>CM053592.1:163551162-163582214 GCA_028646515.1 Pseudochirops corinnae
ATATTATCTTTAAAATTTTGACTGTTTTCTTTCTTTGACTGTATTTATTTATTCTATTTATTTTCCTTATTACTGTAGTTAGTATCATGAGAGCAGGGTCATTTAGTGTATAAAATCCAACCAATTCTCTTCCTCCTATGACTGGCTCACTGTCTATAATAGATATGCAAGACATCTGTTTTGATTTATCAGTGTATGAGGCTACCCATGCAACTGTACATTGTAGCTTCAAATAATAGTGCCTAAGTAAAATAGAAATGTAAGCCACTAAACCATATGAGGATGTCTGTGGGCAATTTTTGACTTAGAAAATCATTTAAAATATTACTATATTTTATTTTATTCTTATTTATTTGTTAAATATTTCCCAATCATACTTTAATTTATTTTGAACTTCACTTTACAGTGTCACAGGCTGTGTGTTTATCTTCATTCACTTGGCTTTTCTTGCATGGATCACAGAACCAGAGAATTTGAGAATTGGAAGAGACCTCAGTATTTGTACAGGACAATCTATAAATGAAAGGACTCATCCTTATAACATCTTGCAAATGCTCTTCCAGCTAACATCTTGAAGACCTCCAAGGAAGGAGAAGTCTTACCACTTTAAACAACACATTCTATTTTTGGACCTCTCCAATTAGTAGGAGATGCCCCCCGTCCAAGATCTAGATGAAATTTATGTTTTTTGAAACTTCTACCCAATAATATCTTTTTCACCCTCAGGCAAAAATATTTTTTTTTAAATTCTAGTCCTTCTATCACATGAAGTCACTTCAAGTATTTTAAGACAACTACCATATTCCCTTTCACCTTCTCTTCTCCAGGACAAACATACTTCATTTTAAACCAATTCTCAAATGACATGAATTTAAAACCCTTTATTATCTTGCTTATCTTTCCTCTGGTTTCTCCAACTTAACAATATACATATTAAAACATGACATGCCACATTAGCACATGATACACCAAATGAGGTCTGAAAAGAGTTCAATGGAATGACTACTTCCCAATTTTTTAAATTTATGCACCTCCTAACATAGGCCTTGGTCCCATTTTTTGATGGTCACGTCACACTATGAATTCATAGAAATTTCAGTCCACTAAAATTCATAAATCTTTTTTTCAGAACAACTTCTTTATACAGGTTCCCTCTATTTCATTCTTTTTAAGTTTATTTTTTATTCCAAGTGCAAGATTTTTACTTTTAACATTACTATATTTCCTATTGGATTTTGTGTAATGTGCTAGGCTTTCATGGTCTTTTTAGATCCAGACTTTGTTATCTAGTATATTAGCTAACTTTTAAAGCTTTGTGTTGCCCTAAAAATTGATCACCACACCATCTATGATTATACTAATTATCAGTAACAAGATTAAATCACATGGGCACAGGTGCATAGTACTTAAATACTGCATTATTGCACTGGCATTAAAACAATGACATCTAAACTTTGGGTGTGGCCATACAGCATTTCTTGATCCATTTGATTTGATTTACTCTCTTATTCACATCTCTCCATTTTCCCACAAGAATACTTTAAGATACTTTTCTAAGATTTAGCTAAACTATATCAAAAGAATTCCTCTCATCTACCAATTTAGTAATTCTATGAAGAAAAGAGGAAATGAAATTGGTCTGGTATGACCTGTTCTTGATGAAATCATACCTGCTCTTTGTCATCAATATTTCCCTTTCTCGAATTTTAGCAAGTACTTCTTCAATGATTGATTCTAGAATTGTTCCAGAAACAGAAGTTCATTTTCCTCTAATTCGATGGAGTTTGCTCACTTCTCTTCATTGAAAACTAGAACAATCACTTAGCATTCTTCAGTCTCATGGTACCTTTCCTTTTTTCCTCCATGATCTTTCACTTTTTATAAACAGGGGTACAGCAATCACACATCTCCTAGTACTTTAGAGACCCAGTGACGGTAGTTCATCTGTAATTGCTAGGTTGACATATTTGAACGGCTATGCCTTTCACTTAGGGAGCCCTCTAGTGTTCCGTGGCCTGTTGGGGCCAATCTAATGTAATTTGTAAAAGGGGATATCTGGAGAACCTGAATTATAGGGACTCCTGTTCCAGTTTGACTCTGTTCTAGCCATTTTTCATAACGGTGGCAAATGACTTTAGGCAGTGGTGTCCTTGCTTTATTTACGTTTATCCTCACGTATTTGGCCCCCGAAGGGAGCACATAGCTAAGCAAGAAGCAAGCCCTCATTTCGAAGATGAAGAAACTAAAGCCTTGCATGATTAAGTGATTTGGCAAAGGTCACATGGGTCATAAATAGCACAGCCAAGATGTGGACCAAGTTCTCTGACTCAGACTCCATTATTTTTTCCATTATGCCATACTGCTTGTTGATGTGTGACATTTTGTCGGAGAAAGAAAAAAAAATCTTTCAATCATCTATTTGCTCTGCTAAATCTAGTTTTTCAATAGTCAAGAAACAGCAAACCTAGTGGAGATTTTCTATTCTCTTCACCGTTCAATTATTATTTTTTTATGATAAAGATGTAATTTACTAGAGAATGTCATTTCTGAAAATATGCCAAGTCCTCTTTATCACATTTTAGAAGATTACCCTCAGAGCCTTCCCCTTTAAAATTCCTTTTCATCTCCTCTGTATGTCTTGAATGCCTCTTATTTAAATATCATTTCCCCCATTAGAATGAAGGCTCCTTGTAGGCAAGGAATGTTTTTGCTTCTTTTGTGACCCTAGAAGGCAGTGCAGCACCAGACACATAATAAGAGCTTAAAAATTGTGTTAAGTTAATGTATGTAGGTTATTGCCAGAAAAATGCAAAAATGAAAAAGGTGATGTGTATTGAAAACTATTGATTGTCTTATGATTGCCTTTTTCACTTACAATACTGCATTTGATTCCCCCCCCCCCCCCCAACTCTGAAAATTTGATATATTTTTTTTCACCTTTGAATTTCTGGAATATTTGCCTTTTTGTGCCTTCAAAATTATGTAACCTCCAGCAATGGGGTATGGGGGGTTTTCAGGGGAAGAATAGTACCTCTGGTGTAAGGGTTGCCAACCCCTTTTGAGTCTGATTTCCAACTTTGATATCCAACAGATTCACCTAACTCTCACCTGTAGTTTCAAGAAGCTATAGCATGCTCAGCAGCCACACTCAAGTAGAAGTGTTCTGGCAGACCAGCTAAACTAGGTTAAGGGAAACCAACTGGCCTCAAATATGTCACTGAGTATTCAGGGCGTCTACCCCAAACAAGAAGACTTTCTCAGCAGAAAAGGGAGATGAGAACAATTTCTTCCAATGAACCACAAAGGCCTTGGAAGCAGGAGCTGTGGAGCACTTAGAGCTTGGTTAGACATCAAGGATGTCAAGATCATCCACTGCATCCTGAAACATTACCAGTTGTCTTGACTTTTGCTTTACTACTGGACTCCAATGACTCTGGAAGAAAGACTGAGGCCAATGACTGCAATTCTGCCTCACTTAGATCCAATTTCTGCACAAGTCAAAAGACATCACCCATTCCACTTGACCGTTATTATTACCTACCTTGAAGTCCTATGGCAATGGGCAAGTGACAGAGCAGCAAGAGGTGTCATCACAACCCTGCACACAGGCCCAGGCTGTAAGGATTGTCTTCTCACTGGACTCAAGCAGCAGTGATATTTGGCAGCCCCCTGGCTGTCTGAGCATCCTTTTTGAAGGATTGCATTGCCCACCTCGTGGCATGAAGAAAGTGTTAGAAAAGGTGACCTAAAAATTGTCTGCTTCACCCTACCATGGACTGCTTACTGAGGTAGGCAGTAATTTTAGCCTGCACTTGAAACAGACACACACACACACACACACACACACACATGCACGCATGCACATACTCATACACACATGCATGCGCAGATATATGAAAAATTTTGCAAAGATAATTTCATTCGCCTTTGTTATGTGGAGTGTGTGCACACCTATAGACAACACTAAATCCAGCAGACCTGAAAGATGAATAACTCTTCTTGTTGAGAGTACTCAACAGGTATCTCATCCAAATAATGGCCCTGAGTAAAACAAGACTGCCAAATGAAGGCCAGCTTACCAAATTTGGAACTAGATTCATATTTTTTCTAGAGTGGCTTAGGTGATGAAGTATGCCATGAAGAAGTGGAGGCTTCACAATCAGATCTAATCTAGTCAACAAGCTTGTATGCCTCCCAAAAAGGAGTGAACAATAGGCCATGACAATGCAATTGCCACTTGCAAGAAAATGCCATGCCACCATTATCAGTGCATATGCTCCCACCATTATGAGCCTTGATGCGGTCAAAGAAAAATCTATGAAGATCTGGAGACCTTTTTCATCAATGTGCCTAAAGAGGACAAGCTTGAAATTCTGGGTGACTTTAATACCAGACCAGGCACAGTCTATCAGATATAGCAGGCAGTCCTTGGGAGATATGGAGTTGGAAACACAACAGCATTACTCACTTACTACAGACATGGGCTTTGCAGTATACTTTTCAGGGATGTCCACATAGATGAAGAGGTTGATAATATGCATTGCCACAACTAGCTTAGTGTTTGGGGGGCTCCAAAGGAAAGTGTGGAGAGAGAAGTGTGGCTGCCTAGCAAACTGAAAAATCTACCGCATTGTTGTGCTTACCTCATTGTTGTGTGCCCGTGAAACCTAGACAGTCTACCAGGGCCATGTGAGGAATTGAATCGCTTCCTTCTGAATTGTAGTAAGAAGATTCTGAAGATCACCTGGCAAAATAGGGTACCTGACACCGATGTCCTTTCTCTAGGTAAATTGCCAAACATCCATACTCTACTACAGAAAGCACAACTCCAATGGGCTGACTGTGTTATTCAAATGCCAAACCTATGTTTGCCTAAAAAGACTATTTCCAGACAACTCACACAAAGCAGGTGCTTACACACAAGTCAGAAGAAGTGATACAAGGACATTCTCAAATTCTCTCCGAAAAACTTTGGAATTGGTTATGAGACATGGGAGACACTGGCATAGGACCACACAGCATGGTGTACCCACATCAAAGAAGGCTCTGTGCTCTATGAATAATGCAAAAAAAGACATGTGCGATGCACTGCTTTAGAGACATCTCCATTCCCAATGTTCATATGAACTATTTATGCCTGACTTGTGATAGATCCTTCTTAACCTTGCATTGGTCTGATCAGCTGTGGTCAGACACACTGTAAGCTGACCTACAAAATGGTGATATCATTTTGGTCCTTTTTCAGTACAAAAGACAACAACCACCTCCATCTTGGATCTTCTCAGCTTATACTTGGTTTGGTTTCAGTGTTCTTCATCTTCTTCTGTTACCTCTCCTTTGATTTATAAAATAATAAGTCTAGAGCTAATGCACCCCTGCTCACCTCTCCCCCATTTTACCACTGAGGAAACACATTCCCTCAAAGGACATTAATTGATTTGCTCAGAGTCACCTTTGTAGTAAACATCAGAGGCATCTTCCTCATGATCCTTCCTTTCCACTTTCTTCTTTTACCTCCTAGAGAGACCATAGAGACAAGATCAAAAAGGAGGTCTGAACAGATTATGTCTAACCATAGGTCAAAATCATATAAATAACAAATAACGGCTGAAGTCTGAACTTCAGTCCTCGACTTCAAAGACATCAATCACCCTTTTGCTGTAGCCCATTTTAGGAGGGATACAGATTTAATGGGATCCAACAAGTGATACTATCATTGCAATGAGCTGGATACTTTTTCTCCATTGTCCTTCTCAAAGAAAATTGTCGATGAAAAGTGTTTCTTAAGTGTCTTAAGGCACATTTCAAGCTCAATTTAAATTCACTACAACAATAAAGATAATAGATACTTTGTATAAAATTATGACAGAACCAGGAGTGGTTTCCCATCTGCTAACCTGTCATATGGGATACTATTTTCCAAAACTTCATATTCAGAGGGATGGAACATTAATAACTTTGAGATGCAATGCAGAATCAAGAAAAGAAAATGGGATGTGATATAGTCATGAAAAGAGAGAAGACGATGTAAACATAACAAAAACAAACAAAAATGTGATGATTTCCTTTTATCGCTTGCTTTCATTAAATGTTCTTCAACACTTACCGAATGGAAATTTATTCAGCCCTTCTAGCACCAGGTGGTTCAGTAAAAAATGCCATGGCAATCAGAGGACCTGGCTTCATATCCAATCTTTGCCACTTATTATCTCATTGGAAGATACTTGGTTTTTCTACCTTGAGGAGGATAGAATGAAGGATTCCTAAAGTCTTTTCCAGCAACATTTTTTTGTGTTTGTTTTTCATTTTCATTTCTTTTATTTTTAATTTATGCAATAAAACAGCATTTCTACAATACAGTTTAATAAAAACAATGATTGCACATAAAACTGCAAATCTATGCACAACTTACTATTCCTTTTTAATATATAATAGTCATCATGTAAAGTCGTTTCCCATTTCCTATTTTTCTCTCCTCCTACCCCAGAGATGGCTACCATTATACATATATATATATATACATATATAATGTACATATAATATATATAAATATAATATATATTATATATAACAGTATATAATATATTATACATTATAAATAAAAATATAACAAATTTATGACTTTTTAAAAAGAAATGTGCTAAGTATTGGGGGATATAGAGTCAAAGAAAAATAACAATTTGCTTCCTTCAAAGAATTTATAAACCAGGTATATAAATAACTAGCATTAAATCAAATGCGATGAATTCATACAAGACAGTGGAACATGGTGGATTGTATGCTGTACTTGGAGCCTAGAATCACATCCTGCTTCTGAAACTTACTAGCCTTGTGGCCATAAGTAACTTAGCTATATCCTCTCTGGAAAATGGGAATGACAACATAGAATTGTTGAGAGACTGAGTGACATTAAAGTATCACTTTGAAAACTTTAAAAATTCTGTATAAATGCCAGTTGGATAACATTGAGCTTTCAAAGTGATCTTTCCTAAAGTGTAGATATGATCATGTCACCCTACTATTAAATCAACACCAATGTCCTCCCTGTTGCTTCCAGAATCAAATTTAAAAGCTTATTTTGCTATTCAAAGGCATGCATAAGCTGCTCCCCACCCTTTCCAGTTTTCTTACACCTTCCTGTGAGGCCTGGCCTCCTTCCTGTTCCCCTTATAAGGCATGCCATCTCCTGATTTTGAGCATTTTAATTGGCTATTCCACATGCCTCAATTTTCTCCTTCCTTATTTCCACTCCCTATTTCCCCTGGATTCATTTACTTCCCTTCCTGCCTTCTCCATAAAGCCTTTTCCAATCCTCCTTAACTCTAGTGCCTTTCCTATGCTGACTGTTTAAAATTCATCTTTGCTTGTACATAGTTGTTAGCATGTGCTTTCTCCCATTAGATTGAGTTCTTTGAGAGGTATGGCTGCCTTTCACTTTTCTTTGTGTCACCACTGCTTAGCTGTGCCTGACACATGGAAGGTCCTTAATAAATGTTTACTTACTGACTGATGTTGGTAAATAAGAGAGATTTAGACAGAGCTATGAGTGTTCAAATGAAAGGGAGATTACTTCTGGAAAAAGAACTTCTACCCTGGGTCATGAAAGGAAGGTAAGGTGTCACCAGTCAGAAATGAGTATAGGGGGATCTCACTTGGGAGCTTTCACACATGGGGGATGATGTGAGCAATGGCTTAAAGGTAAGGTAAAGATTTTATTTAAGCAGTATAAGTACATCGCCTAGTTGGCAGGAACTTAGATTTACATGAGGGGAAATAGATGAGACATGCCCAGGAAGTCAGGTAAGGCATTCTTTCAATGACAGGCTAGACAGTCAGAATTTTATTTAGTAAGCAATAGGGAACCATTTAAATTTTAATGCATGGCCTTATTTAATGAACAGCATTGATCTACTGACCTGTTAAATACCGGAAAGTCTTTGCTCTTTAAATATAAGTTTACCTCTTCAAAATGTTTAAAGCCTGTAAAACTAGCAAAATGTAATGCTCATTAGGACACTCCCTTCTTCTCATTTTTATTTAATATTGTTGCAATGATTCCCAACTATTTCAGTGTGAGGACCATTCTTGAACATTAAAAAAAAGCCCCACAGATCCCCTTATTATTCTTGTGTTATAAGCATCTTTAAATAATGGCCAAAAAGCTACTATGAATTCAGTAATGAGTTTAAATAAATTTGTGTTTTATTAATCACAAGGGCATCTATACCCATTAGAAAAATAGTGGCACATAAATATGGAAAGCATACTCTTCAGATGTTTGCTTGCTTGCGGATTTGCACATGAATCTGTGAATCCATTCTAATAATTCTTTTGTTTCCCAGGGGTCTGTGGCCCATAATTTGGGAATTACTGTAGGAATGTGATCTATTAGTACTAAATAATCTTACTTAAAGTTCTATTGAGAAATTAAGGATCTAGTTTTTTAGCTCTTTTTGAATTTCCTCAACTGATAAGTATATGGTATCATAACCTTCATCTTCAAGAATTTCTTGAAGGTCAGGTAGGTTAAGCATTTGTTAATGGTCAAGTAGGAAGGGTTAAAGATGAGAAGTGAATAATTGAATCAAGTCTTTTTGAGTCTAAGGTCAGCATTGTATCTTTTGTACTACAGTTATGTCTGTTTCCATGAAAATTTAAAGGAAAAAACCAAAACAAAACCTCTTTCACTATGTGAATCTATCGCTGGAGTCTACATTCTGAGTGCTGATGCCACCTCAATGTGGTAGTAGACTTGTGTTCACCTTGTCCTATTTTCACCACCTTATAACTGAGATTTTGGGGTAAATAAAATATCTATACATTTGAAAGACCTATCTTATATGCACTTGATTACATTTCTAATAGCCATTGGCTTTAACTCATAATGGTATGGCATTGGTTTTTATTTGCACACTTCTCCTTATACCTTGCCCCGGTATACTGTGGATCCTGACTATTTGAAGGCTTTGACCAAGCTCTGTAAGATCCTATCAAGCTAGAGTGACTTCACGCATATGTCAAGAACCTGCCAACTGGAGACTAGCAGGCCAAGTCACCAAATGGGTCATTCATTTGGAAGCTGAAATCTGGATCAGGGAAGGGAGTAACCATATTGCTAATCCTAAAGTCCTTTTGAAATATTAAAATATGAAACATGCATTGATAACACTTTGGGAATATTTACCAGATAGTTTATTACCGTACGTAGTACTAAACTTGAAATCTCTGGGCTTTTAATTCAAGTGCATAACAGTTACTATTTTGAGGTTCAACCCAGAAGGTTATGAGGCTCAAATAGATGAATGATGGTAAAACAGTTTGCAACTTCAAGTCCAATACAAAGGCCAGTTGTTATTAGAATATTGGTCATTAATAACTTCAACATAATAATAGATAGTATTAGAATATTATTAATATAGCCACGAGGCTTTCACTCTGGGAATCATTTCAGTGTCTGAGCCTTCTCTTGAGCGTAACAAGGGAGTGTGCTTGTAAATATTTAACAACCAGGCTCCCTGGGGGCAAAAAATATGAACACCCACTTTTAAGTAGGCTACATTATCAACACTTTTAAAAGTTTAAACCAATAATGCAATAAATGAGTTTCTGATTTGTAGCAACCACTGATTTCTGAGATGCAAATACTCACACTAAACATTCAGCAGTTGGCTCTTTAGAGCTGGTTCCACTTGATCCTTGGGTGAACCTACCCTGATGGAAATGGAAACCATCTGCTCCTATAAGATGGCTAAGGTGTTCTACATCTGACTGCTTATCATTTACATTAGCTCCTTTTCCACCCCCTTAGGACAACACATTTTCAGAGGAACCTTTCTCATGCAATATCAGATGGGAGGTCTCTGCATCCCTGATGCTTTGAACTCGAGTATCCTACTTCTGGCTATGGCTTCTGGCACTGGTCCAGGTTGGAGTTATTCCTTGTGTGATCAGCTGCCTGAGTATTCTTTGTGGTTCTCTTCCAAACTGTGCTCTTCTGTGAGGAGTCATATCGAACCAGTCAGGTGCTTGGCAAGGTGAGCAAGGAGTAGGATAGATGCCACATCTCTCATTCTAATCTTTCCTTAGATGTTTTTTTCCCCTCAGTTGTAATATTATGAGGTTCAAACTTTATACATCAGCAAAAAGAGAGACATTAGCCATTATTGTGACCTTAGGTTCACTAGTTTCTAGTTAGGAATGTATCCTAACACTAAGCACTCCCATTCTACTGAAATCATTGATTTCCTTCCCCAATATACTTTCCTCCTTCATCTCTGGCTACATGATATTTTCTAATTTATTTTCATAATTTTCCAGGGATGATTTGAAAAACTAGATTAGCATCTGAGCATGAACACATTTAAATACCACATGCAATAGACGTGAATTAAAATTTCTTTGCTCAAGAAATATTAATTATCTTTGAAAGTTTAGCAAAAATCTACATACTTACATTTTTTTAATGTGAAAGAAGAACAGAAGGAAGTTCAGATCAGAAAGCAAGCGTACAATTCTGAAAGTCACAAGGAGACAGTTTCATATGTATTTCTTTTTTGTATTTTGATTTGTATATGCAAATATTCTAATGTTCTTAAGATCAGAATAAAAATAAAATTTAAGAGAAAACACTTTTCTTTTTTTAATAAATAATTCAGATCTATAAGAGGTACTATTATAGGTCTTGAGAGATATATTCAAATAAATAAGACATGTTCTCTGTCTTCAAAAAATTCCAGTCTACAATGAAAAAATGGATTTGTACATGCATATATAGAACACACAATCAAAATGTGAAGTTAATTAGAGGCATTTCCAAAATGTCATGCCATCCATCACCCATCATTTAAATACCTAACAAGTATCACATACTGAGCTAAACATTGGTTTCAAGAAAAGAAAAGTCCATTTTTACCTGGAAGGATTTGGGCAAATTTTCATGGAGCAGGTTACCATTTGAACTCAGTAGTAAGAAATTGGTCAAATATCAACTGATATGATAAAGGAGGAAACATAACTTGGGAAAGATTTGCATGAAATGATGCAGTGATCTGTGAGGAGATCTAGGAGAATGATTTACATTCTAGCATCAATATTATAAAAACGAACAAATTTGAAGAATTTTATAAACTGATGAATAATAAAATTAGTAGAACCAGGAGAAAATTTGTACAACTGTAACTACAAACAATACTGAAAGCTGTGATTAATGCAATGATTACCCATAATCCCAGAGGACCTATGATGAAGATGTTATCTAAGTCCTGATGAACTCAGGGTACAGAATGAAACACATGTTTTGTTTTTTGTTTTTTGTTTTTTTTTTTACTATTCCAATGGGAGAACTTATGTTATTTGACTATGCAGATTTGTTGTAGGCAAGTTTTTTTTTTCTTTTTTATTTTTTTCTCATTGTGGTTTGGAACTGGAGAGAATATAAAATTTCTGTTAATTAAAAAATAAAATTTTCATAAAACTTTTTATTAAAAGAAAGAGAAGCTGTAAGAAGGCATGCAGTGCTGAAAGAGTAAAGGCATAAATGAAAGAAATTTCTTTTACTTAGGAAACTATCATGGAAAAAGGGGCCAGAGCTTTAAGAAGTCAGGCTGCTTTGTTGTCTGGTAGGAGATGTTAAGACAGAGCCAATGTTGCTCAAGATATCAGAATACAAAACCTTTCAGACAGTAACAGCTATCTACTGGAGCTTTTCCTATTTTCCTTTCCTTAAGGAAGAATTTACTTTTCTTTGTTTTAGAGGCTTACTTTGTTGTTATAAAAAAGGGTAGCCACTATTTTTTTTACACAAGAGAAACATGTCAAACATTGAAGATTGTGTGGTGGAAATGGAAGGCATTAGAAACATTTGGAGCAAAGGTGTAGAGGTGGGAAAATATAAGGTTATAGGATCATATAGACTTATAAGTGGGAGGGGCTTTGGAGGTCACATAATGCATAAACCCCCATTGTATAGATGAAGCAACAAGGCTCAAAAATGTCTAAATGACTTTTCTGGGTTCATAAAGATAGTAACTAGCAAAGCCTGAATTCTAACCCAGTATTTTTCATTGGAGTTGGAATGATTTCCCCACTGTTGGTTATACAATTTGGCTTGATTGTGGGATACATTGACAGGAGAAGAGTAAAATAAGGATGGAAGGGTGGGGCGAGACCGAGTTGGATGGGCCTGAGTGACAAGCCAAGGCTGTTCTACTTTTTATAATAGACATTTTTTTCTTATTTCAAAATAGCGGTTTATATTATACCTATTTGATGATGTGCCTTTTAAAAAATACCTTTTGGATAACTTCTAATAGTTGAAGGGATTGTTGAAGGCACAGTCTTAGTAAGTGTGTATATGTGTGTTGGGAGAGCTTAAGTTTTTTTTTTTTTTTTCAGGACTGCCCTTTTCATCTTAAATGAACTTGCCTTGAATATGAAGCTTCCATCATAATATATAAACCCAATTCTTAAAAAAAGCGATTTGTTCTTTTTTACTTTGCAATGCAAAGTAAAATTGTCAGAGGTGAACCTGTAACATACAAAGCCTGTCACATCAAAATATACTTTGGAAAAATGTTTTAAAATTGCCAAAGTATATTATGTATGCATAATTCCTATTAATGTCATGAAAATCACACAAACAGAATATATTTTGGGCAAATAGTTTGCATTCCCAAAAGTTTATAGCTTTAGATCATTACTGTGCTTACTAAGGATATGGAAGTGAGGGGAATGGACCAGTACGCTCTTTCATAAAGTGTCTTGCCAATGAATAAAATTTATAGATCTCAACATGGGCCTACCCTTTAATCAGGGTCATTTTTTGTGTCTTAAATTTACAGAGTGTTGTGTCAGCCTGAAAACAATGACATATGCATTTTATCATAGTTTTGCTCATAATTTTGCTCCAAAAACATTGAGTTGTTTTAGAGAACACATCATCACTTTGAGTTTTTCTTTTGAATTTGCATATTTTATGTTATACCACTCTTCATCCAACAATTTTTGGCATAGTTTCTTAATGTATTTATTGTACATTTTGTACTCAGTTCGTTTGGGTAGCCAAGGTAGCATCTCCCCAAGGCTTCTGAGCCACCTGAAAGAAACTCTTTCAGTGCAATGAATTGAAAGTACATTGTGTCTAACCACTGGAGTGGATCTAATTTGTTTTTTAAACTTAAATGAGAAAATAATGAATTCTCTGCAGCAGGACATTATTGTTGCACTGTATCTGGGTGTTAGTCATGTAAGTGGGTATACCCAAGCATTCTACATAAGCTTTCCTCTGTATTTTGATGGTCATTGTGGTTGAGAAAACAGAGAAATGTTGCTAAGAGAACAGGATTTAAAGCTGAAGGGAACTTAGAAATCACCAAATTGAATACACTCATTTTATAGGTAAGAAAATTGAGTGCCTGAGAATCTGATTTACCTGTCACATAGCATCTCTTGTAAAAAAAAAAATAATCAATTATATGTAAATTTCCCACCCAGGAGTTAGGAAGACTCATCTTCCTGAACTCAAATCTGGCCTCAGACACATAGTAGCTGTATGACCTTGGGGAAGTCACTTCATCCTGTTTGCCTCAGTTTTTTCATATATAAAATGAGATGGAGAAAGAAATAGAAAACCATTCCAGTATCTTTGCCAAGAAAACATCACATAGTGAAATGAAGAGTAGGGGATGGCTGAAATGACCAAAACTCACAATATATTCTCTTTGGACTTTGCCATCATGACTCAGATGTATTCTTACCTTGGAACTGTCCTCAGTGTCTGGGGTCTTCTCTCTCAAGGATGTCCCTCTATCATACTGTCTTCCTTTTACTATTCCTGACTTCCTTCTGAGATTCATTGTGATGACTGGCCATGATCATGTTTAATTACCTTCCCAGACTCACTGCTCACTTTTTGGATTTTGCTACCATAACCTTGGGACAGTACCTTTTTATCCCCACCAACCCTTTTCTTTTTTGTATTGTGTTTCCCCATTAGAATGTAACTTTCCTGATTGTTTCTTGCCTGTATTTGTAACCCCAGTGCTTAGCACAGGCCTAACACATAAGTAAACACTTAATAAATGTTTGTTCACAGCTTGCCTGCATCATCAGCATCTAAAAAAAAACCTCTTATATACCATCTATATCAATCATCCATCTATCCATCCATCCATCCATCCATCCATCCATCCATCCATCCATTCATTCATCCATCCTTCCATCCTTCCATTCATCTGTCTATCTATCTATCCATCTATCTATCTCCTTTTCATCTATCTGTACATTTCTATCAATCTGTTTTAAAAATTGTAACTATGAACTTAATAAATATGAACAAAGATGAACATTTCAGTATAAATAGACATCTAAGCAAGAGGATTGTATATGAGATGTCAACTTTGATGAACAATTTATCTTTTTTATACATTTTAAATTTCATTTTTTCTACATAATTTCAATTTTATAAGTTTCAACATTACCCTGCTCATCTCTGTGCCCTTCTCAAATTTCTTCTCTTCGTTTTTAATAATTGTCACTTTTTATTTATTTTCTTTCTTTTTTTAGTATTAATATTAGTCTATCCTTCAAGTCTTCCTCCTCATTATTGGTATATGCTTTTCATTTTCTAATAGGACCAGTGATGTCATGAGGGTGAAGTCTTGACTTGGACATGAATTGGATTTAAGCGAGGCAGAGTTGCACAAAGTCATCAGCCTCACTTTCTCTTCTAGTCATCAAAGTCCAGCGGCAATACAAAGGTAAAGATAGCTGCAACTGCTCAGGATGAGGCGTCTTTGATGTCTGACCAAGCACTAAGTGCTTCACAGTACCTGCTTTAACCTCTTTTATGGCCATTGGAACAAATTGTTCTCATCTACCCATTCTGCTAGGGGAAGTCTTCACATGCTTGGGGCAGACATCCCCTTAACTCCCCAATGGGTTTATGTCCTGTTGGTTACCCTCCACCTGATTTAGTCTGTCTACTGAGATGGTTTACTGGGGAGTGGAATTCTTAGCTTCTTAACTGAGCATTCTGCATCTTCGTGGAGCTACAGATGAGAATTGGGTGAAGGTGGACACCAAAGTGGGGAGAGCAGCCCTGAAACTCTTCCTTAGAGAGGAAGTAGAGAAAAAAAGAGGGATAGGGGAAGGAGAAAGAGAGAGAAAGAGGGAGAGATAGATAGATAGATAGATAGAGAGAGAGAGAGAGAGAGAGAGAGAGAGAATGAGAATCAGTCTATTTAAATAAGCAAGGATAGTCCTGTAACAAACCACACTATTTATGTCAGAAAATGTAGGTTTAATTCTGTACTTTTCCTAACCTTTCTCCTAGGAGATGGGAAGCATTATTCATCCTTTCTATTTTTATATGTACACAAACAAACATGAATATTTACATTTGCATCTTTTATCATTAGCCATGATCTGAACACAGATTCACTGAACACCAGAATCAGCCGTCTTGTGTGTTCTCTGTTTTCTTATTTGTTCAAATATATTTTAAATAGGTGTTAATAAGGACGTTCTCGGTTTGAGCAAAAGTTCTCCAATTAGAGTTTTTTTCCAAATTCACAAATATTTTTGTACTTTCTGAAATTTTGTTCTTCGTATCTGGGAAATTCCTAATATGGTATCTTCCCCTGTAAATTAAGATTTGCACCTTCTCTCTACATGTAACCTCTATCATTACACAGTTACAATGCTGACACTCTGCAAAGTTACGTCCAGTAATTAAATAATTCAGCAATAGTCTAAGGAACCCCAGCCAGCAGCTACCTTCTTATCACCACCACCACCACCACCACCACCACCACCACCACCACCACCATCATCGTCATCATCGTCATCATCATCACCATCATCTTCATCATCATCATCACCATCATCATCATCATCAATATCATTTATATAATGCCTGCTATATTCTAGGCACTTTGCTAAGTGTTTTACCATTATCATCTCATTTGATCCTCACTGCAATCCTGGGAGGTAGGTGCTCTTATTATTCCCATTTTGCAGGTGAGGAAACTGAAGCAAAGAAGATTAAATGACTTGCCCAAGGTCACAGAGCTAGTAAGTGTCTGAGGTCAGAGTTGATGTCAAGTCTTTTTAACTTCAGACCTAGCACCCTTTGCTCTATGGTATCACCACACTGTCCCTTATTCTCCTCATTCACAATCTTCCTCCTGTCTCTGAGGTTGCTAGGTCCTGGACAGGCAGGATTTCTTTTGGGAATTAGCTCTCATACCCTGAGTGCGCTGTCCCCTCTTCTGTAAGTATCATGTGTACACATGCATATGTGTATGTGCACACACATGTATACACATATGTATATAGGTATGTATTCCCTACATATGTGTATATATGTGTGAGTATATATATGTGCATATATTTGCATATGTATGTGTAAAATGCCCATGTTGCTTCCATCATTACATTAACACATAAGCTCCCTGAGGGCAGGTACTGTTTTTGCTTTATCTTTATATGCACAACACAACATAATGTATGACAAATGGTACATGCTTCATAAGTGCTTCTTGACTGATAGTTAACAAGGGCTTTAAAGCCCTAAGGATGGATAGATGGTAGTACCAGCATGGCCTCTTTCCCTGATTTAGGGACTTTGTTTCTCTATTCTCTCCTAAGGCATATGCGAGGCACTTCATTTGGGGTGTGAGTGGAGATGAGGAGGCAGGATTTAGGACAAGTTTAGGAGAATCTTGTCTCTAGGAGCATGTCTGCCTACCACACTGATGTTTTTAGATAAGGTTAATCCCAATAGCACACATCTCTAGGTTTTTTTTTGATTTGCATACCTATTTACATACCTGATGCCGTTTGATATGGAGTTATTCCTAATTACTATCCTCCACAACCCTGAAGAGATCCTTCAGAGGAAATACCTGCCCTTGGAAATAAACTTCAGGGAGTTATAGCAATACTTCTTCTTGTCCTTCAATTTATGAACACTGATGACTTGCTTGAATATGATTTTCCAGCCATCTACATGAAGAAGGAATGGTACAATCATAGCACATCTGAACTAGATCTTGCTACACAGCTCTTTTATTGGACATGTGGGGAAATTGGGATCCAGATAAAGGAACTAGAATATCCCAAGGTCACATAGTTTTTAGCAGAGTAGTAGAGTTTGAACATGAACCAAGTCTCTTGGCTCCTATTCTATGCAAAGAATATGGCCCTCTCTTCCCCTTCAGCTTTTTTGACTCTATATATAATAAATAGTTGATAGATCATAGGTAAATAGATAGTAGGTGATGGATATATGATAGATAGATAATAGACAAATAGAAGAATTGAGTCCTTACTTTGTGCTAGGCACTGTGCTGGGCCTCACATTCCTCCACTCTAAAATGTGGCCGTTATTCAAAACAATCTCTAAAGTCTCTTCTAGCCTGAAATCCATGATTTCAAAAGTTCCAGTTCTTCATTTAGGAATTTACTATTTTAAATTTCATATAGTTTTATTGTTTGAGTTATTGCTTCAAAATCCACTGATTATATTGTGTTTACAAGTAGATCTCTTCTTTTTTAAGAGGCCCTATCATTGTTTCATGATCAATTTAAAATATGCCCTTCATTTCTATTTCTACTGTCCTTTTAATTACTCTGTTGTCGGGTAGTTTGGATGCAGTACTGCAGTGCTAAAGCCTAGAGAAAACCCCAGGAGACGCAGCCACAGTGCCTGTGTTCTGTTTAAGAATCGTTGTAAAATGCCTTATGGGTACACTGAAATAACAGAGTTTACCACTTGAAAGTGGGAGAAAGTAAAAGGCAACCAAGAATGTGTACTTAAAAAAAATGGAGCCTAAAGGCAGCAGATATGAAGCCAAACGGGACAGTGTTATCCATAAATCAGAGCAACTAATCCTGCTCAACCAAGAAGGCTCAACCAATTTCTAGTCTTTCATTTAATATTCTTTTTTACATTCATATGACATTTAATACATGCCTACTCTATATAGAACACTATGCTTTTCATTGTAAGAGACAGTCTAGTAGCAAATTTTACAAATTAGTAAATAAATATAAGCCATACCAATACACAGTAAGTACATGAAAGTTGCAAACGAGTAGAGAGATAATTATAAACTGGGAGATGCTTGAAGGCTTCATGGAGGGGGTGGTGTCTGAGATCCATGGGAAGCTAGGTGGCACAATCAATAGAGTGCAAGGTCTGAAAAAAGGAAGACATGAGTTCATGTCCAGCCTCAAATATTTATACAGTGGTGTGACCTTGAGTAAATTATTTAACCCTCTTTTCCTCACTTTCCTCATCTGTAAAATGATCTGGAAAAGGAAATTGCAAACCACTCCAGTATCTTTGCAAAAAAAAATATACACACACACACATATATGTATATATGTATATATATATGTATATATGAATATATGTATATATGTATATATGTGTGTGTATGTGCGTGTGTATATATATATATATATATATATATATATATATATATATATATATATATATATCCCAAATGAGGTGACAGGTAATCTATTCCTTGATCTCCCAATTTGTAGGATCACTTTTTATGTCTAAATCATGTGCCCATTTTGATCTTATCTTGGTGTATAGCATAAGATGTGTGTATACACCCAATTTCTGTTTTCCAGTTTTCCCAGCAATTTTTGTCAAATAGTGAATTTTTGTCCAAAAAGCTAGAGTTTTTGGTTTTAACAAACACTAGACTACTATGGTCATTTACCACTGTGCCTTGTGAATGTAATCTGTTCCACTAATACACAATTCTATTTCTTAACTAGTACCAGATTTTTTGTTTTTTGTGATAATTACTCTTTGATTAAGCAGTTTGAGATCTGGTACAGGTAGGCTACTTTCCATCACATTTGTTTTCATTAATTTGCTTGATATTTTGTTCTTTAGATGAATTTTTTTATTTTTTTCTAGCTCCATAAACATCTTTTAGTAGTTTGATGGATGTAGCACTGAATAAATAAATTAATTTAGATAGAAATGACAATTTATTGGCTTGGCTCACCTATGAGCAATTAATATTTTTCATTGGCTTAGATATGACTTTATTTGTGTGAAGTGTTTGTAGTTGGGTTCATATGGTTCCAGGGTTTGTTTTGGCAGGTGGACTCCCACATATTTTATCTTGTCTATAGTTATATTTAATGGAATTTCTATCTCTGCTTAAAATTCTTTAGATCAGATTTATGCAGTCACAGGAAGGGTCCTCTGCTTTTATTAACAGATCAAATTGTGGAACCCCTATCTTGATCTGTGCATACTCAGAAATATTGGTCTGTTTTCACCTGAGTTGATTGAAGAGAGACAGGTGCCATCACTCTGTCCTCTACTGTACTATCTCAGCTAAAATTGATTCAAGGTAGAACTGATTGACTTTGGCCTTCTTATACAACTGACCTCTTCCTCTAATTAAGAATGCTTCTTGGGGCGGATAGGTGGCACAGTGAATAGAGCACTGGCCGTAGAGTCGGAAAGACCTGAGTTCAAATTCAGCCTCAGACACTTATACTTGCTAGTTGTGTGACCTTGGGCAAGTCAATTAACCCCATTTGCCCCACATTCCCCCCTCCAAAAAAAAAGAAAAGAAAAGAATGTTGCTGAGATTTCTAGAAGTATACCAGACACCTCTCCTTTTACCCAAATATCGGATATTTAAAAAAAAAACTGTTCTAGGCATGGTATTATAGCAGATAGAATGGTAGACTTTGGAGACCAGGACACCTGGTTTGTAGGCCACCCCATATACTTCCTAGCTGAGTCAGATATAGTCATTTAATTTCTCAAAGCATCAGTTTGTTGAGCTCAGGGACTATTTATTTATTTTTTTTCTCTCCAGCACTGGGAACAGTGCTTGGCATATAGTGGAAGATTAATAAGTGGCATTGCTTTCTGGATTGCTTGCTTGTAACAATTAATAATAATAATAATAATAATAATAATAATAATAATAATAATAATAATCTTTCTTACAAGGCTGCTTTTAAAGAAAATATTTTGTGAACCTGTATATGAGTCATTCTTATGAGACATGCTTTTGACTGTTCTATTTCATTTTTGTGCTCCCTCTTTAAAAGTCAAGGTCACTAGATTAGCTGTCATTTCCTTTGACAGTGACAGAAAACAGATGAACAGGGAACTTAAAAAGAAAGTTAAAAAGAAAACAACAAATATGTGTGCGTGTGTTTAATCCATGCAACTATAACTGATTTAGAAAACATAGTAAGACAGATCTCCCTATAGATTCCCTATCCTGACTTATCTTCTCCGGTGACCTGCAAATTCTCTGTGGTGAAAAGATTTACCTAGTAATTTGGTGACTGTTTCAAGGAGATGCCTATATATTTTTTAAAAGGAACATAGGGCTAATATGAGAAATCAGACTTAAAAAAAGAAATGCATGTTAAACATCAGTCCAAGAGACCCATTGCTTTTAGAAGATTTGGCCAATTTGACTACAAAAAATGGATTCTATGCCTTGATGGCTAATACCCCTGCCAAATATCCCTATATGTTGTATCTTCTTTTTCTGTGTATCTATGATTACAGTCTACCCTTGGAGTTATTTCCTTGATTATCCATGAACTGGCTCTCACATCAAAGAGTTGCTCATACAAACCATTGATCTAAGACTTCATTTCTTCATTCACTCCTTCTTACAGAGAGAGAATGGCTTTTCTCTTTCTTGTATGATAATAGTAAAAATCAATATGGTTAAAAAAAGAGAAGAACAGAAAAAAAAATGTATTACCCAGGAATAGACAAAGGGGTTTTGACTTTACATAAGTGCTCATTCTATTTTTTCTTTTTTCCTTCCTTCCTTCCTTCCTTCCTTCCTTCCTTCCTTCCTTCCTTCCTTCCTTCCTTCTTTCCTTCCTTCCTTCCTTCTTTTCTTCCTTCTTTCTTTTTTTGCTCTTCATATTTCAATGGTATAGTAAAGTATCAGTGAAAAGCTGCAGCTAATTTGAATGTAGATCTTCTGGCTTCTATAGCCAGTTCTCTCTACCTACTTCCTAAGCTACCTTTCAGACTATATCTAGGCAAATAAATTAAGCTGGAACATGGAAGATAATTTCCTGAGGTGGAGGTAGTCTTCATAGTGTTTTCTTCCTATTGTTATACTACTTTGTACTAGAATATAAAGGAAATGCAAATTAACACCCTTGACTTTTTTGGACCTTATTATTGGTTTTGAAATCATTGTTTTAAGAAAAGATTACATCAGTGTGCAAAACACACGTGCCCTCAGCAAAGAGAATTTTCTACTAACAACTGGGTCATAGGCAGAGAATATTCAATGTAATGTGCTGATTTCTTGGGTGTCTTTTATGAGAAATATCAACAAGCAGAAGGGAATTTAGAGGAGGGTTTTTATCATCATGAGGAGACTTGAAAAGCATGCCGTATGAGGATCAGATGAAGACTGTCTGGAGAAGGGAAGCCTTTCTAAGAAGAATATAATACAAAGTATTTGAAGGTGGAAGAGATTAGAATTATTTTGCTTGGACCTAGTGAAAATAACTAGGAGAAATGGTCAAAGGGTCAAAGGCAATGGGGTGGATTTTGGCAAAAAATCTCAATCAGTTTCTCTCGATCAATCATTCAGTAAAGTAATTGCAACCTCTCTTGAGACCTTGAAGTCAAATTTAGACCATTACTCTTCAGTGATGTTGCAATTTCATGTGCCAGTTGCACTCAACCACTGAGGTCGCTTCCAACTGATGGTACACGAGCAAATGTTATGGAAGATCCTGGTCCTGTGTGGTCTTGAGCAACTTTTCTTTACTTTTCTGATTTCACTGGACCACTAGGTGATCTGTTAAATTGCTTCCAGATTAACATTTTAATCCTTTTCTATAATTCATAACACAAAGGGAGACTTACAGGCAAAGGAGGGAAGTTCAAAAGCCAAAGAAATAATAATTAAGAGATTGTAGTTGGGCAGATGAAGGTAAAAAAATGTGCATGTCTTTGAAGCCTTGCTTTGGAGTGAACATTTTATTCTTTAAGCTATATTCAGCAGTCATTGTGTCAAAGTGAAAATTGAGCAGTACGGATTCTCACTGCTGTGTGCAGGGGGCCTTTTTTAGTTATGCTTTAAAACTACCATGTAAAAGACTTTTGTATGGGGCTTGTTGTTCAGCAGATGAGGGAAGAAACTAAGAAAGAGTTGAAAAAATTTGCTCCCTTATGTAAACCAGGAAGTTAGAATTGGAGTAGACACTCACAGTCATTGAATTTCTGCCTTGGATTAGACAATAGATTCTCCAGAACTTTTAAAGCTAGTACATATTAATATCCTTTAAATCTCAAGTTCTAGGATAGGAAGGGGACTTGGAGACAATTTAGTTCAATATCTTAATTTTATTTAAAAAATGATTGATTGATTCAATCAACTGAAATTCAATTCAATCCAAAAATTGATTTAGCTAGGGTAGGACAGTGGATAGAGTGAGGGATCTGGTATTGGGAAAATCTCAGTTCAAATCTAGACTTGGATACTTTCTGTCTGGACCTGGGAAAATCATTAAACCTCTGCCTACTTTAGTTTTTTCATCTGTAAAATGGGGATAATAGCACCTACCTACTACCCTACTAGTGGTGTTGTGGTAGTATAATGCAATCATATTATTAATACATTCCACACACTCTAAAGATATACACACATATGTATACACACATACACATATATACAAAAGTTATACTCTGCTAACTGGTAGCTATTCGTTTTTATACAACATTAATTTTCTCTCCTTTTCTACTCAGAAAGCCATTTTTGATGTTTTTTTTTTTTAAGGGTTTTCTTCTTGCAAATTAGTTGTTTTATTTTGCCTAGACTCTGAGAACTGTCACACAAGTATTAAAAGCCAGAGTAAGGATTTGAATTCAGGTCCTTTGACTCCAAATTCATTATTCTTCAGCATCCGTCATTTACATGTGGTAGCCTTAATGGAGTCTAAGACCATACTGTTCGGCAATGATTGGCTGTTTATTTTACATAATTTATAAGACTAAATTATTTATTTGAGACTAGGAATCTCAATCTTGTCATCCTTGGAAGTTCAGAGGACCCTCATTGGCCCGATCCCAATGGTTATTGGAATAGAACCTTAATCAGTTCAAATTTTCTGACCCTGGCATTTTCTCCATCTCCATGTAGACTGGCAGCCCTCTGCTGCTTGGGGGGTTACCATATTAATGTCCAGATTCCTACAACAGATCAGAACCCTCACCAACCTCAACCTCCTCATGTAGCAGGGATTAGAGACTTACACTACCATTCCTGGGCTAGGAGACCTGTTTAAACATTATTTTGATAGGCAGGAAATTAACTTTTTGCTATTTTATATTCGGTAAAAAACACACTGAGCCACACTGGAGTACTAAATTATATCATAATTTTTCATTATATGAAAATAGTATAGTTAACTCATTAAACAATTTGAGAGCAGTTAGATTGATTCTAGTTAGTCATAATAAAACAACTACATATCTTTAAACACAGATCTTCTTTTTTTTGCTAATTTCCTTAGAATCTGTTTCCAGGAATGGTATTATTGGGTCAAAGGGCATGATGACTGGTGCTACTTTTGTAGGATACTGCCATAGTGCCTAAAATATGCTAATTTGCAATTCCACTATCAATTTTCTTACAGTATCTTGTTTTCCATGCTTTCACTAGCACTGATTCATGTCATTTTTTAATCTAATATTTGCTAACTTGGTGCTATGAATGGTCCTTCAAAGTTGTTTCATTTTGCATTTGTTTAATTATTAGAAGTCGTGAAATTTTTCCCCCAGTGATTATTTATAATTGGAATTTCTTTGAATAGTGGTGGTGCTTCAGCTCTCTCCTTATCTAAAATGCTTAGCCCTTATCTAAGAAAGATAAGGGGAAAATAAATGACCTTCCTGAAGCTTAACAACATTAAAGTAAATATAATGCTGACCTTAGGACACAATATCTATTGGTAAAAAGTTCCCAATAGTCTTCATAAGGAGGATGCAATAAATGAAGAAATGCAATGCCTGCCTTTACAGAAATGTGTGTTGTTCTGCTACCTGTCTATTCAAGAAATGCTTAGGAAAATACTGTATCTATACTAAATTCAGCTTTTATATTTTGTTGTCTACAGCCAATGATATTTAAGCAAAAGTCTTCTTTTCTTCTTGCTTAGTTCCATCTATAGTCATAATCTTAGGGTTCAGATAGTATCACAAAACAATTAAGATACAGCCAACAAGATATCCAGCTCTTAAGAACAGAATAGTTCTATAACAATTGGGAGAAGAAGGGGAAAAATCTTGGTGTGCATGCAGACTAAACCAACAGTGAAGGAAACCTGAAATATAAGCAAATAAGCAGAAACATAGCCTCAGTAAACAGGTTTTTGATGATTTCATTGAGCTTCATCAATTCCCTAATGGAGAAAGAGAGAATTCCATGGACGGAATTCTACTCACGGATAGCACTCATGATTTAAAATAATTGATAAAAGATCTCAACCATGAAAATTGGAAAGTTTAATTAAAAGTGAGCCCAAGCAAAAGTGAGTTCG
Source organism: Pseudochirops corinnae (assembly GCA_028646515.1). Lineage (NCBI taxonomy): Eukaryota > Metazoa > Chordata > Mammalia > Diprotodontia > Pseudocheiridae > Pseudochirops > Pseudochirops corinnae. The sequence goes on from CM053592.1 coordinate 163,575,745, forward strand.
TGTTCAGTAGGCAAGAAATTAGACATGTCAGTAAAAAGATGAGTGTAAACAAATTGTGTTTTTAGAAAAAAAAAAAGTATAGGGGACAAAGGAAATCTCCTGAGATAAAGCCTACAATTCCAGGTGCTGAATAAACTCTGAAGACTCGGAGATTCTACTTAGGTGGTGTTTTTTTTTGGGGGGGGAGGAGGGGAGTGTTTGTTTGTTTTTGTCATTTTCTGATTTTCAATCACCTCCACCTTGAAGTGGGGACAACTGGTTTTTTTTTTGTTTGTTTGTTTTTTCCTGCTTGGCTTTGGGGGAATCATAGAACATTAGGTCTAAAAAGAGCCTTAGAGACCACTTTCTTTAAGGAGGTAGTGTCTCATAGTAGAAAGAGCTTGAGCTCTTGAACAGAGGATCCAGGTCTGAGTCAGTACTCCACAAGCCTTTATTAAGTCATTAAAGTGTGCCACGCACTGTCCTAAGTACTGAGTATGCAACAAAGGGCAAAAATGATCTTTATCCTAATAGCTTTTCATTGTAATTGAAAAAATAACATGTAAATAATGGTTTAGATAGAAAATACATGTAGATGTAGATGTACATCTATATTACCTATTGCTAGCTCTATGTCATTTTCATCTATATCTAATAATGAAAGTTAATTTCTGAGGGAAAGCACTGTGGAGCAGATTGGAGGCAGGTGCAGGTAAAGCTCTTGTAGATGGTAGATTTGTGTTGAAACTCCAAAGTCCAAGGAAGACAGGAAATAGAGCTTCCCAAGCATGAGAGGTAGTCATTAAAAAACACAAAGTCAGCGGATATCATTGAGTCCAGTGTCCCCATTTTATAGGTGAGGAATACAGGCTCATAGAGGATTAGTGACTTGCCCACCGTCAAATATGTATTAAATTTCTGAGGGATTTATGGCCAGATTTTTCTGATTCCAGATTCAGTCAGCCAAGCATTTTATGTGGCAGGCACTGTGCTAAATGCTGAAGATACAAAAAAAAGGCAAAAACTAGTTCCTGCTGTTAAGGAGCTCACAGTCTATTGGGGGAGATGATATATGAACAGCTATGTACAAATAAAACATATACAGTATAAACTGGAGATAATCCATAAAGAAAGACGTGAAGGGAGGTGGGGAAGGTCTTCTTGTTGAATATGGGATTTTAGGTGGAACTTGAGGGAGCTAGGGAAGCCAAGAGGTAGAAATGAAGAGGCAGAATATTCCAATCATGGGGAATAGCCAATGAAGAATGCCCGGAGACTGGAGACCGAGTATCTTGTGCAAGGAACAGAAAAGATGCCAGTGTTACTACTTGATCACAGAGCACATGTATGTTTTTTACATGTAGGAGGAGTATGGATGGCATAAGAAGACTGAAAAGACAGGAGACGTCCAAGTTGCTAAGGGTTTACAGTGCCATGCAAGATTTTCTATTTGATCCTGGAAGGGATAACTAGACACTGAAGTATATTGAATGAGTGAGTGATTTGGTCAATATGTGCTCAATTTGAGATTTTATTGGAGATGAACTTCTAGCAGGGAAACTATTTACTGCAACAGGGAAAGCATATGATGATGAGAGCCTGCACCAGAATAGTGGGCATGTCAAAGTAGAAAAATGGATATAGTTGGGAGATTTTATGAAGGTGAAACTGACAGGCCTTGGCAGCAGATTTGTCCTAGAGGGTGAGAGAAATTGCAGAATTGAGGTTGTGTGAGAATGTGAGCCTGGATGACTTGGAGAATGGTGGTCTCTTCAAGAGGAATATAGAAGTAAAGAAAGGGGGAAGATTTGAGGGAAAAGAAGATGAGTTCAATTTTGGACATGTTGAGTTTAAGATGTCTACAGGACAAAGAAATCTAGGTTGAGATGTCTAATTGGCATTTGAAGATCCATCTGGACATCAGCAGTGAAGACAGGTCTGGTCAGTAAATTTAAGAGTCATCTACATAGAGATGACAATTGAACAATGACAGCTGATGAGATCATCAAATGAATAGAGGGAAAAGAGAAGAAGGTCCAGGGTAGAACTTTGTTAGAAACCAATAGATAGTATGTGTGACCTGGATCAAGATCTAGAAAAAGAGACTAAGAAGAAACAATCAGGTAGAAGGTGAACCAGGAGAGAGTAATGTCAAAAAGATCTAGAGAGAAGAGAGTACTAAGGAGAAGTGGGTGGTTGACAGCATCAAAGTCTGCAAAGAGTTCAAGAAGGATAAAGGATGAAAAAGGTCATTAGATTCTGCAATATGGAAAGAGATATTTGGTAAGTGAATAAAAGCAGTTATCAGTTGAATAAAGAAGTCAGAAGCCAGGAGAGTGAGAGGAAAGGAAGTAGATATAAAATACTGCTGAATTTCTTAAGAAATATAGAGCCAAAAGAGAAATGGGATATAGAGCAATATGGCCAGTGGTAATTAACAGATCAATTGAGAATATTTTTGAGAACTGGGGAGACATGGACACATTTGTAGATAGTAGGGAAACTGCCAGTAGTGAAGGAGAGATTGAAGATAAGTGAGAGGGTGGAAATGATGGAGTAGACAATCTGTTGAAGAAGAGAGGCTGGAATGGGAACACTTGTGCATGTAGATGTGTTTGCCTTGTGTAGTGCCAACACAATATTCACAGTGCCAACAGTGATTGTAAATATACCAACATACTTCTTAATCACAAAAAATAACAGAGTCTCCATATAGAAGACAGAAGCAAAACATTCATTCAGACAATAGTAAACCAAATCCTAACACCAGGAAACAGAATCCATCATAGCAACATAGAAGTTAATACACCACAACACAGCAGAGTACCATACCCCATCCTTTAGCCTTCCCACAAACCAACACTCACACACCTAGCTGTCTCACTGGGTATGTCCTCTCTCCCCCACCTGCTTTGACCCCCAGCTTCCTTGTGGGCTCTGTTCCCCCCTTCAGTAAGCTCCTCCCACCAGAGGCCCCATATGATTACATTTGGCCTACTGGGGGCAAGGAAGATCTTCAAATTCCCATTACCTTAATACATAGGCAGGAGGTGGTCCGTGTCTTTATGTGAGACAGGGATGAAGGCAGAAATAATGACAGAAGGTATCTGGATGACTTGAGATGAGAAATGAAAAGAAAAGGGAATGATCAGCAAATGATCACAATTATTTCAGTGAAATATGAGACAAGGTTCTCAGGTAAGATATGGGGAAAGAGCGAATCATGAGATGCTTGAGGAGGGAAGAAACAGTTGGAAAGATCCACTGTGGTGAATGTGATAATGAATTAGTTCTGGAGATGTCAAAGGATTACCTGGCCATACTGAAGTTTCAGTTGAGGTTATATAGTATAAATTTGGAGTCAGCACGGTTTCATGATTTTCTTCAACACTGATGAGTAGCACATGTTTAAGAGTGAAGGTGCAGGGCAAGAGTGGTAATACAATAAAGTGGGGTAAAGTACAGCAGAGAAGAGGACAATGTAAAATTGAAATGACTCACCAAAGGGTCAAGATGGGCAAGAAAGAAGAGTGTACCTAGTGTAGAGGCGAGGATCTAGAAAAGAACTGAAGAGTTGAGGGATTAGAGTTCACAGTGATGGTAACTAACGGGATTTGGGTTTTTCAAGGGAAAGGGAAAGATGAAATGACAATGCTGTTTTTCAGTCATTTTCAGTTGTGTCCAACCCTTCATGACCCCATTTGGAGTTCTCTTGGCAAAGACACTGGAGTGATTTTTAATTTCTTTCTCCAATTCATTTTACAGATGGGGAAACTGAGGAAAACAGAGTTAAGTGACTTACTCAGGGTCACAAAACTCATAAGTGTCTGAAGTTGTGTTTGAATTCAGGAAGATGAGTCTTCATTACTCCAAGCCCAGTACTCTTATTCACTGCTCCACCTTGCTGCCCTGAAATGACAATAGCTTGTAATAAAATAAGGAAATTATGGAGTCCATAAACATGAAAGTGGTACATTTATGGGTGATTTCAAGATCAAAGTTATAGTCTTTGTGTGTGATTAAGATGATGTGGAGGAATGGTCATATGAAATGAGTAAACTGAGGACTTGTGAGATTAGGGTATTTGACGTAGTATGAATATATGTTGAAGTTTCTCTACTTTGAGGTAAGAGATGAAGAGGAGAGAAAGTCTGTGAAGTAGCCAGTACACTCATTAAAGATGGAAGGAGAGTATTCTGGAGGTAGGTAGATAACTAGAATATTGATTGTGTGGTTGATATAGAATGATTGAAGCTCTAAGGATGAAAGGTTACTGAATGATAGTGGTAGATGAAATTACCTGTGAGTGGCAGTGGAGAACAAGGAGTCCTCTAAAATACTCCCACCTCAACTAGCTGGTGAAAATACAGCCAGTGCTGGAGAATATGGCCAGGGAGGTTGTGTGATCAAGTGGGAGCCATATCTCAAAGAGAACTAGAAGGTAGAAGGAGTGGAAAAGGCAAAGATTTGAGATGCAAACCAGTTTGTGACCTATGGACCATGCATTCTACAGAATGTGGTGGAAGCAATAGGTTGTTTCATTGTGCAATAATGGGGTTGGCTTGAGTGGGATGGGGACAAAGGACTGGGCTACAGAGGATAGAAAAAGCATTTGAGTGATAAGTCAGGAGTTCAGATACTACATCATGTTGACATTCATTACTGAAGAAGAAACACAGATGCTATTTAATGATGATGTTTAGTGTATAGATCAAGCTTTTACATTTGCTTCATAAATTATATTTTTAAAAAATCTGCTGTTGGTTTATAAAGCTCCACTTATAAGTGAACTCCTTGTCTCTCTTTTATTTCATTTCTTTTTTTCTGCTATAAAATACCTTTTTCTCACAGTATCTAAAACCCACATCTATAATGACATGTACAAATTGACTTTTATAGTCATAATAATGTCCAATTACTGAGTAATTGAGGGAATTGCTATACTGTCAGTCCAATTCCATTAAGACAGTTAAGAAAACTAGAATGCAATTCGTGGGGAGGAAGAGGGTGGAAAGAATCCACAGAAAATGGTCCATTTTGTCATGCCATAATGATATAGCCAATATTTTAAAAAGAGTTTTACTGATGCCTTCTGTTTCTACATCAGTCATTTCTGGACATGTTCTGCTCCTTATCTCCAGCCTCTCCCCACTCATCATGAAATTTACCCTTCTCTTCTAGCAAGGATTTAGCAAATGTATATGTGGCTTCTTTTTCATTTTTTTTTTAAATAAATATCAGCTCTTCAAGGGTTAAACTGTAGTTCAGGAACTCCAGACCATAAGTTAAAAAAATAGAGAGAAGTATCAGAACAGTTCATGAAATAGTGACAATATATGTTGGGAGAGATGGTGCCAGTGTCGTTGAGCCAAAGGACAACTCTGGGGAGGTATCCAAAAGGCAGCAACAATTTATCTTTAATTTGGGAGGTTCAGTATGAGTGTCTGAGATCAAAACCAGGAATTAATTTTGAATCAAATGAACTGACTGGGCTCAAACTCTGAAGCCAAGGACTAATTACCAGTGGTATCTGAATTAGGTCTCAAGGAAACAGCAGGCAAAATTGTCATGAAATTGAAGGAAAATATGATAATATTTCCTTTTGAAGTGGTAGGCTTGTCCCCTGACCTGAAGGAAACTAGGACTAGAAGAGACCTTTACCCATATGGTACTTCATGTTTATTACATCTGATATCATAAACCTCTCAAATTTCTATCTTATTCCATAAGTAAGACCATTGTCCCTTCTTTTGGAAGAGTGACACATTCGTATTATGTCTGTGAAGGGGTAGAATACCTTGGAGGAGAAGAATCCATTCATTACAGTCAATTTTTGTTCTGTTCCTTTATGAGCCTCTATCTGACATGCAGTTGAAACCTTCTATCTGTGTAATCTCCCCCTTAGAATGTGAGCTCCTTGAGAACAAAAATCCTTGGCTTTTAGGATTTAAAATCCACTTCATTTATCTACGTAGTTTGTGCATAGTAAGCACTTAAAAATGCTTTAATCATTCATTCAGTTCAACAAACATCATAAGGGTTCATAGTAATTAAGGCCCCATGTTAGGGCTGAGTGAGGAACAAAAAGTGAACTATATGATTATCATTTTACTTCTGTTTTCTCTATAGAATAACAATTTCAAATTTTGAAAAGGTTATAATAAGCAGGACTAGGAGGGCAATGGAGTTCAAGAGAGGTGATATCACCTAGTTGTTTTAAGTGAATTTAAGACTGGAATTGATGCTCAGACAAATGATTTGCCTAAGATCACACAACTAGTTAGTGGCAGACCCAAGACTAGAACTCAGGTATCCTGATTCCTGATTCAGTTCTCTTTCCATTGTACTTTATCTACTATAGCTTAATAAATTATCATGTTGATCAATAAAGTTGATGGTTAATACTCTATTATGAAGTTTTTGTGAGCCAGAGAGTGAAAACTTATAACCATGTAGATAGCAGAAGAAAAAAATAGGGAACTTTTCATTTA
>CM053592.1:163582714-163607149 GCA_028646515.1 Pseudochirops corinnae
AGGACTCCAAGACCGAGGCCCAAGACGAAGATCTGGATCCAGGCCACTCAACGCGAGAGCACTGGTCTGAAAACAATCGCTCAGTCCCCCTGCTTTTTGCAGGCCGAGGGCAGGAAGCTACAATGGGGAGGCGGGTGCAAAACCTCTGCCTTTCGCTTTTCCTCTCTGGAGACCTTTCTGCCGGAGGCTTATCTCCCTCTTTCACAATCCCCACTAGCTAATCCACTCACCTGAGAGCTTTCTCTGCACCTCCCGCCCGGCTGCCCCTGGGGCACAGCCGGGGCTTCAGGCCAGGCTGGTTTCGTTTCACAGTGCTGATATGGTTCCTTGTAGCCCAGCTGACTTTAGTGGGAAGTATCTTTGTGTGCGTTTTGAAGTTCTAGGATTGGTCCAGAGTCCTATTCCATGGGTATTTTGGGGTGGCCATGTGAGAGCTGCTATATATTGCTGCTGCTACCCCGCCATCTTGGCTCCGCCCCCCAAGTCCTTTAACTTCTTAAGACTTGAAAAACCCTAAGCCTTTGAATCCCCTCTCTGCATTGATGAAGGGAGAGTCCTCTCCAAGAACTGATTATACCCCTGAAAACACGGATTGGTTAAATTACTTACCTAAGGTCACAAAGCTTGGATTTAAACTCAGGTCTTCCTGACTGTAGCCCCAGCATTCTATCTCCTTTGCTATGTAGCTCCCTGCTACAGAAGATCTTATCTGCTGGTGTCTTTTCCTCAAAATGCACCTGATATATCTGCTCTGTATGTGGAGTGTATATACCGTACCTATTTATCTAGGTGGCACAGTGAATAAATATAGCACTGGGTCTGGAAGAAAAGGATGTTTAATAGCTGTATGATGCTGGGAAAGTCCTTTAAACTCTGCCTGACTCAGTTTGCTCAACTGTAAAAGGATAATCACAATAGCATCTGCTTCCCAGGGTTGGTATGAGAATTAAATGACATAATTGGTATAAAATGCTTTGTGCAATACTTGGTCAGAAGGAGATATGTAATAAACCCTTGTTCCCTTCCTCTCCATTTTGAAAACAAGGAAACTGAGGAATAGAGTCACTAAGTGACCTATCAAGAGTCAAAGTGCTAAAATCTTCCTGACTTCAAGTCCAACACTCTGACTACTCCCTGGGGCTCCTCTCGTTTACAATGGCAGTTGGAGGAAAGTACATTTTACGGATTCTTCCTATAGATTTATAGAGAATCAAAAATGATTGAAATAAAAGAGAGAATTTCTGATGCAGATGGTCCCCTCCATAGTTGGCAATTAGCATGCATGTAATACCCTAATATACATGCAGTAGGAGCGAGAGAACACTGGGGGTTAGAAGGGCACCAAGCTGGTGGTGTTATATTCATTATAACTCAGTGTTTAAATGTAATTAATATTGGTTTGATATGAAGTTGCCGTGACGAGAATTCTCATTTTTCACAGTCAAGATACCAAGATTCTAAACAAGGACAATTTTTTTGTTCTTATCTTAAAACTTGCTAGGTGGAAAACAAAGCTGTCATACATATACAGACTCAGGACTAGAAGGGACTTAAGTGGTCATTTCCCCCCACTCCCCTTCTCATTTACAGGTGAGGAAACTGAGGCTAAGAGGTACTAAATGGCTCATAAACATGATGAGGTATAAAGGAAGAGATCTAGGATAACTGGGAAATTGTTTCCTACCTGTAAAACCAAGGTCAACTTGTCTCTCACTTCTACCAATGGATCCTGGTTCTTCCCTCTGGGAATAAAATAAAAATAAACAGTATAATTGTACCTCCACTTGGCAGTTTTTCCAAAATTTGAAGAAAGAAATTACGTTCCCATTCAACCTACTTAGCCAGGTTTAGCCTGCTTTCCTCTTGCCCTCCCCTGGTATTTTAGAAAGGGCATTTATCTAGTTGGGTCTGTTATAAAGGAAATCACTTTTCCTATACCGATTGAACTAGAGGTCCTTTAAACTACCTTCCAACTCTGAAATCCATGTTTTGGTGGTCTAGAAATGAATTCCTTCAAGGCATTGGTTTGCCTATATTTGAAATGCTCTAACTTCTCAATATTATTCCAGAACTAGCACTGTGCTTGTATATAGCCGATAAACACTAAATGAGTGTTTCCTTATTTTCATTCTGTATGTGGAAAAACTGAAAAACAAAGTGGGTAAATGACCTATTAAGACTCATAGTGCTAAGATCAAAGGTGCTCTTCCCATAATAGATGTTTATGAAGTTTGCATTGAATGCATGAATGAATATCCTATCCTAAAATGCCGTCCATTTAAGCTCAGTACAATAGAGATTAATTGGTTTTTACAGAATATGACTGAGGCAAGTCATGGGATTTACTCAAGGTCATATAGTCATTTGAGGCCAGAACAGGTATCCCATGACTCAGGTCAAAATTCGTTACCCACGCCATTTTCGCTTTCATAAAGATTTCAGCCACATGCTGTCAGTTTCTACCTCTGGCTTCTTTTGTGCCCTCCACTGTGTCTAGCACTTTATATATTTAATAAATGGTTGTTGAATTGAATTTTCCAAGATTTTTCTCAAAGAATTACTTCTGTCAGGATACCAGTTGGATTTGGGAGAAAGAGATCTTGATTATTTAATATTTGACAGTTTTATGAAACAGAAGACAGTTAGACACTTACAAGTATTAATGAAAGAAATATACAATTATACATGATCCATCTATCAAAGTAAAGAAGGAATAATAGTAACAATATTACTGTTTCATTCGGGATGATAATAATAGTTATCTTTAAGAATTAGCTTAATAGTTTAAATAGTTAATAGTTAAATAGTTAGCTTAATAGCTTAAATAGCTCTTTAAGAGTTCCATATTACTCTACAAATATTATTGCCTTGTTTTCCCACAACAGTCTTGAGAGGTAGGTACTATTATCCTACACTCATTTGACAAATGAGGAAACTGAGGTTGAGGGTTGAAATGACTTGCACAGGCTAATCTCATGGCTAGTGTGCGAGGGCAAGTGGGTTTCAGATTCCTTTTATTGTTTCTATGAACATCCCCACACCCCAACAAATGGAAACGATGGATTTGATAAAATTTAGAGAGTAAAATGAAGAATTTGTTCAAGATCACTTGTTTATTGTTCACCTAAAGCACTACAGATGAGTTATTCAACCAAATTTATTATTTTCTAGTATAACCTGTGGTCCAGAACGAAAGCACTGAATTTAAATAAATTAGGTTCTATCTTGGGTACTTCTAGATTTTATTGCTGTTTTGGCTTTCATTGTCACCCGTGTTTGCCTCTAGGAACATAAATTCACACACAGACACAGATACATACACACACACACACACACACACACACACACACCAGTTTCCATGAAAATAAATAATAATAATAATAATACCTCTCTCTCTCTCTCTGATTGTATGTATGTATATGTATGTATGTATGTGTATATATACACTCAGACATACACAGACATATAACACACACACACATACATAAACATATATGGAATATTTAGCCCCCCAAAAAAGAAAAGCATTGACAGAAGACCTATAAATAATAAAAACTACCTCTCCCCCTCTCCCTGGAGCTCCATCCACCAGAGATCCAGAAAGTACTCTTCACTTTAAAGTGAAGTACTCTTCTCCCATTGGTCCCAACTTCCTCTATCAAGGCATCATCCCTAGAGGATGCAGGCATCCCTATGTAGAGTAGTATAAAACATTTAATATTTATTTGATAGGAGAAGCCAATTTAAAGGCAGTTGATGAAGTTAAAGACAAGAGAGCACTATAAGCGAAGCTATGACAGAAACAAGGACCTTGAATTCTCAAAGCAATAACCTATCAGCTTTAAAAACTCACCATATGTTTTAAAATCTGTAAGACCAAGTGGTTTGCAAAGACAACTAATAAAAGGAGATTTTTAGTGATATAATCACTTTTCAAAAATGTTTTCTAGCTTGAATAGCAAAGAGGTTTTATTTATTATTTATTTAGTTCAATTTAGCAAATTCAAGAGACATTTATGAATAATCTCCTTTGTGTGAGACCCTGATAATCACTGGCAACAAAGTGAAATATTATCTGCTCACAAAGAGTTTAAATTTTAATGAGCCAACTTTAACTTCAAAAGGAGAATGCGTATGTTCCTTTTCACTGATCAAATATTTTTGTTCTACAAATCAACTAATTTTGGCACCAGAATGTTAACTAGTTCTACTCCTCACCTCTACTTTCTCTATCCCGTTTATGTATTTTCTTCTTCCATTAGAATGTAAGCTCCTTGAGGGCAGGGACTCCCTTTCTTGTTTTGTTTGTTTATTGTTGTTGTGTATCTCCAGTAATTAGTGTCTGGCTTATGCTAAGTGTTTAATAAAAATTTTACCTATCAAAATCCAAAAGAAAACTTTAAAGACTGCCACAGGATGAAAAGGAATGGCTGGATAATGGGGGCAGTCCCCACATCAGTGATATAATAGGCAATACAATCTTAAAAGTTATATTTTTACATATCCATATATGTAATATATGAGACATTACAAACAACTGTATGTATGATTTTTCCTGACAAAACTGTGACATGCTCATGACGGTGTGGAGACTGCATGCTTCTTGTCCATGCTTTGTCATATCCCGCCATGTTGGAAGTGTCTTACATTTGTGACTGGTTATGGTATATCCATCCGTCTTATGGGAACTTCATTGTCACCACAATGGCTACATGATCATGGAATTTATTGGTCATAGCAACTATCAAAGATAATATAACTGAGTTGTGCAGAAGGTTCTATCCATATCAATGGAGGGGATGTCCACATCAACAAAATCACAGGGTCCTGAAGTATTTTATCTTTAAGGTATAATGACAAAAATATTTTATTTATATTATCAACTATATGCCACCTGTTTTAAAAGATATCTAGGCTACTAAGTATAATTTTTAGTTAAGTTTTACAACTCTTGGGATGATCACTATTTGCCCCAATAGGACACATTTCACAGGTGGTTTGGATATCACAACTGCAGATGCTCTGAGAACAGTCTCTACCTTGTACAGACCCTGAGTTAGATTGAGACAGTCTCTATCCATTCTCTTCTCCCCTCATAAAATCTTAGAATCATACAATGTGAGAGTTAGAGGGGAACTCAGAGGCCATTTTACCCAAACCTTATGCAAAAAAAAAAAAAAAAAAGGCTCCCAACATAACAGTCACTAAATGGTGATCTAGCCTCTGCTTATGATGACTGGTAAAATTCGCTGGTCATAGTATAGTAGCTTTCACCCAATTGTCTAAAGATTAGCCTAAATTTTTAATGTTCTTCAGCAAACACTTCCAAATGTCCTACTGAGTATTCCAGAGTGCCTCTGCTTTTGTGATGTAAGATAACATTTTCTCTTTTTTTCTTTTCTTAAAAACTTGTTTTCTTTTTTAAATTTTCTCTCTCCCCCCAAACCCTCCTCTACCCACTGAGAAGGCAAGCAATATGATAGCCATTATACATGTGAAATCATGCAAAATATATTTCCATATTATCCATACTGCAAACACACACACACAAGAAGGTGAAAAAAATACACTTAAATATGCACACAGAGTTCATATCTCTGGAGGTGGACAACATTTTCCAGATGATAAAATTTTCAATGACTGAATGAGACTTAGTTGTTATAACTTAGGCAGATGGGTAAAGAGGAGTCAATCAATCAACAAGATATTTATTAAGCACCTGTTATGGGAGATAGATGGCCAGATAGGTGGCAAACTAGAGAGAGTGCTGGGTCTGGAGTCAGGAAGACCCAATTTTATGAGTTCAAATCTGACCTCAGACACTTACTAGTCATGTGACCCTGGGCAAGTCACTTAATCCTTTTTGCCTCAGTTTCTTCATCTGTCAAATGAGATGGAGAAGGAAATGGCAAGCTAGTGCAGTGTCTTTGCCAAGAAAACCCCAAATGAGGTCATGAATCATTGGACATTACTGAAAAAAATAACTGAACAACAATGCGACAGGCATTATGGTAGGCACAAGAACAAAGTACAAAGGATGAAACAATGCTCACAATGCTGCAAAGCCAAGGAACGACTGGAGAATCTCAACTTAATGATGGGGAAACAAGAATGCCATCTGCATGAATGGGCAGGGTTTGTCTTAAAGCACCACAATTAAAATTCCTGAACTTTTAATTGATACTTATGTCATGATAATTATGCATACTAGGGTCACAAAAGTTAATAAATACATGTTAATAGCCAAAGGCAATTTTTCATTTTCTATCTGACAGTAACTAGTAGCTGTGCCAAAAAAATTTCCTGCAGCATTAAAAGCTTTGTTGTGAAGAGATGCTGAGTATGTCACATCATTATTAATTGCTTCCCTCGGCCTCATCACTGCCCCTCCCCCATTTATTTAGAAACACCCTTCTGGGTGGGGGAAACATCAGCTAATGAATTCAGAAGATTGGGGTTTCAGAGCTTTCAAATGTTCACTTGCCAAAAAAAAAAAATCTTGAGAGTTGAAAACATTTTAATTACAAGGGTGGGTCTGCAAAATCAAAAATAAATAGGTGATAGGGACGAGATTTGTTATTTCAGTGGAATGGGGAAATTTGGTGAGGAAATTCCCTCTACCTTTACAGGTTGGCATTATATCCACACCTTGGGGAACATCTCCATTTACCCTGATCTATATCTTGCCACTGGACCCATATGGCTCCAGAGGAGAAAGTGAGAATGGTGACCTTGTATAACTCTTCCTCACTTAACCCCAATTCACTTGCTAGGTATGGCATCACCTTTCTAATATCATGGTCCTCTTCAAGAATGAAGGACAGCAACAAATCTGCAACTTACAAAGAGAACTGCTCAGAGTAATGAGAGGTTTTGACTTGGGTGGGACCACACATCTAGTATGTATCAGGGGCAGGACTTGAACACAGGTCTTCCTGGCCTCTAGGTAAGGTTTTTGTTCAGTATACCATGCTGCCTCACCCTTACCAAAATATTCAGCTAAATAGCTAGATTTTGAATTACATCTGGATATATTCAACAATCTAGAAGTTTGAGCTATTGTTGTTTAGTCATGTTCAATGCTTTGTGACCTTTGTGACCCTGTGGGCCATACAGTTTTCTTGGTCAAGACAGTGGAATGGTTTGCCATTTCCTTGTGCAGGGTATTAAGTCAAACAGAGGTTAATTGATTTGCCCGGAGTCCTATCATAGCTAGTAAGTGTGAAACCACATTAGAACTCAGGTCTTCCTGACTCCAGGGCCAGCATTCTAGCCATTGATCCATCTGGCTACCTCCAGAAGTTTGGTTACACATTTCAGATCCTATGTGAATGTCTAGAATTGCTTTGAAAGGGTTTTATTGTTATAAGTAAGTGGCCAAGCTAATAATAGTGAGCTTCTCTGAACTTAAGTAGGCTGGTCCTCCAGTAACTGGCAAGGAATTCATTATCAAGTGCATACTCCAGATATTTCCCAATTTGTAGAAACTGCTAAAACATATATTTTCTTCACCACCTCCCATCAAAAAAAAAGGGAGACTTATTTGTGCAAAAAATAATTATAAAAGCTATTTCTATAATGCAAAGAATTGGTGGGAGAATGGTTAAATAAGTTGTGACATATGATTGCAATGCAATACTACTGTCCTATAAGAAATGACAAGCAGGATGCTTTCAAAAAAAAATATGAAAATATTTAAACTAACTGATGCAAAATGAAGTCAGCAGAACCAAGAGAACATTGTACACAATAACAGCAATATTATACAGTGATCAAGTGAACCACTTAGCTATTTGCAGGAATAAGATGATACAAGACAATTGCAAAGAACTCATAATGAAAAATACTATCTTTATCCAGAGAAAAAACTAATGGAGTCTGAATGCAGATTGAAGCATATGATTTTTCACTTTCCTTAATTTTTTTTCATTTATTTATTTTTTCTTTTGGCATCTGTCTTTTACAATATGAACAATATGGAAATATGTCTTCTGGGATCGTACATGTATAACCTTTATCAAAAGGCTTACTATCTCAGGGAGGGGAGGGAGAAAATTTGGGATTCAAAAAATATTTTTTAAAAAGAATATTAAAAATCATCTTCACATGAATTGGAGAAAAAAATAAAATATTATGTTAAATAAATAAAGAATTCACCTCCCAATGACGTACACAGAATGACGCTTTTTCCAGAAGGTGGAATATGTTGTGGGAGATGATTTCCTAAGCAAGAGAAATAAGATGGAATATTTTATTGGTTTCCATGATATATGTAAACATGAGACACTCTTTTTTGAACAAGTAACTCCTTTAAAATAGGGGCTTCTTAAGCAGAGGTTAGATGGTTAATCCTCAGGGGTAGTGTTCAGGAAATAAACATGATCTAATGACTATGTCTCTAATATTTCTTCTAATTCTGAGAATCTAGATTTTGTGATTCTTGGAGAAAATTTTCAATTCAAGGAAATGTACTAAATGGGCAATTTACCCCCAATGATCAACTCAAGGGTTTGCTACCCTTTCTAAGTATATTATTCATCATAAAAATTCTAGGAAATAAGTCATAATTAAATTTGGGTCAACCTTTATCTTCTTCTCAGTGTTAAAGTTTAGAAAATTGTCTTTGATTAGTGTTAACATTTGAATTCAACATTCAGCAAATCTTCATTATGTACCTGTGTTCATATGTCATCAATTAATGTTATGTAAAATGTTTTCGTATATCAACTTAGTAGAGTTTCTGGTGTGGAAGTTCCCTCCACTGATTTTCAACTGCTCTGTGCCATAATGCCTTACAGGTTGCCTTGGATACTGAGAAGTTAAATTATTTGTACAAGACTAATAGAGCAGGTAGGTGGCACAGTGGATAGAGTGCTACACCTGGAGTCAAGAAGACTCCTCTTCCTGAGTTAAAATATGGCCCCAGACATTTACTAGCTGTGTGACCCTGGGCAAGTCATTTCATCTTGTTTGTCTCAAATTCCTAGTCTGTCAAATGAGCTGGAGAAGAAAATGGCAAACTATATCCCCAAGAAAAACCCAGATGGGGTCATGAGAACTCAGACATGGAAACGCGACTGAACAATGACTCACAGTTAATTTATTTCAGAGGCAGGACTTGAACCTAGGCCCCCCTGACTTTGTGACTATTCATTACATCATGCTGCCTATCTGTTTAAACTGTTGTTACTGAAAAATGAATCTTCAATGACAATTAGTCCTCAAACTCCCAGGGCAATGATCACATAAATTCTAACATGTGCTATTTGCTGAATTATTGACAACCATTAAATAAGTACAAATAGTACCCATATCCAGAATTCATTCTTAAGAGTAGAAGAAACTTAATTATTTCCATTGTTCGTATTTTTTAAATATCACCTGAGCTCATCATATAGCTTTCATTTCCATTTTTATTCCTTATTTATTGTATTAAAGAAGCCGGCTGCATATTTGATATATCTGATTACATTTCTGTCTGGGGGAAGGGTTCTTAGTGGGATTCTCAGACACTCCCATATGCCAGTGCCATGATCTCATTAAAATGACCGCCCACTTCATCAGCTTTTTTGTCCTGCTCCATTCAAGTTCATTTCTTTCTTTAAGTTCATAATAGAAAATCTACTCAACATGCTATATGTAGTTCTTCCCTGATTTTTTTTTTTTAATTCAAGGATGGCAATATAACACTATATTATCACTCACTCTTGCTCCAGGAAGAATTAAAGTGCTCTTCTGATCAATGTTCTTGGTGACATATTTTATGCAATGCCCCATGTACAAGTCTTCCTTGACAATGTGCTATAGCTTATTTGTATCACCATTGGCCTTTGCAGTGATTGCCAAATGGATGACCTAAATTCTGATTATTCTTGAAATTCTATCTAGTCTATGATTCTATACAGTCTATTATTTCAGACATTTCCAACAATTATGCCTCCCAGATATGTTTTCAATCATACAAGAATGCTTGTTAAATGTAAGCATAGCTATAACTTGGTACAGTGATCATCAGTATCACTGTCAAATAAGGTATTAAAAAGGCACGCATGTGTAAGCCAAAGGCATTTAACGAGTGTCATGAAGGATGGCCTCGAAAAAATCCCAAAAGAAGAGCTACTCTCTATAGCTGGCAAGGTATTCCAGATGGTCATGATTATGTATGATACTATGCTGATCTATCAGTACCTGAGAACACTACAAGGCTTACTTAATGAGATTCACAGCAACTCCAAAAAGCATAAGCTTACCAATCCACAGAGGAACAAATAGGTCAATGAAATTATATCTTTCTCTGATAACGTTGCACACTTTGATGGTCAGGCTATTCAGTTCATTCATCAGTATGTTTATCTTCAATACAGACTGCAAATAGATAATTAGCTACACCTCTACTGAATAAGAGGAAGAGAGTAGATTGGATAATTGTTCTTACTCTGAATTGACCCCAACCTGTTCTTTGACATGAACATCCTTTTCAAAACAACAATTGCAATAGCAACAGCAAAACACCGGTGTCTTCTCCATAAAGTGCAACGAGTAGAAAACATCAAATACGTCATCGTTAAATACCATTTTTGTACCACATCAGTGATTTCATTGGTATAGGAGGTGTTGTTAAATTCAAATGGAAATGGATCCCCCTGAAGGTCACATATTGTTTTAGAAAACCACAAATTAACATTATCTACACTGTACTGTATTTTTATTGAACTTGTTAAACACTTCCCAATTACATTTTAATCTGGTTCTCACAGCAGTGTGAAATTTTATAGGCCACTTAGGCCCCAACTTTGACACCTCTGGTACAGAAACTTTCTGATAGGGAAATAGATAGATAGATAGATAGAAACATAGAGATAGCTATATTTATCTACATGCATGTATATCTACATCTATGCCTAAGTCATCAAGAGGTTAAGTGATTTGTCCAGGGTCAGTGGGCCAAAAATATACTGGAGGCAAGACTCAAACCAATGACGTGCTGATTCTGACAACTCTGTACCCATTACTTCTTGCTCCTTCTCAGCCTTAATATTATTAACATTAAATAGCTTGAACATCACCTAATTAAAGAATGAAGCAGTAATCATACAATTCTTACAAAATGTAAACTGAAATCTATAGTCAAACATTAAGATATTTACAAATATTTAGCGCAATGCCAATGAAACGTAGTTTACCTAATGGTTTCCATTTTCACCTTGATATTTGAGGCATGTAATAGCAGTGCCCTACTTTGTTGGGATCTTAAACACTCTGCCAATAACAGCGCAAGGTCAATATGAACTTTGACAACTAGATACTGATCTCCATTGGCTGTTAACATCCAACCAATCTCTAAGTCTCTCTTCAAAATGGAACCATTTAAACTAAGAACTTTGAGGAGCTCTTGGCTTTCAGTGAATCATCAATTGAGAAGAAGAAATAATTAACACACTTCTTGGAGTGCCATTGTATATCATGCTTAAGGAAAAAAGAACAAGGCTTTGGGGTGTATTAAACCAATTCTTTTCGCATCAGACAGGAATGTTCAATCCAATAATTATAGTAAATGAAAACTGACTTGCTATGTTCTATCTCAGAACTAAAGAAGGAAACATTGTAGACCTAAAATATTGGTAACTCTCAGGCCAGGGAATGGTGGAGGGCAAACCATGACTTTTATGGTAAATTAATCATCAGAGAGATAAAAATAAATTATATTTTTGTTCTTTATATGATTATTTAAGGAAAAGCTGACTTTAACTTATATGATATAACCACTGGTAACTGATTCACATTTAACTGATAGAAAAGTTCTTGATAAGGAAGTCCAACTCCATTGGAGTCAAAATGGATTTTTCAATTTCTCCTGCTTTCTTGTGTCCATGCCTTTGCTCATGACTCTGTCTATGCAGGTGTATACTTTCAGTTCTGAATCTTGGAGACAACAGAATGAAAGAGGTCCTAAAATCAATTTTTCAAATGACAAAATCAGTAAGTGGTGGCAAAGAGAACTCAGACCTCAAGAATAAGACCCATGGGGGAAGAGAACATTTGGGACATAGACTCTAGGCCAAGAATCAAACAAACAAGTTGTAATTTATCTTCTGAAATTTAAATCAGAGTATCAACTGCTTCTTGGCTATCTAAAGCTAGCTAAGCATCTCAAACTCAATATATCTAAAAGAGAAACCCCTTCAAACCCTCCCCTCTTCCCATTGATTATATGACTGCCAAGGGTACCACCCACTCCATATCACACAGGATCACAAATCCAGTATCATTCTTGACTCCTCACCTCGCCTTAACTTATGAAAAGGTATCTTCTCAAAATGCTAACCAGTCCTCATTCACGACCCCTCCTTAAAGTTCCTCATGTTGTTGGTGTTTGTGGATTGAATTGCTTCAGTCCTATCTGACTCCAGAATCTCATTTCAGGTTTTCTTGGCAGAGATTCTGTAGTGGTTTGCCATTTCCTTTTCTAGCTCATCTTACAGAAGAGGAAAATGAGGCAAACAGGGTTAAGTAACTTGAGCAGGGTCCCATAGCTAATAAGTGTACAAGGCCAAATTTGAACACATGTCCTTCTGACTCCAGGTTTGGCCCTCTATCCACTAAGCAACTTAGCTGCCCCATACGCCTTGTTAATGTTCCTTTTAAGTGAATGCATTTCCTGATTCCACCAGCTGGAGACAATCTTTCCTAGTTCTTCACATTCCCTGTTTGCATTTAATGTAATTCAGGGGCTCTTAAACTGGGGTCCATGAACTTGTATCTGTCTGTCCATGTATCTATTTTTCTAATATATATGTATGTATATACAATTAAATATACATGTAATATACAGATAATGTAATAAAATGGTTCCCTCCTATGGATTTTATTTTATTCATTTAAAGGCATTATTCTGAAAAGGACTGCACTGGTTTCACCAAACCGCTAAAGATATCTATGACCCTTAAAGAGTTAAGAACCCTGTAATCTAACTCATTATAATTATTATGTGTATAACCCTCCCTCCCCTCCCCATTCGATTCTAAGTCATTATAGCAAAGGGACATGTCTTATTTATTTCCATAATTCCTACTAGTTCTTATCACACTACATTGCACACATTCCATTTCATGAAATTCAGCAAATATTTATTAAGTGCCTATTATGAGGAAGGCACTATACTAGGGGATGGGTACATTAAGATGAGAAATGAAACCATACCCAATCTAAATTAGTATGAGGAATATAAAATGGACACAAACAAAGAAAAGATAGAATGTTGAATACAGCATGAATGGGAAAGTCTTTTATAGGCAAGGTTGAACTTGAGTGTGCCCCTAGAGGAAGAGGTAAAGTGTGCATTGCAGGAATAAGGTCTGCCCTGCAGGAAAAGGAAAGGCAGGCAAAGGAAGGTCATCTGGCTGGGAGGTAGAATGTATGGAAGAAGAATAGACTGATGAAAGAATCAAAAGACAGTTTGCAGTGCAAGAGCAATGGACAGAAAATCCCAGGTAAAATTCTGGTGCATCTAGATTATTTCTGCAGCTATGGGAAGAACAGATTTTCCATGTCCTCTCATGAATTTACAACAGCAGTTCCAGTCTCAATGCATTAATGCTTTCCCTGATATTGCAAGGGTACCAGAGACATCCATGCACTATTTATTTGGTCATATTTCCCTCTCACTAGGTGATTAATTCATTTCTCTTCTGTTCTTTTCTTTTTTGATCATACGTTTCTTGAATGAGATCCATGAATCACAGCCATGAACACTGGTAGAATACTGATAGAAAAAATATGGGCTTTTATTTATAGGAGGAATTCAGAGTCCATTAAAGAATTTCTTAACTTGACAAAGGTAAATCCATTGAGCCACAATTCTCCTGTTTGATTTTAGAACCAATAAAATATGCAATTTAGCTGTCTAATATTTCTATACTGATGAACTCAGTTGTCCATCTACCTGCACATCATAATCTAAACAACAGGGATTTGTCATTCACTTTTATTTTTCCTGTATGAATGGCTAAGTAAAAGTCTTTTGTGCAGATATGAATCCTATACGGAAGGATCTATAGTAGTGGTTCTCAACCTGTGGGTTATGTTCAATTTTTAACAATGAAAATACACCCTGCATATCAGATATTTACATTACGATTCATAACAGTAGCAAAATTACAGTTATGGAGTAGCAACAAAAGCCATTTTATGGTTGGGGGTCACTACAACATCAGGAACTGTATTAAAGGGTCACGGCACTAGGAGGTTGATAACCACCGATCTATAGAGACTGTGACCTTGAAGCAACCAGCATGATGCAATCCACTAACAAGAATATCTGCAAGAGGCGCGGCTAGGGGGCACAGTGAATAGAGCAGCAGCCCTATAGTTAGGAGGACCTGAATTCAAATCTGACCTCAGACACTTAACACACACACACACACACACACACACACACACAAACACACACACACACACACAAACACAAAACTAGCTGTGGGACCTGGAGCAAGTCATTTAACCCCAATTGCCCTGCAAAATCTCTCCAAAAAAAAAAAAAATATCTGAAAGATATTATCATCTCAAAGCAATTCCTCTTAAATACTGACTCTACCAAATCTCCTCCACAACAGTTGTGGATACCATTGGCTGTTCTGTTAATTAGGACAAGTGGATAATTGAACAAGGTTGTTCTGTTTATCATGCTGAATGCGTGGTAAACGCGTTGGTGAATTAAGGCCTGTAAGGGATGTTTTCCTCTGGAATATCAAAGGTTCAATTGTCAATATGTAAGCATCATGAGATCTTATGTTTTCTTCATCTTTAAGTCAGTTGCATGAAGGTAATGATGCAGCCTTCTGTGGAATACCCAGAGAAAGGTCAGATAGTAAAGCTGATGGAGACAGGTTTATATTCTTAGATATTAAAATAGTAGAAGGCAGTTATTATTGAAGGTGTTTACTGTGGTACTAAACAAAAACCAGAAAAATAGGCCAATAGAATGGAATAGAGATTGTAGACAAATACTAAATAACTATTAAAAAAAAAAAAACATTAGTACTGGCCAAAACTGTAAAAAATAGAATAAAATAAAAAAATAAGTAGAAAATTGGTTATAATTTCTCAGGAATTGGATTTAGATACATGTGTCACATCACAGACCTAAGTAAATTCTAGCTGTATTATACAACAAGCATTAAAAATGGTCATAAGGAAGAAATACATTAAAATATGTTTCACGATCGAAGAAGGTAGATTTTTTTTTCCAGTTAGACAGATGGAAGGAATAATTAGGGACAAAATGGTTGTACTCAATGTCATTCAAGAGTTTAAAAAATCCATACAACAAAATAATAAAATAAAAATAACCAAGTGCTTATGGTATGCCAAATAGTTATTGCAAATGTGACTGACAAAACGTGACATATAAAAAATAAGGAATTGTTAAAAATTTTAGAGGTTCTTAGTATTCAGTGAATAAATGATAAACAGGATATGAAGACTTTTCAAAAAAAGAGCCAAATTATATAGAATGACTTTGAAAAATATTTAACTTTAAAATAATTGGAATGTTCTAATTCATCAATCAAATTTGCAAAAATAATTTAGAACAATGAAATTCAATGGTGTTCTGGTTATAAAGAAATGAGTATGTTTATTCATTGCTGATAGAATCATAAATTTGTAGCAGCTCTTTGGCTCTAGGTGGAATGGTGGGTAGAGTGGCAGGCTCAGAGTTGGGAAGACTCTTCTTCCTTAGTTAACATTTAGCATGAGACACATACTAGCTGTTTGACCTTGGGCAAGTCACTTAACCCTATTTGCCTCAGTTTCCTCATCTATAAAATAAGCTGCAGAAAGAAATGGCAAACCATTCTAGTACCTTTGCCAAGAAAACCCCAAGTGGGATCATGAAGACTCAGACCCAATTGAAACAACTGACCAAAAGTAGCAGCTCTTTGGAGAGCATTCTGGCAAGCACAGTGGAAAAAGTGAGAGAAATAAGTATGTCCTTTGATCCAGTTATTCCATTGTTGGGAATATATCCTGTTTTTCAAAAGCAAACCCCCAGAAGAGTTCTCTTTAGTTTTTGCTGTGTTTTGTTTTGGTTTTTTTTTTTTTTATAGCAGCATATATATGTCACTGTAAAAACTGGAAAGTACTTACATTTCCAATAACAGGAGACTCGTTGAACAAAATGTGGTGCATTAATGTAATAAATGCTGTATTACAATTAAAATTGTGAATTATGAAGGAAACATGGAAATATACAAATATATTTATGAAATTTTGCAGAAAAAAGACAGCAAGAAGAAAAGAATATATACTAATTACAACCATCCAAAAGAAGTGAGAAGAGTCAATATTGATAGTGATTTAAGAGGCAGAATCTGAAAACTTTATGAATTTATAGGATTTGATTTAATTTATTTAGAAATAAATAGCAGTAAAATACATCTGAGAGTCTGCAAGCTATAGAACAGTGCATTTATCTTCCACTGCAGAACAAATTCTAGAACAGATTGTTGAAGAGATAGTTAATAAAAAGCTAAAAAAAAAAAAAAAAAATCCCAGTGATTACCAAGAGGCATCATGATTTCATCAGGTCATGGCAGAAAAACCTTATTGCTGTTTTTAGGTTTTTTTTTGACCAATGGGAATGTATTTTCTTATGCTAGGCTAAGAGTAAGGAAGACTCTTCTTGAATTCAAATCCAACCTCAGATACTTACTAGCTATGTGACCGTTGGGGAGCCACTTCATCTAGTTTGCCTCAGTTTCCTTATCTGTAAAATGAAATAGAGAAGGAAATGTTAAACCACTCCAGTATCTTTGCCAAGAAAACCCCAAATGAGGTCTTAAGGTCAGACACAACTGTAAAATGACTAAACCACAGTCTATCTCACTCAAATTTTAAGTGTAGTATTCCCTCACAGGTCTAATCCCAAAACTGATAGGCACAGAAGCTTTAACCTGCTCTGTTTTTCCAAACTCCTCCCCCCCACTTAGGCAGTCTAGTAACCCTCTACTCCCAGAGTACTCACCACATTGGTGCAAATCTCACTGCAGACACCCAATCAACTACCCCAATCCTGTAGCTCAGAATTCCTAAACTCAAGTGATTGTGAGTGAACTCAGCCACGCTAGAGGTATATGCCAAACCTCCAGTCTTATTTCCTTTTAAACAAATAATGATTAAAAACCACATGATCAGGGTATATAATTTTGTTGGATGTCAGTAAAACATCTGAGAAATTATCTCATAATATTCTTTTGGAAAAGATGGATAAACACACACATATGTTAAACATTAATACAGTGGGTAGATTCAAACCAGCTGGATGGCCCCAATTAAGACTAGTTCATAATGATTTAATTACTGCTGTTTAAAGGTGGAATTTGTTGCCTTTAGAAGTGTTAGGTTTCCCCCTTTTTTGTATGTCTGCAAGTATAGTCTGGAGGATGCTATAATAGATGATATATTTCAGGTATGGGTTGAACTAAAAGACTGCTCCAAAGCCACAGGTTTTGATTCATTAAAATTTGATTACACTGATACTTTATATAATTTGTAGGAAATTATCATTTTTAAAAATGTCTCAAACAACAGAATTAATTCTTTCCTCATATCTAAAGCAAATCAAGAAAAAAACAGCATTCTGCCATAACCCGGAAACCTGATACAGTAAAAACACTTATTAAATTAAGTGATCACAAATTGAGATGTTCTGTGCAATTAAAGTTTCAAAGGATGTTGCTCAATATCTTTTTAATGACTTGTCCATTTTCCAGACTTATTAAGCAGAACTTAATAAGAATCACTGAAGCTTTCTCTGATGACTGAGAAATTTGGAGTATCTATAGTGTTCATTATTGAGATGCTGAGAGTTGAAAAGACTGAGTAGAATGCATTGGATCCCTGGAAGTTGATTTTTTAAAAATTCATTAATAATGATATTTAATTCAATTTTATGTATTAAAATTGGATTAAAGTTTTCATTACAACAATATTCTAAACATGTCTCTTTGTACTAAAACCAAAGATCTAGAAAATAAACTAGCTAAAGGACAATTCTGGTTAGCTGAAATTAAAGTTAATTGTAGTTTTGATTATGTAAAATGTGTTCTAACATTTAAAAAAATGAGACTTTGTTGATTGCCTAATGAATTTTTTGTATTTTTCTACTCCTTCATGGTATTTTCTAAAAAAACTCAGTTCAGGTGACATTCTGTCAATGGTATGGACGCAGGGCTCTCAAATGAGACTTGTACTGTCTAGAAGAGTATAGAAGGTCCTACTACTTAGAAAATATTCAAGTACAGGTGATGGAATAGGTTACTATTCTATGAATATGAGACTAGCTAGGTTGGGACAGATTCACAACAGGAAGCATGTATGCCAATGAATAATAAACATTAATATGTGTATGTACAATATGCATATATAGCATTTACATATATGTATATACACATATGCATATATACATACATGTTTACATTTTATACATGCAACACATTTATATGCATATATACATACATTCACACACACATATATACACACATACACATATATATGTGTGTATGTATAAATGTAAACAAACATATGTGTATATATGAATTGTGTATATACATACATGTAAATGATATATATGCAAATTGTATGTATATGTGTGTATGTGTATGTGTGCATACATATATATGTGTGTGTGTGTGTGTGTGTGTGTGTGTGTATGTTACACATTCATTAAATCTAAGACTAATCATTTAACTATGGCATAGAGTTAGGGCATGGCTCCACAGCAGATGTACCCTCACCTAATAAAATCATTGATTCTTACAATATGATATTTTCAGTAAGCAACTCAATTTCAGGTTGGGATGGGAAAAGACTTTAAAGAAAAATGAGAATTATGATTACTCTAAAATTATCTGATCTGGGGCTTTGTGCGAGAAAAATCAAAATTACTTGACGAGAGAAAGCTGGAAATGGAAAGCGACAGCAAGGAGGAATTTTCACTAGTCACGCATGAGGAATTCACTGAAGCTAGGAAGAAAAGGTACTATCTGGTGAGTGCATAAGACTTTCTAAGTAGAAAAAATGAACTCGACTGGATTGAAAAAGAAGGAGCAAAACACAAGCATTTATTAAGTACATACTCTATGCCAAAGCAACCCCCTTTGGGGTCATGAAAAAGACTGAAAAAGCTGAACAAGAACAAAAGCAATAACTCTATGCCATTTATGGTAAGTGCTTTACAAATGAGGACCATGTGATCTTTACAACAGTCCTTGGAGTAGCCACTATTATTATTCCTGCTTTCACTTGAGGAAACTAAGGTTCATTCAGGGTCCCACACCTAGTAGGTGTCTAAGGCTAGAATTGAACTCAGGTCGTCTACACTCTAAGTCCAGCATTCTATTCACTGCACCACGTAGCTAAAATGAGATAAATTTGAAAGTATTAAGCAACCAGTCTTGTCTTTTTTGTGTGTATTTTTTAAGATTAATGAGAAAATGAACTTTAAAATTTGTTTTCTTGCTGGGGGTGGGGGGGGCTGGTGATCAAAGGAGTCATTGATTTTTTTAATTCATGATTTCCCTAACCAATGTGCTAATAATAATGTGTTAAGATGGGCAGAGCACTTGAAAAACATGTGAACTCATCCAATCGCACAAGAGTCATGGGAGGGAGCATGATTATCGTCATCATTATTATTCTCAAATGAGAAAACAGAGACAATTATGGAGGACACCTTCTGGTTCTTTTAGGATTTCCTGGATGTCAACTCGATGTGCAAAGATTATTGTCCAGATCAAATGAAGCACTAAGCTTCTCAATGATCAAGTATTCTTGGAACAGTGGTGAAGAATGATAGCAAGTGATGATGATGATGACGATGATGATGATGGTGATTTGATAGAGCTTTAAAGATTGGAAAATACTTTATATACATCATTTTTTTATATCACAAAACAACTCTTAAAAGTAGGCACAATTATGATCTTCATTTTACAAATAAGAAAACTGAGTCTTACTAAGTCTGACTAAGTAGTCCAGGGTCACAAGGCTTCTGAATTTGGAAGGAAAGATGTGAACTCCAAACTCCCTGACTCCAAAGCCACCATTCTCTACTGTACCACTTACTTGCCAAGGGAAAAAAACAACAACAGGATTTCTGTGTCAGGAGCAACTTAGAAATAGAAGAAGTGCTAGAATGTCCCAAAGAAGCAAATTTAGGCTTAATATAAATAGAACTTTACTAATAATTAGAGATAACCAAAATAGAATGGGCTACCTCTTGACAAAGTGGATTTGCTATCACAGAAAGACTTTAAGCAAAAGTTGTATGACTATTCATGAGGGATAGTTCAGGGTGAAATCTCTCTCTCGTGTGTATGTAAGCATGCATGTGCATATATACACATATGCATATATGTACATATAGACACACATGTGGCATGTATAACATTGTGCACAGGTATATACATTTGTGTATATATGTATACATTTATGTAGATATACATGTATATAGATACATTTATATGTGTGTATGTATGTATGTATGCACAAATATACATATGTTAGACTATATGTGTCTCTGAAATTCTAATTTTGAAATTCCATGAAAACATCATGACATGTAAGAAATAAAATAACAGGTTCACTCTTATTATAGACCCATTTATCAAAAGTCAATCATAGGGGGGAGGGGGCTGGAGTGAAAATGGCAGAGTAAAAACAGGAACTTTTTCTAAGCTCAGCTCCAACCACCTCCAATACATGTTAAAATATCTCTCTCAAAGAATTTTAGAGCTACAGAATCCACAAAGTGACAGAGAGAAACAAATCTCCCACTGAAGGCAGCCTGGCAGGCAAAAAGGAAGGGTCTATCACACTAGACTGGGAGCTAGAGAAAGTCCCACATAAAACATGGGGTTATGGCCCAGGGCAGCCCCAACCAGCTGCACAGATGGGTGGGAGCAGACTTCAGGAGAGTGAATCACCAGCAGCTGTGCCCTGACTTTTCAACCCATAAATGCCAAAGAGAAAGTAAATGGTCAGTGGAGAACTCTTTTTGAACTGGGTGACAGAAGAGTAGGGTCTGGCCCCTGCCCCCAGGGTGAAAGGTGGAGGAGGTGCAGTGGCTGCAGCTGCTGCCTCAGGGCTACCACCAGAGTTCCTGGCCCTGCAGATCAAAGATGGACCAAGTAACCATTCAGAGGGTAATTGCTCTTGCTTTGACCTGCTTGGATCTGGATCGTGTTCTTTGGCAGTGGTCCTGGGTATGTTGCCAGCGTGCCAGGGTTTGGGGTGTCTGTAGAGAGGGAGCCCTCTTAATAGTTCTGACAGCATTTGTGAAAACCCCAGCAATTTGGGACATAGCTCTCTCCATTCTGGAAGCAGAGTTCTAGCATGGCAAAGAGGTTAAAAGTCAAATAATTGGCTGGAAAGATGAGCAAGCAAAGGAAGCTTGCTATCAGACCATAGAATCCCTTTTGGGGAACAAAAAGGATCAAAACATGGAAACAGAAGAAGTCAATGAAGTCAAAACTCCTTCATCAAAAGCTTCCAAGAAGAATAAGAATGGTTTACAGGCCATAGAGGAGTTCAAGAAGGATTTTGAAAATCAAGTGAGAGAAGTGGAGGAAAAAATTGGGAAGAGAAATGAGAATAATGCAAGAAAATCATAAAAAAAATGAGTTAACAGTCTGCTTAAAGAGACATAAAAAAATACTAAAGAAAATAACACCTTAAAAAATAGACTAACTCAAATGCAAAAGAGGCCCAAAAAACCAATGAGGAGAAGAATGCCTTAAAAAGCCAAATTGCCCAGATGGAAAAGGAATTTCAAAAGATCAATGAAGAGAATAATTTCTTCAAAATTATATTAGAGCAAATGGAAGCTAAAAACTTTATGATAAATCAAGATACTCTAAAACAGATACAAATAAATGAAAAGATAGAAGGCAATGTGAAATATCTCATTGGAAAAACCACTCACCTAGAAAATAGATCCAGGAAAGAAAATTTAAAAATTATTAAGACTACCTGAAAGCCATCATCAAAAAGAATAACCTAGAAGTCTTCCTTCAACAAACTCTCAAGGAAAATTGCCCTGATATTCTAGAACTAGAGGGCAAGATAGAAATTGAAAGAACTCACCAATTGCCTCTTGAAAAAGGTTCCAAAAAGGAATATCATAGCCAAATTCAAAAGTCCCCAAGACAAGGAGAAAATATTACAAGCTGTCAGGAAGAAATAATTTGAGTATTGTGGAAACACAATCAGGATAACTCAAGTCTAGAGCTTCTACTCTAAGGGATCAAAGGGTTTGGAATATGATATTATGGAGGTCAAAGGAGCTAGGATTAAAACCAAGAATCACCTACCCAGCAAAACTTAGTTTAATGTTTCAGGGAAACTTACGGTCATTCAATGAAATAGATGACTTTCAAGTATTCTTGATGAAAAAACAGAGCTGAACAGAAAATTTGACTCTCAAATACAAGAAGCAAGAAAAGCATGAAAAGGTAAACATGAAAAAGAAATCATAAAGAACTTATTATAGTTGAATTATTTACATTTCTATATGAAAATCATAATTGTAAATCATAAAACTTTTTTCAGTCTGAGGATAGTTGAAGGGAATATCTATGTATATATGTATACATACATATATGTGTATGTACAGGAGGGTGTATGTGTGTATAAATACATGAGTGTGTGTATATATGTGTACATCTATAAATGGACAGAGGGCACAGGGTCAGTTGAATATGAAAGGATGACATCTAAAAAATTAAATTAACAGGTGAGAAAGGAATATAATGAGAGGAGAAAGGGAGAGATAAAATAGGGTAAATTATCTCATATAAAAGAGGCAAGAGAAAACTGTTCCAATGGAGGGGAAGAGCAGGAAAGTGAAAGGGAATGGGTCAACCTTACTCCCATTGAATTTGGCTTAAGAAGGGAATATAACATACACACTCATTTGGGTATCTTACCCTACAGGAAAGTAGGGGGAAAGGGGATAAGAGAGGGGATGATAGAACGGAGGGAAGATAGGGGGAGAGGGTAGTTAGAAGCATGTACTTTTGAAAAAGGACAGGGTCAAAGTAGAAAATAGAAAAAGTGGGGGGGTCAGGATAGGATGGAGGGAAATATAGTTAGTCTTTCACAATATAACTACCATGGAAACGTTTTGCGTAACTACACATGTACAACCTATATTGAACAGCCTGTCTTCCCTGTGGGGTGGGCGAGGAGGGAAGAAAGGAAAGAATCTGGAAATCAAAGTTTTAAAAACAAATGTTAAAAAAAAAATGTTTTTTACATGCACCTGGGAAATAAGATATACAGGCCCTGGGGATAGAAATCCATCTTGCCCAACCAGAAAGTTAGAGAGGATGTGGGGGAGGATATGAGAGAGAGAAGACTGAGGGAAAGAGTATGCATTGGGCTCAATATATTGGGGTGGGGAGAGGGTGAAGATGGGGAGAAAATGTGTAACTCAAAATCTTGTGGAAATGAATGTTGAAAACAAAAAAAAAATTAAATAAGTTAAAAAAAATAAAAATCAGTCATCAAATTTAAGCAGGTGCCATAAATTTCAATAAAGACAGAATGAATTATTGGAAATTTTTAATGAAAAGTGCCTAACTGCCCTCAAAAGACAGCTATTTAACTAAACTATTCCATATTATTGAAAATCTCTTCTGTGGAGAGACAAAGCAGTTTTGAAATATATTTACCTCTTTCTTAAAACAGAGATTTAATAAGATATACAAATTCAGCAACTAATTTAAAGGAAATAAATGTTCAATGACTCTCATGTGTCCAATATCTTATAATTTCCCAAGATTAGCTTAATTATGCCCCTAAAGAAACGAAAGAAGAAAATTATATATATATATATATATATATTACAAAAATATATATTACAAATATACATATATACACACACATATATAGTCATATATATATGTATAAAAAAAATACAGATCATCATTTTTTTGTGATAGACCAAAATAGGGAATTAAGGGGGTGTCCTCCTTTGGGGGAATGACTGAACTGTGGTACATAAATGTATTGGAATACTGATATCCAATAAAATGATGAAATTGACACTTTCAGAGGGAACAGAGAAGGCCTTTTTGACCTGATGCATAGTGAAGTGAGCAGAGCTGTAGTAATTTATATAATTATAATAATCTAAAGAAAAACAACCTTTTTAAACTCTTTATATTTCTGGTCAACATAATCATAAATCACTAGTCTTGAAACATGCTGCTCATTTCCTGAAAGAGAGGTGGTGAATTTAAACTACAGAAGCAATATAATACGTTTTCTGATGGAGCTAATGTGGGGATTTGTTTTGCTATGCTATGTCTTTATTGAAAGTTTATTTTATTATTATTATTATTATTATTATTATTATTATTATTATTATTATTA
>CM053592.1:163607649-163637615 GCA_028646515.1 Pseudochirops corinnae
GGGGGACACACTGGGATGGCTGTTTTGGGGCGGGGTGGGGGAAAGAGGGGGAGAAAATATGTAACTCAAAATCTTGTGGAAATGAATGATGCAAACTATAATAAAATTAAAAAAAAAAAAAAGAAGTTAAAGGACTTGCCCAGGCAGACACAGGCAATATGTCAGAAGTGGGATTTTAGGCCATGGCTCTGTGCAATGCTGTACTATTCCCCAATGCTTTTCAGGACAGAGAGGGTAAAAATAGCCTTATTCCTTTGTTGACTTTCCCACGTCTCCTAAGAGCATTAAGATGTTCATTTTTTCACTTTTACCTATATTTTATGGAACAATATCTCATATTTATATGACACTTCTAGGTTTTCAAAGAATTTTATATACATTATCTCCTACAAGGATTCTACTTCCACAAAGAGGTTCTTATCTGTTCTCTTCTCTCCACTCATATGGCCTCTACCCTAATCTTAAGCCCTTCTCATCTCATTCCTGGACTATTAAAATAGCCTTTAAAATGCTTTTCCGGTCTTATGTTTTTCAGCTCTCCCATCCATTCTCCACACATCTGCAACACTTATATTCCTAAAGAATAGTTTCGATCATATCAGGAATACAGTTCAGACTAATAAATACCATTGGTTACTTGCTCCTTGTAGATCTCCTGTTTGGTATTTGAAGTTCATAACAATCTGGCTACAGTCTACCTATCCAGTCTTACTGTATGTTACTCCCTTTCATTCCCTTTTAAGCCTGGCCAAACTGGCTTTAACTTTGTACTTTCATCATGCTATTGTATTGTCTTTGCCCAGGCCATCCCCCATGTCTGAAATGTGTTACCCCTTACCCCTGACTCCTAGATCTCAATTTCTTTCAGAGCTTAGTTCAACCTCCCCCTTCCCCCCCAATTCTCTTGTGTTTATTTTGGGTATATTTGGTATCTTTTTAAATGTGTATGCATTTCTCCTTTAGAATGTAAGCTTCTTGAGGATAAGGACTATTTTATTTATGCATTTATGTCTTTAGTGCCTAGCATGGTTCCTGACACCTGGGAGAAGCTTAATAGTGGTTGTTAAATGACTTCATGTCAATGTGATTATTAAAATTTATTATTATGAAACAGCATTTAAGACTCACTTCAAACATCACTTTCAAAAGAAGACTTACCTTGATGCTATCTTCCCCCGTATTGGGGCCTTCTCCTCTTAAGTCTAACTTCTATCCACTCTGAAGTTGTCTGAAGAGGTGCGTGTGTGTGTGTGTGTGTGTGTGTGTGTGTGGTGTGTGCTCTATTAGAAGGCTATGAGGACCAGTATTCTTTTTCCTTTTCTCTCTATCCTTTGCACTTAGCCTAGTGTCTGACATACAGTGAAGAGTTTCATAAACCTTGTTGATTGATGCATGGTTATTTCCAAATATATAGTTAAGGACATTTAATCTCAGAGAGGTTAAGTGACTTGCCCAGGGTCTACCAGCTATTAGATGTATAAGATAGGGTCCCACCCCAGGTCTTTTTGAGCCTAAGTTAAGGACTCATACCCTTTAACCATACTCCCTTTTGGAGAAGGTTTCTAGTCTTTCCTCTAAATAAGAGTAGACAGTTCTATCCAAGCATCACCCTCATTTTAGTGTTTCTTCACATACTGATGTGTGTTCATATCTGGAATAAAACGTATTTTTTTTTTTGTGGCTACAGGTTGTTATTTAATTTGTTTCTTCTTGGATCTTCTGCTTTTTCCAAGGAAACTCCCCACC
Organism: Pseudochirops corinnae; assembly: GCA_028646515.1. NCBI lineage: Eukaryota > Metazoa > Chordata > Mammalia > Diprotodontia > Pseudocheiridae > Pseudochirops > Pseudochirops corinnae. The sequence continues at coordinate 163,609,396 of CM053592.1, forward strand.
CCATCCCCAAAGTAGGTCACTTGCTATGCAGTAGAGAACTTTCACATTTCATATATTAATGCCTATCAAAGAATAATGAAGGAATGGGGGGATATAAAGCATTTGTGAATCATAGTTCATGCTATCAATGGGTTTACTTTGCAATGGGGGAGATAACACCTATAGGGGAATGGGGAAGGGAAATTTTGATCGAGAAAGCTACAGGAATCGTGGTGGAGTCACTAGTGAGTAGTTTGACATCCTCTTTTCAGCAGCAATAACAGAGTTGATTGGGTTATTGTTTCTGAAATGGAATGGGGGAGAGTGAGGAACAAAAAGATTTGACTAGAGCCAAAGCTTGTCATTATTGATCCAATGAGAAAACCACTTCCTAGGACATTGGAACCCCAGAGGACAAGGAAAGGAATGATTAAGTCCTTCAGGAGTTGATTTCTGTGCTGGTGATGAAAATAGGCCCGTGAAGTGAAGTGAATCATACTTAGAGCTTGGCCTAGATGTGGCAGCACACTGAAGTAACTAGCAATTAGAATCTTAGTGCTCCAGGACCAGAAATGTTGGGATAAAGGGCTTTTCTGGCTTATAACTAGCTTATCTAATGGTTTTTTACAACAATTCCCTGGATTAAATAGTGCAGTTATTATGATCCCTATTTTAATGTGACACATATTTACCCATGGAGAGATAGCCATAGATACTAAATGGTGAAGCCTAAATTCAAATTCGTGTTTTCTCACTTCAAGTTCAATACTCTAAACCCTTTGAAAACCCTCTAAACCAGTGGTTCTTAACCTTTCTAATGCCGCAACCCTTTAATACAGTTCCTCATGTTGTGGTGACCCCCAACCATAAAATTATTTTCGTTGCTACTTCATAACTGCAATTTTGCTTCTGTTACGAATCTATCTGATATACAGGATGTATTTTCATTGTTACAAATTGAACATAACCCACAGGTTGAGAACCGCTGTTCTAAATCCATACTAAATCCTTCTTCCTAATGAGACTATTCTTTTTGAAACCTTCTTGCCAACTTACAAACTTATGGCAATAAGTCACTTCTCACTCCCTTTTTCAAGGTCCCCCCAAAAGAAGATCTGAGCTCCAGCTCCCTGCCAGGTGTCTTGGTTAGTGTTCAGACCTTATGTTATTATTTAATGTCTTTTTTTCCCCCTTTCCTATCTGTATTCAAGGCACCATCATCTTTCTAACCGCTTAGAATTGCAACCTTGGTGTCATCCTAAAAGACTTATTGTCAATCCTACTCCATATTCAATCTCTTGCCACATCTTAATGATTCTGTCTCCTCAACATTTCTCATATGTTCTCCCTTTTCTTCACTTTCAAAGACCAGCATCATAAGTTCAGGCCCTCATCACTTCTCACCTGGACTGTCACAAAAGCCTCCTAATTGGTCTCCCTATCTCAAGTTTCTTGTCTCATCTTCCACTCAGCTGCCAAAGAGATATTGCTAAAGAGGAGGAGATCCCCTACCCAGCCACACCAGTGACTTCTATCGTCCCTGTGATCAAATAGAGAGTCCTCTGTTCACAAACTCACAACCTAATCCTATCTTACTCTGCCAGCCTTAATATACATTACCTACATCCTTGCATGCTATGGTCTTTGCAAATGGTCCTTCTTGTTGTTCTTAGCATATGAAACTTTTCTGTGACTTTAAACTGGTTATCCCCATGTCTAAAATGCTCCCCTTCCTGAGCTCTGCCTCTTGGAATTCCTGTCTTCCTTCAAGGCATAGCTCAATCATTATCTTCTGCAGGAAGTCTATCTGACATACCTACAAGATTTTCTTGTTCTACTTTCCATTTGCTCTCTATGTGTGTACATATATAGACACCCACATACATATATGTGTATGTATATACATATGTATGTATAAATGTATTCACTCACACACAGATCAAACCATTCAAAGATTTGTGCATATACGTTTATACACATATACATAGTCTCCCCCATTAGAATGGAAATTCCTTTCTTGAGGGAAGTGATGCTTTCCCTTTTTTGTATCCCCCATACTTTTTAATAGAGTAGATGTTTAATAAATGCTTTTTTTGATAGATGTATGAGTGGATGTGGCCAGTCCCTTTACTAGTGCAAATTGAAATCCAACTCAAACATAAATAATAATTGGCGTATTATGTAACTGTTGAGACACCATTTAATTTGAAGGGAGACAAATAATGAAAGACTAAATTAAGATAATTTTTGTCCTTAAAGAGCCAGGTTTTTAAAAATAATTTTCCTTTTGTTAATTAGAGTTATAGAGTTATCTCCTAAGAAAAATCAAATGAAAATGAGACAGGGCCTAGGGAAACAAAGAGGGTGGTTCTTACCTTCACTTTTGGTACATCATCTAGTCTTTTCTATTGGTTCATCCCTAGCAAATAGAAGATCCCTGGAGAAAATGTATCATTCTCTTGTTGTTTAGTCATTTTCTGATGTGTCTGACTCTTCATGACCCCTTTTGGGGTATTCTTAATGAAGATAATGGAGTAGTTTGCTATTTGCCTCTCCAGCTCATTTTGCAGATGAAGAAACTGAGGCAAACAGTGTTAAATGATTTACCCAGGGCCAAACAGCTAGTAAGTAGCTAAGGCTGGATTTGAATTCAGGTCTTCCTGATTCTAGACCAGGCATGCTATCTACTGTGTCACCTTACTTAAGGTGGGTCACATGAGTAGCTGAAATATGGTAATTAGGTTTTTAGGGGTGGGTGATCGGAACTGTTAAGAAGGTGTAAGTATCTTTTATTAGTTTAACTGTAACTAACCTGCTAACAACATAGGAAAAACTTTCTCAGCTATAAATCATTTTCATCTACGTGTTATTATGTTTAGTAACCCGGTATCCTTAAATCATATTTTATACTATATCCAGTCATTGCATGTTGGCCTGGACAATGGGAGCAAATTTGAAACTACTCAGAGACTTTATTAGACTCAACTCTGTGTCTGGCATGTAATAGATGCTTAGATATGTTTATCAATTAGTAAACATTTATTAAGCACCTAGTATGTCTCTGGAACTCATCATTTCCCCCCTCTATTGCTCTCCATGCTGTGGAATTCCAACAGGGCAATAGCAATAGGGGATTAATAGATTATATGATCTAACATCTGTATTTTACAGAGAAGCCAACTGAGACAGTGAGTTGTCCAACATAATTTGGAATTGGCATTCAGGTCCATATCCTCTTACTCTAAATCTATCATTCTTTCCTCTACATCAAAATCAGGGAATAGAGTCTGAAGGCACAGCAGAGATGATGTAGTCCAGTCCCCATTATTTCAAAGAATGGGAAGAAATGTATTCAGTATCTCCGTTAGCAGGCATATCCCCAACAAACAAGTTTTAGTATGTATTGCCTTCCAAAAATCAACGAGAGCTCCAGGAATGAGATCAGGCAGGTAGAAAACGAAATATTTTTTACAAACCAGCAGTAGTAGCTAACCCTGCAAACAAATATTTGCCGAGTCATTTACGAGTGCTAAGTGATAATGAAGCAAGTTATTTCAGTATACTGGGTACCTAGCAAATAGGACATTAAGTGTCTGCCTCTTCCCTGTGCTGAAGAACTGGTATTGAGTCTAGTTATAATCAACTCCTCCTCTTCTTTCCAGAATCTTAGAGTTGGAAAGTACCTGAGCAGCCATCAAAGCCAATCAATTACTAAAAAAAAACAAAGTACCCTCTAACATAATACATCTGTCAAGTGGTGATCCAGCTTTTTGCTTGAAGACTTCAAGTGATGGACAACTTATTACCTCCCAAAGCACCTTGTTCACCTTTAGATGGCCTTAACCATTGAGAAGCTTTTCCTGAACTCAAGCCTAAATTTCTATGTTTTCAACGATCACTCAGTGGTTTCCAGTTCTGTCATTTGTGGTCAGACAGAAACATTCCAATCCCATTTGTTCACACTTCATTGCTCTTAAGATGTTTGAGGATAATATCATCTCTAGCAATCATACTTCAAGGTTATCATATTCCCCCTTTATGTCTTTTCTTCTGCAGTGTAAATGTTACCAGTTCCTTTCATTTAAGTAGGGCCCAACATTAGAGGAAAACCCAGTTCAGACTTCTAAGGGTATAGATTGTATCTAACCATCGAAACAGAGTATCTGGGAACTAGAAGACTAGAGGTCAAATATGAAACTCTATAACAATAATTTTCATTTCTACAGCACTTTAAAGTCTATTCTTTTCACATGATGCTCCATGTCCTTCATTATCTCTGCTTCCTAGGCTCCGTGGATTTCTTTAAATCTTAGTTAAACTTTCACCTTCCATAAGAAGTCTTCCCCACTCCTGCCTAATCTAGATGACTTTCCTTTGACTTCCCAGTTTATCTTGATTGCATGTTGTCTCACTCATTAGACTGTGAGCTCCTTGAGGGTAGGTTTTCTGTTTTTTCTTTATTTGTATTTCCAGAGCTTAGCACATTACTTGGCACATTGTTGTCAATAAATACTTGTTGAGTGATTGATGGTAAAGTTCTCTGTTATCATTATTTCATCTGGCTTCACATGGCCTGAGGGGTATGTATTACAGATATTATCAACTGTATTTTCACAATTGAAAAATTGTTTACCAGTGTCAGTGACAGAATCTGAACCCAGGTCTTCATGACCCCAAGTTCAGCATATTCATTTACTGTACATATGGAACAATTCCTCCTACTTTTTGTCAGCTTTGCAGCTAAGGAATTGAGGTCCCCAGAGCTTAGAGTTGAGTCAGGACTGGAACCCAGGTTTCTGCACCATGTCCCCTTCTTATCTGTATCTGATTTAGAAGATAAAGCTAAGAGGTTAGGTTTATTACGTGCTCTGTTCAAATTAATCCTCCCAGAAAATCTTTCTTTGATACTTTATTGTTGAGTGATAGTAACACTGTATTCTCAAGGACTGGACCAGCTCTAGCAGATTCTTTTCCTAACTTTCAAATGTTGGTTCTGTAACAGACCCCATCTTTCTATCTCTCACTGTATTTTGTCTTCTTCAGATCTCAGATGAAGTACTGTGTTCAAGTCCTGGTGCTAACATTTTAAAAGAACTTTGATAAACTCTAGAGAATCCATAGAAAGGCAGTATTAATTGTGGAGAACCTTGTTCCCATGTCATCAGTTGAAGAAACTGGTGATGATTAGGCTTTGAGAAGAGTAGACTTAAGGGGGATATGGCAAGCATGTTCATGGAACAAGATTACATAGACTTTTTTTTATTTCTTTCTTCTTTTTATTTATTTATTTATTTGTTTGTTTTTGGCCCCAGGAGCCCAACACAGAGTAATGGATTGAAATTGCAAAGAGATTATTTTAGGCTTGATGTCAGGAACAGCTACATTTAGAGAGCATCTGGATGAGGAATGGTCATGTCAAGAAATGGTAGACTCCTTCTCCTTGGAAGTCTTCAAGCAGAGGGAGGATGCTAGAGTAGGATTTCTTTTGGTTATATGTTAAATCAGATAGTTGCTGAAATCTTTTCCAGCTCTCAAATTCTGTGAGTCTCTTGTCCAAGGACTAACTTAACAATGTTCATCAACAGTTTGGCCAATATGGAGCTGGCCATGGAGCACTGATCTTTTCTACTAAAACATTTATCAATGAACATCAATTAAGTCAGGAGTTCTTATTTTTTTTTGGTATCATCACCTCTATGGCAATCTGTTGAAGCCTTTGGACACCTTAGCAGAATAATTCTTTTAAATGTATATAATAAATACATGGGATTACAAAGAAAACCAATTACATTGAAATGTATTTATATATATATATATATATATATATATATATATATCATGTATATATATTATGTATATGTGTGTATTATATATATGTGTGTGTGTGTATATATAGATATATTTATAGATATATATTTTAAAATGCATTTTAAAATTCACCCCAGGTGAATTCCTGCATTAAGTCATATTTTGATTGTCAACTTGCATTTTTGAAGGAAGCATTCGCAAGAGTTAAAGGACAAATCTTTAGCACACTGGATACAAAATGAATAAAGTACTAATTATATCTATAGCCCCTGAGAAAGGGATTATATAAAATGACATTTGAGTTCCTGTTGTACCATTACCAAAACACGGGCTCAACCGAGTCCTTTAAAATTGTCTTCTTTATAAGAGGATGAGCTATCCAGTTTCCTTATTACAACAAATTAACACCAGCAATTAATTTGTTTCTCCTTGGCTACCATCATTCTGAATTAAAGCTCATGGTTCCCTGTGGGTGATGTGTATGTGTTACAATTTTTCCAGAGACAATTAAACTCGCCCCTTAAGTCCTGGGTGCCCAAGATGATTCCATTTTAGCTATTCCTCAAATTAGCCTATTTTAATTATAAATTGAGATGAATTTAATGAAAAACAATGCAGAGAAATCCACAAATTTGTTAAATTGAGAGAAAGAAACATGGAATAGTAAGTGATCTGGGAAGACAGATTCATATTTTGATATAATTGCATTCCTCAGTGGGTGTGGAGACAACTTGATCATAATTTTAAAAGACATATAAAGATATTTTGTGTAGCATGAGATTAAATAGTGTGGGTCTAATTAGAAATGCTGTTTCAATCTTTTATTCAAATTCAATAAATCATATTTATTTCTAGCTAATTCCTGGCCTCTTTGTGGTTGAGGCAAAATTCAGGTTACCAGAAACATTTGTGTAAAGAGAACAGAATATTTTACAGTGTCTTTTAATAGCGAGGCACATGGATAGGAAGTTAAGTAATGCACAAACTTTTCCTTGGAACTTTCCTTTATCCTTTATGAGGTGAATACAACTCTTGGCTTCAGCCCATGCCTTTTGTGACAATATGACAATATGCCTGGAGGGCTGATGGCTCTTCTCTATCTCTCCCTTCTCTGCTACAGCTTAGTCCAGTTTTATATTTCTTTTTTTTTTCCATTTGGGAGTGGGCCGTTGATTAATTTATTTCTTGGCATTCAAATACATTCTCTTTTTTTGCCAGAGCTTCTCACCCTTAGGTTCATAACCTGTCTTCTCTTTTGTGAAAAATTCACAAGATGAAGCTGAGTCTCATCCCATTTCCTGTGTGGCATGATTTCACTTGATTAAAGTCTTTCAAGGACCAAAATTAATCAAGGATCTGATTGATTGATTGAAAAGATTGAGGTCATTAGACAAAGTTCATTCCTCTGTTTGAGTTCTCTCTGTGCGGCAGTCTTTTCACATGTTAAAAAAAAAATAAAAAACAAAAAAAAACAAACAACAAAGGTGTTGGTCTGGTTGTCCTCTGACGACCTTTCCAGCTTGAAATGTAGAATTCTATGATTTCATCCCTTTTATAGTGTTCTGGCAACCCTAGCTCACATCTTTCTTTCTCACATTTGAATTCCTATAGCACCTACATGCTTTTCCCACTCATTTTGGCATTCATCATACACAATCATGTTGCAATATTTAAAGATGTAATTTTTCCTGGGTGTTATAAGATCCTAGATATCAAAGGTCTCAGTGTTTTGACATTAAAACTTAGATTTTGGGGGTGGCTAGGTGGTGCAGTGAATAGAGCACCAGCCCTGGAGTCAGGAGGACCTGAGTTCAGATCCGGCTTCAGATACTTGACACACTTACCAGCCAAGTGACTTCGGGCAAGTCACTTAACCCCAATTGCCCTGCAAAAAAAAGGCAAAAAAAAAAATTTAGATTCTGGCCTCTGTAAATTTTACTATGAGGTTTTGAAGTTTGGCGACTGACAAGATCTTGGAGTCTTAGAAGAAAAGCTTCAAAGAGTGTAGGCACATTTCAGCAAGGACGGGATCATGAGTGGAAGCCTGCTACTTCCAATTCAGAGATCCTTAAAATAGGGTACATTTTGCTATATCAAGTCAGGCAGATGTAAAGAGAACAGCCTGCATCCAGGGTTTCTAGCTTTATGTAGTCTCATATTATATCTTTCTAGCTCTCAGTATAGTATGGAGGAAAGAATTTTGACTGGATGGCAAGAGAGATCATTTCTAGTACTTGTTTTCACACTAACTGGTTCTTTTACTTCAGGAAAATATTGTCATCTGTCTGAGTCTCCTCCTTCATCTGTGAAATCATGATTTAACTAAATAAACTCTAACTTTCCTTCTAGATTCACAGGGCCTTTTTAAGGAAACAAGACCTCCCCTCCATCCCACTTTGGTCCCTTCTCAAAACCTATCAATCTCCCTATTTCCCTGTCTTCTATATATTAGACTTTTACATTAGCTTCTTTCCCAAATATCCTTTCTGCTACCCTTCTGGTGATTCATGCCAAAGAGTTAGACATTTTAAAAAGCAGTGTAGAAAAACCAACCAACATGTCAGTGAATCTGACTGTGTTGTAATGGTAATGGAATTTAAAGATCCCCCTGCATTGGCTTGGTTTTGGGGTTGAGTGTTAAAACCCAGAGCTTGTGAATCCCGCTTGTGGGACGGACTTGTTGAATAGAGAGGGATGAACTGAGAGGAGCTGGTGCTGTGGATTTAGAGAGAAGCCCAAGCAGAGGAAGCCAGAAGGAATTTTGGGGAGCAGTGTTGTGGAGGCAGAGAGAGAGGACAATTGCCAGGGGCCAGAGTTGCTGAGAGAAAGATTGCTGAGGGCTAGTTGGAGCTGCCCAGAGCTTTTGAGAACTGCCACCCAGAGCTGCTGAAAACTAAGGAGACATGGCTAAGATGCGAGTATTTTGTCTGTCTGTTTTGATGTTGTTTTTGACAGATTCTTCTGCTGGTGAAGGTGCTGCTGTTGCAGAGGTCCTGGAAACTTGTTATTTTTTCAGAAGCCCTGAAGGAGAATTTTCTTGTTGTATGTTTACAGAAATCCTGGAAGAGGGTCTTGCTGATATTTTCAGGGGTTCTGGGACTGTTCTTCAGGCAGAGAGTGAATTAATGAGGATACTGGCAACGTTTATTTTGGTTTTGTTAAGCTTTGTCTCCCCAGGAACAGAGATTGCTGAGAACTTGCCTCCTGTCAAGATGAAAGAAGGACCTTTCCCTGGGTTTTCAATGCTGTGATGATATGTTAACCTTGTTGTAGCTTAAGGGTAGATGGCCTTTTGTGCTCTCTTGCCCCTTTTGAGAAAGTGCTTGCCATTGGATGGTATTGTAATTTAGTTGTGATCCAGAGGTGGGAAACTTTTGACTTTTTGTGGTCTTTGACTGATCAAATGAATGTACTTTGTTTATGATTGGAAATTAATCTCCATTTGAGAAGAGAGACTTTGACTGACTAAATGAATGTACTAAATGAGTGTACTGGGATTCGCAAATGGAGTAGTACTTGGATTGATTTGAGAATTTACTTTCTAAATGAATGAGTTACCCTGTATTTTGATTTTCTCTGTCCTGTGAATGTTTTACCTTAATGTGTTACTGAATAAATGGAGTTAGCTATGCTGGTATTCTGAACCTTGGAAGTTGCCTTTGCTTGGCATTACATAAGTATGAAAAGTTCCACATCCATAGTCTTCCATTTCTGCTAAGAAAATAGGGATATATTTTTTCCTCTTTTCTTCCAGGTCAAGTTCAATCATTATGATTTTGAAACATTCAATGATTTCATTTTTCTTTCCATTTTTTTAGCAGTCCTAATTGTGTGTATTGTTTTTCTATGTACTTTGCATCATTTCCAATGAGTCTTCTCATGATTCTCAGTTTTTCATATTCATTATTTCTTAAGAGGCAGTAATATTCCATCATATTTATGTACCACAGTTTGTTTAGCCATTTCTGTGTATATTTGCCCATTTTTTACTAAAACATCCAAAACCGAGTGGATATCCTTCAAATTTATGAAGAGTGTTTGCCTCTCTAGAGTTTATCCCATATACCTCAGTTCAAACAGTAAAACATCACTGTGGGCACAAATTAATAAACATTTATATCGATTTGAGAGTTCTGTCCCTGGCCTCAGCCCACACACTCAGAGGCCACAGCTCACGAAGTTAACAACCAAACTCCTACCTCCCAGCCTGAGAAGCTCAATACTCCTGCACCTCAGAAGCAGATATCCACTCTAAAAATACAGGATATAGGCAACCACAATGGGGAAGAAGGAAACTGCAAAGGCTAGAATCTCAAATAATTTTATAGTGAGCAAGAACAACCAAACTCAGAAGGCAACACGGACTCTACACACACACTGGAGACCACAGAAGGAAATAAACATTTATATCTCTCCACCCCCAAAGTGGGGATCTTGCATTTGGGGGAGGCAAAATCTTGTGAAGTAGCATCTGTATTCTTTCATGTCTGATACCAGGGAGCCGGCCTCCTGGAGAGAAGTTCACGGCTTCCTGATAGCTAGGTAGTAAGCAACTAAAAAAAACCCAAAACCTGATACATGGCTTGTGAAGAGCCAGAGAGAGATTAAATCAATAGCAGACTTTCACTTCAAAGGCCACCAGGACTAGACTCAAAGGGTATGTTGACTGGCTATAGCAATGAAGCAATAGGCCATGAGAATAGAGACAAAATCGATGCCATGGGGCCAAAACAAGGTTCCGCAAAACCGGTAGCAAAATCGGTAAAAGGAGAGGTTGAACTGAACAATGACCTCTCTGCAATTTATTCTAGTTTGTGAGCTGGGAGTACCTGCAGGTTATTTTTTCATTTTGTAAAACAATTTCTTATAAACAATAATGAACAACAATGCAATCAATTCAACTTTCTTTGCAACTGTTTAAAGAAATGAAATGTTATTATTATAACAGTAAAATGTTATAATGGATCGTATCTTAATCCCTCCAAATTTCTAACAAGGGTACCTAGGTGGCCCAGTGGATATAGAAGAACAAGCCTGGAGTCAGGAAGAATCATATTTGTGGATTCAAATCTGTTCTCACACTTATTAGCTGTATGACCCTGGGCAAGTCACTTAACTCTGGTTGCCTCAGTTTTCTCACCTCTAAAATGAGATGGAGATGGAAATAGCAAAACAGTATTTTTGCCAAGAAAACCCCACATGGGATCATAGAGAGTTTGGCACAACTGAAAAAACACAATAACAAAAATATCTATCAGAATTCTTTGTCCATTCATTCAAATTCATTTTGCCTCTTTTATGGCTATCTGCACATTTTTAATGTCAGAAAAAGGAGGTGGCCCTAACTATCTAGGCAGAAGTAAATGCTAAACAATCATCTCTCTGGGGGGAAAAAAAATGTGTTAGAGGAAACACTTTTAAATTTAATCTGCCTTAGGTTGAAACAAACTACTTGCTGTGTTTCTTTTTCTTGTTTGGTTTTCTTTCCTCTTTCCCACTGATCACTCCATCAGTTACAATCCTTCTTTACAACCTGACTAATGATTAATCTGAAGATATTTGTAGATCCTGTATCCACATGCAAGCTGCAATGATGGGGGGGGGAGGAGAAAGAGGGGGAGAAAAATCTGAAACTCAAGGGACTGTGGAACTGAACTTTGTAAACTAAAAGGAAATAAACCAATTTATCTAAAAAAAGAAATAAAAGGATTTAAGAGGTAAAAAAAAAAAAAGGAAAAAAATAAATTTAATCTGCCTTGTTACTATTTTCTTGATCCCTTTCTTAAGTTGAGATAAACAATACAACAATAAAGTAGTGTTTATCATTTCCCATGGATGCCATGACTTGCTTCCAGATTCTCCTGACTGAGGGTGTTGTGTTGTGTCTAACTTCTGACAAGTAGTCTCAATGAGCAACTCTATCCCATTATATTATGTGGAGCATTCATTGCTGAATGATTCAGTCCAGATGAGTTCTCCTCCTTGCTCTGATCCTATATTTACTTTGCAAGATCAGAAACTAAGCTGACTGAAGTTTTACATTCTTCATCTGCTGGCAGTAAAACCCATCTCTGTCAAAATTTTGTAAGCATTTGGCATTCGTCACCCTGAATTTGCCTGATTTTGATTCTTGGAGAAATGTAAACATTCTCTTCAATTGGAAATGGCTCCATGCAGTTGTAGTCAAGTGACTTCATAAAAAAATTTCTGTGTTGGTAATCCATAGAGTCATGGTCAATTTCCATTCTACCCACCATTCTTTGTAATAATCAAACTTAAATAAAACTTTATATACTTAATAAAAAATATTGAATAGAATATGAAAACACAGAAAAAATGAAAATAGATTTATGCTCTACATTAATAGAAAGAAGAACTGTTTTTCCTGTTTAAGCATATAGTTTTGTGGTTATTGTTGATTACTATTTGAAACAAAACTTGTCCTATAAAATAGTAGCAATGGCATATTAAGTTAGTGGCTTACAGTACCAAAATGCTTTGCCTGTAGTATTTTGATTCTCATCCTTTGTATTTAGTGTTGTCAATATGATTGCCTCCATATTTGTCTTCTGACAAAGAGGCTGATGCTCTCAGGGATTCATGTGACTTGACTGGACAAAGAAACATGACTGTTCAAACTCAGCCTTTGGACTTGAGACTTCATACTTTTTCACTTGTGCCATATTGTATAGAACGAAGGGGATCAGGAAGATGTGGTGTCATTCCTTGAAACAGATGGAAATAATAATAACAGATAAAATGAAGATTTATTCAGTCCCTATCTGATTCTCTTGTCTTTGCCAAGTAGAGCGATCTTCATACTACAAAAGGTAGAACAATAAAGGTTAGAAGAAAGAATAGATACCAAAAATAATCTAACATCTTTGCCAAAAAGATACACTACCACTCACTGCTAGACAATTAGGTCACACTGTCAGACACTGACCATCTCTAAGAAACTAGCTTATTCTCCCTATATTTGGGTAGCTTAGATTGTAGAATCTCCAGCTATTGTCTGACTTTCAGATGCAGAGAAGCTGAAATGAGAATTTAAAAAGTAGATCTTGAAAAAAATTATGTATCTAGGTGACACCCACACTTCATTAACAGCAGACTAAACCTGCATGACTGTTTCTAGGAAATACTTTTTGTAATACTTGGGATGGAAACTATCTCAGGTTTTTTCCCTGGTTGTCTACAAAATTAAGAACTAATCTGTTTCCCCAAATAGAGTGAGATTAAATATGGGATCTTAGAGGCCAAGTTAGAGATGAATTTGTATTTGTAGAAATTGTATTTGTCAACATGGTATAGTGGAAAGGGCATTAGATTTTGAGCTGTTAGATATCAATGTAATACTTACTTTGCTACTTACTGATCATATAACCTCAGCCAGATTATAGGCTTCAGTCTTTTCCTCTATAAATTGAAAAGTTTGACTAGTTGCAGGGCCACAAGTAGCAATTTCGGCACCTGGGTCCAAGACCATCAACTAAATCATCAAATGAACTTTGTCATACATCATTTTTACTACCTCTCTACCTTATTGATGTGTCAAAATTTTACTGTTTTAGAGCTAGAAGGAAGTTTGAATGACATATTGTCCAACTTCTTCATTTCACAAATGAGAGTAAGGCAGAGAGATTAAGTGACTTATTCATGGTCATATAACTCCTGTGTCAGAGGTAGAATTTGAACTCAGGTCTTTCCTATTCTAAGTCTTATCCTCTAACCACTCCTCTTTTTTATAGCAGATAATTAAGGAAATTCAGCTGAGTAGGAAAGAGAGTTAGTTGTCAAAGGGCTGGTATTATGATGAATGGATGCTATTATTATGGTATGTAATCTCATCGATTTCAGCTTGGTATTTTTAATAACCAGATGGAAAGTTCCTGATTTGTAATTAGGGATTAGCTGCTAAAAGAATTTAGTTTGTTTAAATTGTGTGCAATCTACCTTCTGGTGCCCAGGGATAAGGTCCTGTTTGGTCTTCTTAGGTTATAATTCTGACTAAATGACTTTTAAGAAACTTTCTGTCTCTTCAAACCTTGGCACTCTTAAACAATTGGCAATTTACTTTCAATGCTTTGCAACTGGAAGACAGGGGCTACATTTAACTTGGCTTACCACCTGCCTGAGTGTGCTAGGCATTTGCATTATCTACTGGTCCCTGAAAATTCTCAAAACATCAGGGACCCTGTATGAGTGGGCAGGACCGATGTGCCAACAATTCTACCACAAAGTTTTGCTGTAATCAAAAGAAACAATGAAAATCTTTGGTTAGTGAAGCAGAAGGAACCATATTCTTTTTTTCTTACTGAAGAGTTTAATAGTGTGTCTTGAAGACATTCTTTTTAATCTTTTACAATAAATATGGATCCTAAATGTCTATTGCTTTATGAAATATTTTCCCTCTTTGAGGGTGCTTCTAAGCAAGAATCATTAAATGAAATAATGGCAAGTATTCTATTGCATTACCTTTGTTTTTATGTTCTGTCTTAATAAAAATAAACTCACATTTATATAATCCTTTCAAGATTGCAAAACATTCATTCCTAATTGACTCTGTGAGGTAGATAGAAAATACATTATTTCAAATTTATACATGATTTTTGAGAATTTAGGGGATTTACCTAAGGTCATTTAGTAGAGGACAGTGAGTCAGCCAAGATCATCTCCCTATTTAGAGTCACAACTTGGAACTCTGTATTTTGTGTTCTTTCATATCATGCTTGCTCTACCACTGCTAACCCAATATGAGCCACCCATACTGATATCCCATATGAACTACATGTGCTTTCACAATCCTTCCTACTGTCCTTCCTTTCTTTGTGGATTAGTTTATTACCTTTGTGCAGATGACTCTTAAAGCTGGGTATTCAGCCTGCATTTTTCTCTGGGGCTTCAGGCTCCAATTTCCCTGCCTTTGGAGTATCTCAGCCTTGAGGTTACATTGTCACCACAAACTCCACATGTTTTGTCATTAATTTAGCTCATCATCTTTCCCTCAAAAACCAATCTTCTTCCTCATGGCCTTATTTCCTTTGAGGGTATCACCATTTGTCCAGTGGCATCTGGACTACTGTCTTCATTTCTGAGCACCACATTTAAGGAACGACATTGTAAGTTGAAGCATATCTGGACAAGGGTGAGTAGAAAAGTTCAGAAACAAAAACAAACAACTGATTGATGGAATAGACCAGAAGATAATAGTGATGTTTAGCCTTGAGTAAAGATGAATGGAGTGAGTGGTAGTAGTGTGCAACCAAGAATGCTGGCCAAAGTAGGGGAAAGGTAGGGAATGTCATATTTAAGAACAATGAGACTTTTTGAGATCAATAACAGAAGGCAAAACTTGGTACAGGGACTAGACATTACAGAGGGAGATTAGGGTTATTAAAGGAAAAACATTTTAAAAAATTATCAAAGGTATTCAGAAAGGACATGGACTGCCTTGGAAGTATATCATAATGCTTTTTTTTTATTATTCATTCCTTTCTTCATTATTATGTGCTGGTCACTGTGCTAAGCCCTGGAGAAACAAATAGGAAAATCAAGACAATTGGAGGGTGATCTCTAAAGAAGCTCATTGAGGGGATAGAGCCCATAAAAGTTCTGTTACACTATGAATGAAAAGGTCAGAAAAACCTAAGGATGTGAAACTGGACTCACAGCAAGGCTCAGCTATCTTTAGGTGGCATCATTAAGTGAGAAAACAATGCCAAGGAGATCTGGAGGGTGGAGGTGTAAGGGAGATGGTAATACCTGGAAGTCCTTAAGATGCTATATTAGGGAAGATAGTAAAGCCTATGTATGGATCCTGTACCTCAGGGCAAGGAATTAATGAGTCTCCTCTCATCTAAGCAGTGTGATCAATTAAATGGCCCTGACAGGGTCTGGGTATCCTGGGGTGATCCTGGGGTGATCAACAAAGCAAGAGGGTACAATATGCCCAGTGCTGACAAGTATAGGAAGAAATTAATAAATACTGATGAATCAAGGGACTTGTCTAAAATCACACAGGACTTGAAGCCACACTTTCCAATTCAAAATCCAGTTCTCTTTCCCATAAATCATGCTGTCTACCTTGAGTATATTGAACTTTCTTTAATATGAAGGATACAATATGATTATAACTTTTTGTATCCTAAAAGGTAGGAGGGAACAAGCATTTTCTAAGTGCCTGTTATGTTCTAGGCTGTATTATAAGCACTTTACAAATATCCTATTCAATCTTAAAATCCGTTTGATTAACTTGCCCTACAGGGCCCTTGAGAAGAAAGTGATTCACACTTACTTGAGTGTGCTTTAAAAAAAAATTTTTTTTGGAGGGGGAAGTTAGGGCAATTGGGGTTAAGTGACTTGCCCAAGGTCACATGGCTAGTTTGTGTGTGTGTTAAGTGTCTGAGACCATATTTGAACTCAGGTCCTCCAGACTCCAAGGCCCATGCTCTATTCACTGCACCACCTAGCTGCCCCTTAAGTGTGATTTTTTTCCTATACAATGCTTCACTTTCCCCTGCCCCTTAAGAATATTCTTGGAGGGGCCACCCACCAAGGACATGTGTCTCTTTTTGTACTGAAGAATTCTCACCCCTTTGATAAGCCATAGTCTTAGTCTTAACAGCTATTCCTTTTTGTGTACTATATGGTCAATAAGAATCTTCTCCCCAGTTAGCCCTTACTGCTTAGTCCTGCAAAAAACTTCCCTGACCGTAAGCAAGGGAATGAGATTTTATTATTGTAAACAACCCCTTATCTGCCTTTGTTTAATTGGAAATGGCAATGAAAGCTGAGGGGAGGTAGAGCCCCATTTGAGCTTGGAACATGGGTTATCTATATAGCATAATATTTGTTTCAGAATCGATACAGACGCGGAAGATCATAAGTCAACAAAATCCTTATTAGCATTAATTAAACACATTCTTTGTCTTAGGTTCCATGCTAGAGATGGAAAACACAGCTACAACAAATAGTTCCTGTCTACAAGAAGTCTTCATTCTCTGTCACCTAGTAAACTAGCGTTCTTGAGTAGAAATCTCCTTGATATCATCATCCCCAACAATTGGTTCTCCAGCCTCACCATCAAGACCTTCAGTGATGGGGAATTCAGTACTTCTTAAGACAGCATAGTCTACTTTGGGGCAGCAACAACTGTTCATAGTTCTATCCTTGTATTGAGTCCAAATTGGCTCTTCTGCAACCTCCACCCATTGCTCATGACTCTTGTTCCTAAGACCAAGCTTAACTACTTCTACTTCACTGATTATAAAATACTGAAAATAGTTATCAGGTCTTCACTAACTTCTCTCACCTTCAGACTAAGCAACCGTACTTCCTTTAGATTTTCCTTACATGTTCTAGTTTCAGAGATCCCTCAAAATCCTGATAGCCTCTTCTGGAGACGGTTCAGCTCATTAATAATACATGGCGCTTAGAACCGACTTCCATAATGTAGAAATGATCTGAAAAGGCAAGGTATACATAAAGAAATGGGGACTCAGAGCTCATAAACTTCAAAAGGAATTTCATTATGATTTCACTTTCCTCAGGTACAAAACAGAACTAATGTACTTATTTTTGTTGTTAATCAGGCATTTTCAGTCATGGTTGACTCATTGAGGCCCCTTTCTTGGAAAATTTCTTTGCAAAAATATTTAAGTGGTTTGCCATTGCCTTTTCTAGTTCATTTTATAGATGAGGAAATGGGGGCAAATAGGATTAAGTGACTTACCCAGAGTCACACAACTAGTAAGTGTCTGAGGCCAGATTTGAACCTAACCTTCCTGACTCCAGGGCTGCCACTCTATCCACAGCACCATTTAGCATCCCCTATGATATTCGTGGGGGCAGAAAAATTGAGATGATTAAAGTGAATAAATACTTTGTATACTCTAAGGAGCTAGGTAAATATCAGAAATTATTTTTATTTTATTTTATGCTATAATTGATTGAAATGTAACAAATTCCAGTGTGATATAGTAGAAAGAAAACTAGATTTAGACTCAAAAGTCTTGAATTTAAATTCTCACTCTCTTTCTTAACCTATGAAACTTTTAGGCATTCCTCTCTCTGGGACTCAGTTTACCTATATAAAAAATTAATGATGTATTAGACACGGGGTCCATCAACTCTTTTTTAAAAAATATTTTAATAACTGTATTTCAATATAATTGATTTCTTTTATAATCCTATGTATTTTAATTTATATATTTAAGACAATATTCTGTGAAGTCCTTAGACTTCAGAAGATTTCAAAAGGGGTACCTGATACAAAAAGTGTAAAAACTCCTGTATTCGATGAGTTCTAATAGCTCTTTTTATTCTAAGTTCTATAATCCTAGCCATCTTCCATTAACTATGCACATATCAATCATCAGCCCACCCATCATCACAGATTAGATGTCTTTACACAAAAAGCACAAGGGAATAATATCATCACTTCTTTGGAGACTTGATTCTTCTGCTGCCAATTTACAGGCAGGTACTTATGGAAATTCAACTTTGGGGATTACAAACTTTGTAAAGGATCTCCAAAAAAGCCATTTTATGTTCAAGTTTTGATGTGAAATAGTCATCTGCCTTTGAAACATGCTTTTTTGTGAATATTTACTAATGGAAGGAAAGAATTTAAGAAAAGAAGGACAAATGGGATTTGTGTGTTGCTTTTATTCATACAATTCCTAGGGATAGAAATCAAAAATAAACTTCATTGTTGTTGGCTGATAGCAAAGGTAGATGATATAGACCGTTAGATCCAGAAAGGATTTTAGAAATTACCTCCTTGTATACTGGAAAACTGAAGCCAAGAGAGAGGAAATACACTGCCCAAAGCTTTACGGTTTGGTCACTAGCAGAAACCAGATATAGTCACGTCTCTCAATCACCACTGTGACTGTCATTTTAAGTGAAAGTTCTTACAAATTCTGATAGTCCACATGATTTGTTTCAAAATGAATTTTTCCCCAAAGTAAAATATATGTATATTTTTAAGCCTAGAAGAAATGCTTATGTTAAATGATGTTGAAAACTGCATTTCAGTGACAGTACAATGGGTATACACAAACCTCAAAGTATACCAAGTGAAAGCAAAGGAGGGGGGAGGTATATTCATATTTATTTGAATGGTTTCTGTTATTCAGTTGTTTTTAGTTGTGTTCAACTCTTTGTGACCCCATTTGGCATTTTCTCATCAGAGATACTGTAATGGTTTGCCATTGCCTTCTCCAGCTCATTTTATAGCTGAGGAAACTTGGGCAAATGGGGTTGAGTGACTTGCCCAGGGTCACACAGCATATGTGTCTGAGATCAGATTTGAACTCAGAATGATGAGTCTTCCTAACTCCAGGCTTGGCACTCTATCCACCGCACCACCTAGCTGTCCATGAATGGTTTAGTGATGCGTTCATAATTCAGATATACAAACCAAAATACAAATGAATGGCATTTTTAGGTTTAAAACTCCTCAAAGATAAATTTTGAAAGTTTATAGAACCATAAACTGTTAGCATTAAAGGAGACTGTTAGTTGACTTAATTCAATCCTGTGTGTGTGGATGCGTGTTTCTTACCTGTGACCCAGAGATGTTGTAATAAGAGACAATGTATTAAGATATGATGTAGTAAGATCCCACTGTTCTTTAGTGTCTTAGCTTTATCTCACACTCTTAGGATGGCTGTTGTTCTTTTTCAGATTATTTTATGAATATCATTGGAGTTATTGAGTGTATAGATTAAACCACAAAACAACATAATCCTTAGCAAGAAGGCCACAAGCAGAAGTTAGGATACATCCTCTTCCATTCTTGACTTCTACCAGTCATTGAGCCCTGGAGTTCAAACAGAGATCAAGTGATTTATAAGCCACAGCTTCCTTAGGTGACTACTATACCAGAATGACTACATAAGGCTTCTTGTAGTAATTTAAAAGACCATCAATCCATTGGACCACAGTATTGTGTTGCAAATTTGGAATTCACTCAAGGAAACAGAAAGAAATTGATTTTAGAGTTTTCTCCAAATACTATTTGTTGAGGCTTCTCTTATGAGTTCTCAGGTGGATGAAATGAAAAGAATCTATTCTGGTAGTAAGTGACACCTAGCATAATTAAAGCACTACAAAATTAAACCGTTAAACATTTAGTGACATAGGAAAATTATTCCCATATATCTATGTTAAGATTGCAAAGAGCCAAGTGAGTTGCTGCCACAATGAGTAGTCCACTGTCTCCATTTCAAGTCAAATATTAAATGATTTCCAATTGGAAGAGTATTGTATCTAATGGCAGAAGAAAATGTCATATTTGCAGAAACGCAGCAAATCAGAATAACAATTTAGGAACTCAAACAATTACACGTGAGAAAATCCTCTAACTGCATTTTTCCTAAGATTCATTTGTCATTGTTATTTGGTCATTTATAGTCGTGTTCAACTCTCTGTGACCCATTTGGGGTCTTCTTGGCAAAGTTACTGGAGTGGTTTGCCATTTCCTTCTTCAGCTCATTTTACAGAGGAAGAAACTGAGGCAAACAGGGTTAAGTGACTCACCCAAGGTCACACAGATTTTAAGTGTCTGAGGACACTTGACTGATATGACAGACTTGAAATCAAGAAACTGAGTCTTCTTGACTCCAGGCCCAGCACTCTATCCATTATAGTACCTGACTGCCCTATTAAGATTCATAGATGGAACTTAGCTTGATTGCACATGGGAGCTAACAATATACAGGAACATTTTATGTATGTTTCATTGAACCTTGCCTTAGCTACTTAATTAA
Source organism: Pseudochirops corinnae (assembly GCA_028646515.1). NCBI lineage: Eukaryota > Metazoa > Chordata > Mammalia > Diprotodontia > Pseudocheiridae > Pseudochirops > Pseudochirops corinnae. The sequence goes on from CM053592.1 coordinate 163,629,960, forward strand.
GGAAAAGCTGCACAACATCAAGACAAACAAATTAACATTATATGCCTCTGCTTCTCCTGGGGACACTAAAACACTTATCTTTAGAACACTAATTGCTGCAGTTAGGATACTGCTTAAAAAAATAAAAAAAGTGCTAATACTTGCTAAAACGAGAAAGATGAGTGAATTGAACAACATTCAGCTATACAGACAAACATCTCGCTTAATTGCTGGGCACCATTATTTTAGCAAAGAGTAGTCTATTCATCTTACAAATGGATCCCAACCCAAGAAATTCTCATTTACTGCTCTGGGTTTCATAATCTGCCATTTTAAAATCATTTGTTCCCCTTTCGAAAGTTGCGTCACTGAGTATAAATTGAAGGGGAGGAAAATTGGCTCCTGATGCATCATCTGGCTCCCTAGACTAATGAAATTATGCACAAGGATGTTTCAAGAAAACCACCCATAAAAATATTCACAGAAAGAAGTAAAGTCACTTAATCATACCCACCAGTGGAGATCAGTGAAGTGGGATAGCTAGCAAATGGAGATCCAAAAGCTCAGATTCTTTAAAGAAAAAAAAAAAAACAACAATTCACAAACACTCCTTCATCCAAGGGTGGAGTAGAACACACTATTTAAATAAGGACAATGCCCATGAATCAGATTCCAAAGCATTCCCTCTCAGGAATCACTTGAAAATTTTCCAGGTGTGACTAGCTCTGAGAGATGGATGGAGAATGAAAATGCACAGAAAGATTAATTCCAGAATGATGACTCACTCATCCCCAGGAATATTTATGGGCCATAGCCTAAGTTCCGTCAGTTGACAGAGCAAGTTAATAATGATACTACCTCTACTGTGAAGTAACCTGGGTGGGACAGTGGATAGTGTGGTGGGCCTCAAGTCAAGAAGAATCATCTTTCTGAATTCAAATCTACCCTCAAACAGCTGCTAGCTGTGTGACTCTGGGCAAGTCGCTTAACCCTGTTTGCCTCTGTTTCCTCAGCTGTAAAATGAGCTGGAGAAGGAAATGGCAAACTGCTCCAGTGTGTTTGCCAAGAAATCCTCAAGTGGGGTCTTGAAGAGTTGGATATGACTGAACAACAGCGTCCCACAAAATTGTTTCAAGTTCTTCAGGATAAAACTCTTGTAGCTTCAGATTAATGTTTATTAATGGGAATGTGGAGTTAAGAGGGGGTGGAAAGATGACCAATTGTTAAGGATAATAAAAATTAGTAAGTGATAACTGTCAGAGTACATGGTTTCTTGATTACATCTTTCCAATTTGAGAGACTGTAAGATTTCTGACAGGTAATAGCTCCAAGGCATCATCTGATTTAGAGATGAAATGCTTACGCTGAGGATAGACATGTGAGCATCAGGATTTGGTCATAAGTATTTCTTTCTGCCTCTAAAATCATATATGTAAAAGATCTCCTTCTCCAGAATTAAGCCTTAGGGATTTATTTGATGGGGTTCTCCTATGGCCCCTCACTGTCATAATCTATCTATCTTTGGTTTCAGTCATTCAGCTTATCTAAGAGAAAAGGAACCATTTTTTTCTCTTTTTTTCCTTTGTTCCTTGAAAATGTCACACAGTTCTCTAGTCTTTTAAAGGGTTTTGTAGTTAAACCCCACTTTGTAACATCCAGGAGTTCAGAATTACAAAGGAAAATTGCTGATTTACAATGTTCTCTTTGATTGTTCCTGGACACATATCCCAATATGGCAGAAGTTTTACCTTAATTATTCTTAGTTGCCAATCTCTTGCCTGACTGTCCTGTCAATCTGACTCAACAATAACTCTCAAAATTCCTTTATTCCACTTTCCCCTCCAAAAACTAAACAAACAAACAAACATGAGTAATAATCAGTCACATAAGAACTATCAAGACTCTTCCATTGATGGGTCAATATTTTCTAGAACCAAGCCATTTCATGCCTTGCCCAAAGGAACTGAAAGATGTTTATGTTACCCTTGATTTATGCATTTCTTTAAATGAGATATTTTCTTTAAAGGATTTCTTCAAAGGTTTTAGCAGACATTTTTTTAAAACAAACTTTAAGCCCCTTAAGAAGAAAAAAAGAACGCATACATACACACACAGATGCATATATAATTTTATATAATAGTAGCGTATAAAGCCAATGATGAGCAGGTTTCCAGAGGACTGCTGCTGTGAACAGCTTCAAGATTATGATTACATAGTATAGTGAACTTTCTATTTATTCAGCAGTAAATTAAGGAAAAACATTCACAGAAGTCAAAGTAAAGCATTCACAATATTTTGACATAACAACTTATCACTAAAATGGCCACATGGTTTTCACCAAAGTGGCTACATAGTTTTAAACAAAGTACAGTCACTTAGTAACTCAATCATTTAGTAACCCAGTCATTTAGTAAATCTTTAATTCTATCATCTTTAAGGAACCTTGTCTCCTTGTTGGACACAAAGTACAAAGGTCAAAGTTCTCTACCCCTACATCACAGTAAATCATAATCATCTCAGTCAGCATCAAGTACCCAAGAAAAGATCTTTTCATCTTGACTCAAGGGTGGCTCTCAGGTTCCACAGTTCCTCTTCCAAGGACCCAACTCCTGCCTAAATCTACACATTTGTCACCTGGGTTCAAAGGCAGGCAGTTCCCAGTTCCTTGTCCAGCTCCTTGTCCAGTGCTTCATTCAGTTCCTTGTCCAGTTCCCATTCCATATTGAAGCTCACAGTCTTCAGTCCACCTTAAGTCCTTCACAGTTCCTGTTTCTGGGAAGACAAAGCTTAACAGGGCCACAATAATATTCATGCACATTGCTGGCACCATCATCAATTCACTATCTGCCTATGAAATCAACTCAGACCCATGAACAAGGTCCAAGAGGTCAATACAAATCAGCAATAAAGTCCCAGGACCTTCAAAACCCTCCTCCAGGACTTCTGTAAACAGATAACCAGAAAAGCCTCTTTTAGGGCTTCCAGTAAGGTCCCAGGGCTTCTGTAGAAAGTATCACAAACAAACATCAACAGAGACAGAACAGACAAACATAGAGTGCCAGAATACCACAAGTTTTCTCCTTCTCCTCCACAAGAGCTCCCTTCTCAGTTCTGCTCTCTCCAGCCTGGGCCTCTCCCTATATATGGTCATTAGATCCTCCCCTTCCTATTGCAGGAGTTCACAAGTTGTGGAATTCATAAGTTCTGGATCTTAATACTTGATACAATCATGAACTGAAATAAGGTGTTAACTACTTCTGTGCTAATTCAATAGTTGAAACAAGGTGTTAAGTACTTCTTTGCTTGCCATTGCATAGTGCCAGCTCAGGTATTGATAAAGAAGGAAGGGACAAGTAGATCTTCTTATGAAAGTACTCTAATGCAGAAAAAACCTTTCTATAAATCATATAATCACATCATAGAATGCAGTGCATAATGCAACTCTAGGAATACTAAAGAAACCTTCTGCATTTATTCATCAAGTATTTACAGAGTGATAAGTGTGACTAAGGCCCTGAACTAGAGGCAATGGTTAAAAGAGGGTAAAACCAAAACAGTCCTACCTTCTAGGAACTCATGGTGCTTATTATGAAAAATAAGTCAGCTAATAAACATTCATTAAGCTCCAACTGGGTGTCAAGCAGTGTGCTAAGCAATGGAAATACAAAAAGAAAAAAATACAGGCCCTGCCTTCAAGGAGCTTAAAATCTAATGAGGAGATCACCTTGCAATGACATATACTGTTGTTGTTCAGTCATTTTCAGTTGTTTATGACTCTTCATGACCCTATTTGGGGTTTTCTTGACAAAGATACTAGAACGGTAGAAACTGAGACAGATGGGGGAAAAATTCTAGCCTCACCTCTGTTCCCCATCCCTATTACCTTTTGCCAATGGAAGGCACACCTTGTAAACAAAAACAGTGAGTAGGAGTCCTATTAGCCCTTTCATTTTTTGGAGATAAGATGAATCAGGAAGGATGAATAGGTATGGCTGAATTGTGATTGGCATCATAGGTATTATTATGTTATATTTCCCCCCAAACCCAGCTGTCATCCAAACTTCCCTCTTGTGGTCACTGGAAACACCATTCTTCCAGTCACCCACATTCAAACAAGTTGTTGTTATTTTTAATTCTTCACTTTCCCTCATAGAGCCAATCAACTGGTGATTAGTTCCACTTGGATTTCATTAATAGCTGTCTGCTTCTCTTATACAGATGCCACACTAGTTCATGGTCTCCTCACCTCTTAGCTGGAGTGATCCCAAAACCTACTAATCAGTTTTCCTATTTCAAGTCTTCCTTTGCTCTATTCTCCACCCAGGTAGCAATGCACTCTTCCTAAAGCACAGGTCTAACTACACGTCTAGTCACTCAATTCCAGTGGCTCCCTATTGACTCTAGGATCAATATTATTTCATCTTTAATTCTTTAAAAATTTATATTTCTGCACATTTTATAATTCATACAACATAACAAAATTTATTTTTCCCTTTTATTTTTACATTAATATATATTTATGGAACAACACAAGTATTTCCATAACATAGTACAATAAAAAATATGATTGCACATAAAACTGCAAATCTTATATGCATAACTTGTTATTTCTTTCAAATATACAATGAGATTATCATATAAATTTCTTTTTCTTCTTTTTTCTACCCTCCTCCCACCCTGCCTTAGAGATGGCTACCATTATACACAAATAGGGGTGTATTTGTGTGTGTGTGTGTGTGTATGTTTGTGTATATGTCTATCCACATACACACTTATATCTATCTATCTAATGTGTAAGTATAATATTATTCGAAACATACTTCTATTTATCTGTTCTTTCTCTGTATGCAAATAATATCTTTCTTCATATATCCCTTGTAGTTAACTTTGATATTTATAATAGTTAATGTTTCTGTCCATTTCCCTCTTCTTTATTTCATGCAAGTCTTTTCATGTTTTTCTAACATCACTGAGCTCATCATTTCTTATAGCACAACAGTATTTCATCACTATAATAAACCACAACTTATTCATCCATTCCCAATTGATGGGCATCCCTGTGAGGTTAAAAGAAAATAATAATGGGTATCTGTTTGGCAAATTATTTTTAGGACACTAAACATATAAATAACTTTTGTAGGACCGCAAATCTATAATTTAGGTATTATATATGGAGAAGACTATCACTTAAGAATACTGCTGCCTTATAAGAACCCCAAACAGAGAGCATTAATAAAACTTACAGCTTGAGATATCTATAAACAAACGTGCAATGCAGGGGTAATAAGCCAAACTAAACATCTTTAAAAAAGGAAATGAATTTGGCCTCATATGAATCAGTAAGATTTGGTGTGATGTGCTTTCTGATTAGAACCTGGCAAACTTTATTGAGAAAAATGAGAATTGATAAAAGGAGGGGTGAAATGGCATTGCATCTCAGTGTATACTCAGATAAAGAAATTCACAAAACACGGGAAAGAAACATGATAAAAAGTATCTGGGTAAAGGCAATGGAAGAAAGAACAGAAGTGATTCTGTTCTGGAAGTATGTGGCAGAGCAGCTAGTCAGCAGAAGTACTTGAATGATGAGGTGAAGAAAGAGATCACAAACCTGATAAAGAGAAAGGCAATAAAAGAGATGGGTGACTTCAATTATCGTGATATCTACTGAAGTTCCCTCTGCTAAAAACCTGAACAACAGATAGGTTATTGAGTTGCCAGAAGGAAATTAGTAGAGGGGACCTGATTCTGTCTGATAAAGAGAAACCATAGCTGAAATAGAACATATGGGAACTTAGGAGGAAATGATCCTTCCATCTTAGAGTTTGTGACAGATAAGGAGAGAAAAGGCTGCCCCAGTACAATGTTCACCATAGATTTGGGGAGACTGTATTTCTTTATGGACCAATAACTGAGAAGGAATGGCTAACTCAGCAGGAATGCTGTTCAGTCCACCCAAGACCATAGTTGGCATTAGTTATCAGCTTAGAAAATGATCTAAAAGTTCTGAGGAGGGGAGGGAACAGTGAATTAACTTTTAGAAAGGACCTTGGGTTCAGGGGGGGAAAAAACTCACAAAAAAAAAACCACAACAATTTTCATTCTTGGCAGACTCATTTCAATTTGGGTTTTTGTTGTAGAATATAACGTGTGTGTGTGTGTGTATGTGTGTGTGTGCACAGATTCATAGATATGAGGGTCTGTGTATTGCCCAGGGGAACACATTTCCATATTGATCATATTTCTTATTAGAAATATCTTAAAATGAACTAACCTAGCCTCTAGATTACCTTCTTTATTTCTGTCTCCAGTGAGGATTAACCTTTCTCTTATGATTTCCCTCATTAACAGAATATGCCAGTTCTCCCATTACATTTTCAAAGAACTCAGAAAAAGGAAAGGTAGAATTTTGTGATCTAAAATCCTATAAGGGAAGTCACTTCCTAGAGGTACAGATAACTCAAGTACAAATTCAGATTACAGAAGCACAAGCAATTAAAATGAGAGCTAAAGGGGGAAGGGGTGGCAGTAGGGTGGGGCTCTTTAAAGAGACCAATATGGAGAAACAGCTCTCTCTCTCTCTCTCTCTCTCTGTGTGTCTCTCTCTCCCTCCCTCCCTCTCCTTTCTTTCTCCCCCACTTTCTTTTTCTCCTCCTTTCTCTCTCTCTCTGTCTCCATCTCTCTCCTTAAATGTATAGAAGATGGAAATAAAGGTAGATCACTGAGGAGGGGCAGAGTACATATAGAGTCAGATAGGAAAAGCACAAAATGAACTTGTATGCAGTGAATGCTAAGAACAGCAGAAAGAGCTTTCATTCTGTGGTGGTTAAGAAAGGGGGATAGAAGGACAGAGACAGAGACAGAGAAGCAGAGAGAAAGAGAGAGAGAGAGAGAGAGAGAGACAGAAAAATGGCTACTTGGGAGAATGGTGAAAGACAAAGAAGGGAAATCAGAATTACTCAATTTTCACTTGCCCCTTCAGTGGTCGTGATAGTTTAGGGATTTGGAGGGACTGGTAGATAATGCAGATATCCAGGACATTCAGTTAGGTGGTGAACAAGGATGAATGGAATCCTTCTCATCCAGTTGTGAGGCATTGACGGTAAATACCTGGTTGGTTGTTCTTAAATTTCATAGGATTTAGAGATAAAATGGACTTTAGAACTTATCTAGTCATAGCAATAACTAAGGTAGGGCAAATAGTCCACAACCATGTAGCAGGCATAAAAAATTAATACGTGTGCTTCTTTAACAGCTAATACCTAATCTCTAAAAAGGATCTTAGTGTCTACTTATATAGGTGATGCAGTGAAGGAAGGACTGGGCCTGGAGTCAGGAATATGATTTCAGATCTAGCCTCAGACACTTACCAGATATATGACCTTAGGTAAATCACTTAACTTCTGCCTTCCTCAGTTTCCTGGGTAATGATAGCACCTACCTCTCTGTGGTTATTGTGAGAATCAAATATGATAACATCTGTTAAAGTACTTAGCACAATGTATTCAACAGATACCTAGGAAATGCTTATTTCCTTCCTTTCTTTTCTGGTTAGCAAGAATAATTAAATAGAAGGCTGCCAGATTACATGCATTGATAATAACATTGCTCAGCCATTTTTCAGTTGTGTCTAAGTCTTTGTGACCCCATTTGGGATTTTCTTGGCAAAGCTACTGG
>CM053592.1:163638115-163666449 GCA_028646515.1 Pseudochirops corinnae
AAAAAAAAAAAGTGGTAGCAATCATGATCTCAGATGTTCTCAGACAAAACAAAAGCAAAAAGAGACCAAATTGAAAGAGATAAACAGGGAAACTACATTTTTCTAAAGAGAACCATAGACAATGAACCAATATCAATACTGAACATATATGTCCCAAAGGGCATAGCATTGAAATTCTTAAAGGAAAAATTAAATGAGTTACCAGAGGAAATAAATAGTAAAACTATACTAGTAGGGGACCTCAGCATTCCTTTCTCAGAACTGTAGAGTTGTATACCATTTTTCCAGTAGTTACATGTGACCATCACAGTAATTGACCATGCATTAGGGCATAAAAACCTCACAAACCAATGCAGAAAAGCAAATATATAAAATGTATCCTTTTCAGACTATAATGCCACAAAAATTACTTTCAATAAAGAGCCACTGAAAAATAGATTAAAAATTAATTAGAGACTAACCTAATCCTAAAAAACAAGTGGGTCAAAATAAAAATCATGGAATTCATAAATAATTTCATTAAAGGGAATGACAATGACACATAATATCAGAATTTATGGGGTGTAGCCAAAGCCGTACTTAGGGAATAATTGATAACTCTAAATGCATACTTTAATAAAATAAATTGTAGATCAATGAATTAGGCATACGATTAAAAGAAACCTAAAAAAATAAATTAAACACCAAATTAGAAATCCTGTAAATCAAAGGAGAGATTAATAAAATGGAAATTAATAAAATGGAAAGCTTAAAAAAGCTGAATTGGTTTTATGAAAAAAAAGATAAACTACTTTGAATAAAATAAAGAAGAAAACCAATTTACCAGTATCACAAATGAAAAAAAGGTAAACGCACTACAAATGAAGTAAAAAGTAAGTAAGTAAAGCAATTATAAGGAGCCCGGTCATATGCAAATAAATCTGAATATTTAAGAGAAATGGACGAACACTTATAAAAATATAGAATGCTTAGACTGACAGAAGAAAAAATAGAATACTTAAATAATCCCATCTTAGAAAATAAATTGAACAAAACATCAATGAATTCCCTAAGAAAAAATTCCAAGCACCAAATGAATTCACAAGTGAATTCTACCGAACATCTAGGGAACAATTAATTCTAATATTATATAAACTATTTGGAAAAATAGGCAAAGAAGGAGTCTAACCAAATTCCTTTTATGAATAAATATGGTACTGATACTTAAATAAGAGCAAAGATAAATAAAGAAAATTGTAGACCAATTTCCCTAATGAATAATATCGAAGCAAAAATGTTAAATAATCTACTACCAAGGAGATTATAGTGAAATATCACAAAGATGATACACTATAACTAGGTGGGATTTATACCAAAAATGCAAGGCTGGTTTAGTATCATGAAACTATCAACATAATTGACCATATTGATAACAAAAGCAACAAAAATCATATGATTATCTCCACTGATCCAAAAACAGCTTTTTTCAAAATACAAAAATTCTAGAAAGCATGGAAATAAATGGAACTTTCCTTAAAATGATGAGTAGTATCTACCCAAAACTATCAGGAAGCATTATTTGTAATGGGGATAAGCTAGCAGCCTTCCCACCAAGATCAGGGGTGAAACAAAGATTCATATTATTACAACTAATATTTACAATAAGAGAAGAAATATTAATTGAAGGGATTAGACTAGGTAATGAGGTAACAAAACTTTCACTCTTTGCCCACGATATGATGGTATACTTAGAGAATCCTAGAAAATCAACTAAAATTACCTGAAATGATGAACAATTTCAGCAAAGTTGTGGAATATAAAATGAAACCACACAAATCATCAACATTTCTATATATTACCAACGAGTCCAGCAGCAAGCAACAGAAAGAGAAATTCCATTAAAGACAACTGCAGATAATATAAAATAATTGGAAGTCAACCTGCCAAAATAAACCCAGGAATTATATGATCACAATTACAAAACACTCTGCACAAATAAAAACAAATCTAAAAATAGGAGAAATATTAATTGGTCATTGTTAAGACAATCCAGTTATTATAAAAATGGCAATCCTATTGAAATGAGTTAACTGATTTGGTGCCATATGGAGTGCCACTGCCATATTTACAGTACCCAGGATCACGATAAATACTGTGACTATAAGTATTGCATGATATTTGATCACAAAATATGCCAAATTCTCCAGATAGAGGATGGCACTGAAGGATTTATTTAGACACCAGAAAACCAAATCCCCAAACCAGTAAGCCGATTCCATCATAGTATTAAAGATATTTAGAAGCCATAATAACACTGAAAGCCATGCCATTCTTCAGCATTCCCACAAAGAATACAAGATCAATATTTACTCACAAAACGCCGTGTCTTTGCCTGAGCTCCTCTGTCCTGAACTACCTCCAACCATCTGGCTAGCTCTCCACCAGAAAGCTTTGGGCTCTGCTTCTCCTCAGCAAACTCCTCCCCTCCACAGGCTCCATGTGACCACATTCAGCCTATCAGGAGGCAGACATTATCTTCACAGCAGGGAAGGTCCTCAAACTCGCCCCCTATTAAGGGGCAGGGAAGATCTTCAAATTTCCATTCTCATTACACCCTATTATCAAAGTGCCAAAAACAAACAAAAAAAAAATTATACAGCTAGAAAAAATAATTACAAAATTCATCTGGAAAAGCAAAAGAATAAGAATACTGAGGAAATTAATGGAAAAAAAAATAATATAGAGGAAGTTGGCCTAAAAGTTCTAGATCTTAAACTCTACTACAAAGTGGTAGTCATCAAAACAATCTGGTAATGGCTAAGAAATTAATTGGTGGATGAGGGGAATAGATAAGGTACACAATACATAGAAGTACAAGACCGTATTAATCTAGTGTTTGATGAACATGAAGATCCAAGCTCTTCACAAGACTTCACTATTTGACAAAAATTACAGGAAAACTGGATAAAAGTTTGGCAGAACCTAGGTATGGAATAACATGTCACACTATATAATAAGTTAAGGTCAAAATGAGTATGTAATTTAGACATAAAGGGTGATACCAGCAAATTAGGGGAGCATGGACTATTTTACTTGTCTATACATAAGGACACAATTTATGAACAAGTAAGAGATAGAGAGGATCACAGGAGGTCAAGCAGATAATTTTGTTTGCATGACATATTAAAAAAAAGTTTTCCTCAACAAAACCAATTTATCAAAATTAAAAGGAAAACAAGATGCTAGGGGCAGGGAGGATCTTTCTAGCAAGTTTCTCTGATGAAGGCTGTATTTCTCAAATGTATAAAGAACCGAGTCAAATTTATGGGAATATAATCATTCCCCAATTGGTAAATAGTCAAAGGATATAAATAAGTAGTTTTAATAAGAATAAATTGAAGCTATCAATAGGCATTTAAAAATATCCTCTAAATCACTACCAAAGAGAGAAATATAAATTAAAACAACTATGAGGTACTACTTCACACCTACCAGGTAGGCTAATATGACAGAAAAGGAAAATGACAAATTTTAGGAGGAGTATGGAAAAATGGGGACACAAAAGCACTATTGGTAGAGTTGTGAGCTGATCCAGCCATTCTGGAGAACTTTTTAGAACTATGCTCAAAGGGCTATAAAACTGTGCATACCTTTGACCCAGCAATATAGCTATTAAGTATGTATTCTAAAGGGATCAGAGAAAAAGGAAAATGAACTATATGTACAAAATATTTATAGTAGCTCTTTTGTGGTGGCAAAGAATTGGAAATTGATGGGATGCCCACCAGCTTTGGAATGACTGACAAATTGTGGTATATGGATGTAATGGAATGTCCCCATGCTATAAGAAATGAAGAGCAGGATGCTTTCAGAAAAACCTGGAAAAACTTACATGAACTGATGTAATGTGAAATGAGCAGAACCAGAAGACTATTGTACACAGTAAGAGCAATATTGTACAATAAGCCACTGTGAATGACTTAGCTATTCTGATTAATATAGTTGATCAGTATAGTCCAAAACAATTCCAAAAGACTCAAGATGAAAAATGCTATTAGCCTCCAGAGAAAGAATTGATGGAGTCTTAATGGAGACTGAAGCATAATTTTTAAATGTATTTTTTAAATTTTTCTTGTTTTTTTTTTTTGGCAATAATGTTCACATTAAAGTATTTTTTGCATGATTTCACATGTAGAGTTGACATCACATTTCTTGCCTTCACAATTGGTAGAGGAGTGATGGGAGGGAGGGAAAGAATTCAGAACTCAAATTTTTAAAAAAAATAAATGATAAAAAATAATATTTTAAAGGAAATATTATCCTTCTTTGTTCTTCTAGCAGTTAAACATTATTTGCATCTGTCTTGTTCTCCATATGAGAGAGAAAAATTGTTAACAAATTGCATCATTTGATATTCAGAAACACCTTAAATGATCTCAAGTTATTTTCTAGAACATTGAGCATTAGTGGCATGAGCTTAGAGAAAAAAACAGTGTACAAAGGATGGTAAGCTTTCATTTCATGGTGAATAGGGAAAACATTTCTTACTTTCTAACTAGAAGTATCCTAAATTGTCCACATTATTAAGATTATATGTTGTTAGCTCCATGAGCACAGCATGTGTTGTCCAGGGTTCTCTATTGAAAGCTCTTCTCTTTTCCTTCTCTCTTGGTGATGTCATAAGTCCTTCTGGGATCAATTATCTTCCTTATGAAGATGACTGCCAGGACTACATATTCTGTCACAGTATCTCCTATTTTCAACAGCTGACTATTAGACATGTCCAACTAGACGTCCCATTGACATATCAGATTCAACATGTCTTCCCCCTCTAAACTTAATACCTTTTTTCTAAGATTTCTGCTTTCTGTTGAGAATGGCACCATCTTATTTGTCTACTTAGATTCAACCCCCTACCTCCCAAGTCCTCCTGAACTCTTGTTTCCCTTAGCCCTGCCAGATGAAGTCTTACATCTATCTACTTATCACTACATCAGGCCCTTATCACTGCTCTCCAGGACAAATCTCCTAATCAGAATCCTGGTTTCTAGTCTCTCTCCTCTCCAACTCATCTCCAAACATCTACCAAAATAAGATTCCTAAATCAAAAACCTGACCATGACAGATTTCAGCTCAGGATCCTTCAATGACTCTATGATAAGATTAAAACTTTTCAACTTTTATTTTGAGACATTTGAAATTTGATTCTCACCTCAATTTACAGGTCTTTTATTCACATACTGTATGATCCAGTCAAATTTTCCAAATTGTTGGGTCCTTCCCCAAGCTGACATTCGATCTTTCACCTATGTGCCTTAAAACAGGATGTCCCCCATACTGAAATCCTCTTCCTTCTCTCCTTTGCTACTTAGAATCTCTCAGGGATGTGAAGTATTCAAGAACTAGCCTCTCTAATGGAAAGGCTTTCTGAGTCCTTTTCAAAGCTATTCATCCACCTTTGGTGTCCACCCGATTCATTTGACTCTCACTTGTGGCTCCAAGAAGTTGTAATATACACAGCAGTCACACCCTGGTAACTGTCTTGGCAGATGTGCTAAACCAGGTTGAGGATAACCAACAGGCTTCAAACCAATCAGTGAGTAAGGGAAAACGTCTACCCCAAGCATGTGAAGATTTCCCTTGGCAAAATGGGAGGATGAGAACAATTTGTTCCATTGGACATAAAGGAGTGTTGAAGGCGTGGTCAGGCATTTAAAACACCAGTGTCATCCACTGCCTCCTGGGCTATGGCCAGTCTTCTTGATTTTGCCTTGCCACTGCATTTCAGACTCTGGAATAGAGTGAGGTTAATGACTTTGTGCAACTTTGCCTCACTTAAACCCAATTCAGGCGCAAGCCAAGACATCACCATATGTCATCTAAGAAAACAATTTGGAATTTTTGCTCATGTATACTTCTTAAAGGAAGTTTTTCATGCTCTCAGTGATGATGGTAGATCCCTCTCCCTTCTCTATTTACCTGATTTGCCCCCTCTCTGAAATCTAAGCTTTCAATTAGCAGGGAATCTGTTTATTTTGCCCTTATCTCCCCATCATCTGGCACAGATCCTTGAAGATAGTAAAATGCTCAATAAATGCTTTTTGGATTGGAATATTGGATCCTGTGTTATCTAAGCTTTATATCTCCCTGAGCACTTATCATAGTGCTCAACACATAGTAAGCAATGAATATGTTTGATAAATTAGATTAATACTATCAAAGAACTAGCTTGACAAATAGAAACTTAATAGGGGGAATTATTTTATTGAATAATAATAATAATATATTAGATTTGTAAAATATTTCACCATTTAAAAGTTTCCATGTAGCCCTGTGAGATGGGCAAACAAATGAATTCTATGGTAGTATTGTTATGTTGAATACTGCTTTTCTTTTTCACTGGAATTTTTTAGACATCCTGGACAGTTTATAGTTTGTCTTCAATTTAAAAATAAATTGAGTTGGGGCAGCTAGATGGCACGTTGAATAGGCCCTGTAGTCAGGGGGACCTGAGTTCAAATGTGACCTCAGACACTTAACAGTTACTAGCTGTGTGACCTTGGGCAAGTCACTTAACATCCCCTGCTCTGCTTTCCCCTCTCCAAAAACAAACAAACAAAAATAAATTGAGTCTAAGATGTCAGTTCTAACTTAATTTTTAGAAATTGAGGCCCATTTTTTCTTCATGCAAACAGTGTTATAAATGGTTATTCCCAAGTAGTATAATAAAACCTTTTGTTAAATTATTACATGGCTGAAATGTATGTTGTAATTATGGGAAAATATGGAAAAATTGCAATGTAATGTTCTGGGAGCACATCATACTTCTGTATGTAACTATATCTTCCTGTAACTATAGTATAAAATGTCCATCAATTTAAAGTGTTCCCACCTCATCTTCCTCCTCCCCAGCATGGTGTGATGACTCATGCCAATAATCATTGCTCCTGAGGAGCCTTAGGAGGCCAGATCTCAACAGATTCTGAACTGCAGTGACCTAAGGTTATACTTACTGGTGAGTGAAGGTGAGAAAGGGAGACCACCTGCATTCCTAAATCTAGGGTAAACTGACTCTGTAGGAAATGGAGCAGGTCAAAGCTTTAATACCTGTCAGAGCAGGGTTAGATTTAAGAGTTATCTCTGAAGTTCCAGCTTGGACAAGATAAGGATACTCAGTCTTTTTGTAGATAGATCTATTGAGAGATAGAAATGCCAATATATTGACAGATAAATATAGATAGATATATTCATGTATTTCACATGTTTAAATTTTAAATATTTAGATATATTCATATATGTGTCATATTTAATTTTTTGAACCTAAACTCTCTATACTCTCTAGAAGATGCTACGACATCTTGTTGCACAATTAGAAGGGGCTACCTCCCTTTTAAGGTAGAATATTAATTCTTTGATAATAATAATAATAATAACTAGCATTTATGTAGCACTTCAAGGTTTTCAAAGGGTTTTACAAATATCATTTTAGTTTATCCTCATGACAACCATCAGAGATAGGGGCTATTTTTATCTTCATGTTATATATGAGGAAACTGAGGCAGAGAGAAGTTCAGTGACTTGCCCAGGGTCACACAATTATTAAATGTCTGAGACTGTATTTTAATTCAATTTCCAAGTTCCTTATTCCAGGTCAAATGTTCTATTCACTGTGACATCTAATTGCCAAATCGTTCTCAATTCCTTGATTATGGATGTTTTCTTCTATGTGCTTTTTTCATTTCTAGAACCTAGAAGAGAATAAGTATTGAATAAATGCTTGTTAATTGATATAGTGGATAAAGCACTGGGTCTAGAATCAGAAAGTCTTGAGTTCAAATCAGAACTCAGAAGCTTACTAGCTCTGTGACCCTGCTGTCACTTAACCTCTGTTTTCCTCAGTTGCCTCATTTATAAAGTGGGGATGATAATAGTATCTGCCTCTCAGGGTTGTTGTGAGGATCAAATCATAAACCAAATGTAAAATGCTTAACACAAAGCCTGTCACATATTAAATGGGATATAAATGTTAGCAATATGATAATAATAATAATGATAATAATAATAATAATAATAATAATAATAATAATAAAAGTTGGTTGGTTGTTATCTTTCATTCTCACAAAGGACTCAAGTAATATCACTATGCTTGAGTGAAGTTACCGTGTTTACAACTATGGCTGATCAGACCAATAGAGGCTTGGAGTGCTCCACCGCACAAATAGTCTATATGAACGTTTGGGGTGGATGCTCAAAATTTACACATCTTATGTTTATTTTGAGCTACTTCAATTCTGTTTTGCTAAGAGAGTACAGTACCTTGTCTGATGAGGGCACATCACTCTGGGTAGTTCTGTGACAGTCTCTCCCATGACACAAAATCATTCCCAGAGTTCTTAAGAGAGAGAGATGTTGAGTGTCCTTGGATCACTTTTTCTAACCATGATGTGAATATTTACTCTGTGTGAGTTCTTATAAAATACATTTTTTTGGTAAGTGTACATTTTGCATTTGAACAATGGGCCAGCCCATTGGAGTTGCACTTTCTGAAGCAGAGTTTGAATGCTGGGAGGTTTAGTTCTAGGAAGGACCTCAGTGTGTGGTATCTTATTCTGCCAGATGATCTTCAGAATCTTCCTAAGACAATTTAAATGGAAGCAATTCAGTTTTCTGGAATGCTACTGGTAGACATTCCAGGTTTCACAGGCAGACAATAAGGTCAACACAAGGGCTCTGTAGACCTTCAGTTTGGTAGTTGGTCTAATATCTCCTCTCTTCCACTCTTTCCTTCAGATCCTCCCAAACACTAAACTAGCTCTGGCAATACCTGTGTGAACCTCATTATCAATGTGTACATCTCTGGAAAGTATACTACCAAGGGAATCAAAATTATCCATATCATTCAAAACTTCTCCATTTGCTGTAATCGATGGTTCTACATATGGATGCTATCTATGGTGCTGGCTGATGGAGTACCTGTGTTTACTTGGTGTTAATTCTTAGCCCAAAATTTGTATAAGCAGCAGAGCATCAATCCATACTTTGTTATTTCCAGCTTCAGAGGCTGCATTGAGTACACATTCATCTTCAAATACAAAATCATGTACCAACGCTCCCTCCACTTTAGTCTTGGCTTGTAGCGTTTTCAACTTGAAGAATTTACCATCAGTCTGGTAGCTGACCTTGATGCCGTGTTCATCCCCATTGAAAGCATTTGACAACATGACTGATAACAACCATAACATCATCATCATCATCATCATCATCATCAACAACAACAACAACAACAGACTGATTGACTCCTCAGGGGTCAGGCTCTAAGAAAACCTCAGCCAGTCTCTGGCAGCCTTTTGCAAACGGGTGTGCAGGCAAACCTGCAAAGTTTTTACATCCTCTGTACTCGTGGTATCTTCAAGATGTGCAGAGGAAGAAAACTTCAGTTTTTTTATATGGTAGCCCTCTCTTCATAGGCTAGTAAATGGTCAGGAAATATGAAGTATAAAAATAGGTCTGAGGGTGGAGTGAAGATGGTAGAGTGAAAGCGGGAAAGTACTGGAGCTCTCACTGCAACCATCTCCAATACTTGTAAAACAAATTGACTCTAAACAAACTTTAGAGCTACAGAACCCACAAAGTGACAGAGAGAAACAAAACTTCCTTTGAAGGCAGCCTGGCAGGTCAACAGGAAGGGTCTATTGCACCAAGTTAGAAGCTGAGCCCAATCCCCTGTGAAGCACACTGACCCAGACTCACAAGCTAGACCAGCTGGGGCAGACTTCAGGAGAGTGAATCACCTCCACCTGTGGTGGTTTCCAGACTTCTCAACCCATAAATGCCAATGAGAAAGTAAAAGGTCAGTAGGGAACTCTGTTGGAACTGGGTGAGAGAAGAGTACGGTCTGGCCCCTGCCCCTGGGTGGCAGAGGTGATTGCAGGCGGCTGCAGCTGCTGCTGCATTACTGTCTCTGGAGCTCCTGACTTGAAGATTGTAGGCGGGGGGTGGGGGGGAGGTCATGCAACCATTTAGAGGATAGTTGCTCATGCTCTGACCTGCTTGGATCTGAGTGTCAGTATTGATACCTCACCTTGGAGTGAGGAGCACTAGCTTGTTAGAGATTGTGGTGGCTGTAGGGAGGCTCTCCTCCTCATAGCTCTGAGAATACCTCTGACAATAGTTGTGCAAAACACAAAAAATTTGGGACGTAGTATTCTCCACTCTGGAAGCAGAGTTGTACTGTGACAGAGCTCAAAAGTCAAGTAATTGACTGGCAAGATGGGCAAGGAGAGGAAGCACAATCAGACCATAGTACTTTTTTTTGCAAGGACAAAGAGGATCAAAATATAGAACCAGAAGAAGACAACAAAGTCGAAACTCCTACATCAAAAGACTCCAAGAAAAATACAAACTGATCACGGCCATGAAGGAACTCAAGAAGGATTTTGAAACTCAAGTAAGAGAAATAGAGAAAAAAATTGGGAAGAGAAATGAGAATGATGCAAGAAAATCATGAAAAGCAAGTCAACAGCCTTCTAAAGGAGACCCAAAAAATATTGAAGAAAATAATACCTTAAAAAAATAGACTAACTCAAATGGCAGAAGAGGCCCAAAAAGCCAGTGAGGAGAAGAATGCCTTAAAAAGATAAATTTCCCAGATGAAAAAGGAATTTCCAAAACTCAATGAAGATAATAATTCCTTCAAGATTAGATTGGAGCAATTGGAAGCTAATGAATTTATGAGAAATTAGGATACTTGAAAACAGATCCAAACAAATGAAAAAAATAGAAGGCAATGTGAAATAACTCATTGGAAAAACCATGGACATGGATACTAGATCCAAGGGAGATAATTTAAAAATTTTTGGACTACCTGAAAGCCATGATAAAAAAACAAGAGCGTAGACATCATCCTTCAAGGTATTCTTGATGAAAAAACCAGAGCTGAACAGAAAATTTGACTTTCAAATACAGGAAGCAAGAGAAACATGAGAAGGTAAACAGGAAAAAGAAATCATAAGGAACTTATTAAAGTTGAACTATTTATATTCCTGCATGGAAAAATGATAATTGTAACTCATGAGATATTTCTCAGTGTGAGGATAGTTTAAGGGAATATTTGTATGTTTGTGTGTATATACATACATATATGTATGCATAGTTGGGTATATGTGTATATAAATATATTTGTGAGTGTGTGTATATGTGTGTACATGTGTACATAGAGAGAGGGTAGAAGATGAATTGAATATGAAGGGATGTTATCTAAAAAATAAAATTAAGAGGTGAGAAAGGAATATATTGGAAGAAGGAGAAAGGGAGAGATAGATTAGGGTAAATTATCTCATATGTAAGATGCAAGAGAAAACTGTTACAATGGGGGGGAATAGCAGGGAGGTGAAAGGAAATGAGGCAATCTTACTCTCACTGAATTTGGCTTAAGGAGGGAGTAACGTACATACTCAATTAGGTTATCTTGCCTTACAGGAAAGTAGAGGGGAAGGGGATAAAAGAGAGGATGATAGAAGGTAGGGCAGATTGGGGGGAGGGTAGTTAGAAGCAAACATTTTTGCAAAGGGACAGGATAAAAGTAGAAAATAGAATAAGTGGAGGATGGGATAGGATGGAAGGAAATATAATTAGCCTTTCACAATATACACACTGTGGAAATGTTTTGTGTAACTACATGTACAACCTATATTGAATTGCTTTTCTTCCTAGTTGGGGTGGGTGAGGAGGGAAGAAGGAAAAGAATCTGGAAATCAAAGTTTTAAGAACAAATGTTAAAAAATATACATTTTTTACATGCAACTGGGAAATAAGATATACAGGCACTGGGGTACAGAAATCCATCTTGCCCTACACGAATTTTGGGGTTATGGGGGAGAATATAAGAGAGAACTGAGTGGGAGAAGGGGTATTCAGTAGGCTCACTATCTTGGGGTGGGGATAAGGGAGAGATGGGGTGAAAATTTGTGACTCAATATCTTGTGAAAATGAATGTTGAAAACTAAAAATAAAGAAAGAAAAAAATAGGTTGGAACATGAAATGCAAATATTAGCTCTGTGATTTTTGGAAACTAATTTGACCTCTCCAAATCTCAGATTTCTCATCTGTGAAATGGAAATATTAATGTTTTCCATGTGTACTGTATAGGACAGGGCTGAGGGAACAAGAGTAGTTTGTTTGGGTCAGTGCCAAGTGGTAAATAATTCTATGAACATGGGTTGTAGTGAAGCTAGACTCTAGCCTTTTATCTGACATAATAAACATCTGCCCCCAGCAGAGAATCTCGGACTTCAAACAGATCAGGGATGAAAGACCACCCCTTTCCTGCCATTTCAGATTGATGCTATCTTTTATGGCTCACTTTCTCTCCTTAACCTCCATCACCTCAGGTACTTGGCATACTATGGCAACTATTCTCTGTTCTGAATGTCTAATATCCATTCTTGTGGCCTTTGATAGCAAGACTATAACATTTAAGTCCCAGAACACTCACTACAGCCCCCAAATATTTTAACTCAGCAGAAGGGTTTATTATGTTCTTGTAGGCCTGTAAGCAACCAGCACCATATAGATAAAGCTTCAGCAATAGCCTATTAGCAATAAATGATATTCAGAGAGAGAGAGAGAAAGAGAGAGAGAGAGCTCTAAACTGCATGATGCTTTGTATTCATTTCACTCATTTGAGCCTAACAGCTCCGTGAGATGATGCTTGAATTTATATAGTGTTTTAAAGTTTACAAAACACTTCATGTCATTCTAATTCTCATTTGATCCTCACTATAATCCTGTGAGTAGGTTCTATGATTTTACCCATTTTACTGTAGAGGAAAGGCTGAGAGAAATTAAACCTGTGTTCTGAGGGAGTTGAGGGGATTGGAGCAGCAAGTGGAGGTAGGATTTGAGTGAACCACACTGACTTCATCTTGTAATTCAATTCTGGAGCTAACCAAGTTTCCATTCTATTCAGTTATGGCACTATTCCAACTTTAGTCGTGATAATTGTGAGAAAGCTTTATTGTATTGTTTGAACCTAGCCTTGCATGACAGGGAAGCTAGACCACCCCTATGAGCTGCTTAGAAACTCTTAACTAAAGACCTAGGTTATGCTGACCAGAAATCCAGTCAGATGTAAAGATGGAGGCAAGTAGTTTTCTCACAATTATACATCTCAAGCAACCCATATATTGTATCTAAAAACTGGCCCCACACTGATTCATAATGTTTCCATGTTTCTTTGATTGTTCACAGGCACTTGAGGGGAATGAGAAACTCTTTTTCTGAGTTAAGGAAATTGTACCTGTTCACACTCTCTCCCTTCCAATTTGGAAAGTGTCCAATCTCTCCTCCAACTAAAAATCAGATTACCTTCTGTTGTATCCTAGTTAATTGCTTCCTTTTAATTAGTTGGTCTTATTTGATTTACTGTTTTTAATGTATAAAAATCTATCTCCCCTTGTATTTGAGGTTCAGTGCCAAAGTCAACAAAGGTGACTGGTCCTGATTTGTTAGGCATTTGGCATTCATTGCTTACTAAATCGATATGCTCATAAAACTTGAACCTTTGTTTCTTCAATCATTTCATCTTTCACCTGTCAGAGATCAAACAACCAGTCAGTGTACAACATCTTAGTCCACATTTTATACAGGAGCACACTAAGGTTCAGATACTGGTCACATGGCTGTGAATACCAAAGATAAGAAAATCAGAACAAGGTCTAGGATTCTATCCCGTTCACTTTGTTTTCTTTTGGTAGGTTAACCAATTAATTAATAAAATGTAGAATGTGCTTTAATAACGGTGATGTTGTTCCCACATGCAGAAATTGTAATAGGTTCTATGACAGACACAACTACAGACAACATTTTATTCAATGATTTTCTGAATAGTGACATTAATCAAGATGTAAGATGGGATATGCTTTGTGAAGATGTTGTCCAGTGTCAAGAAAGATGTCCTGTACCCAGTGCCCAAAAGGAGAGTCATTCCCTACTGATTAAAAATTCAAACAGTTCTCCAAATGAACCTCCAAATATTCACAGATAAAATTTTCTAATTGTATCAGGTCTCAGAATACTGAAAGGTCTGATTCATAAAAACTATAATTATTGAAAGATGTGAGTCTAATAATCCCCAGGGGAAAAACTCATTACTGTCCACCACAGGCTCCTGAGTAGTAATTCTATTGAATTATTGCATCTCTCTCTAGATCATTGTATCTGTATCTGCATCTTCTTTTGCTTCTGTTCCTACAGCTATATCTATAGCATACCTATTGGAGTTCTGTTCACTGACATCTGTATTTCTATCCATATTAATAGATCTCTACCTGTTTTGTTTTTCTACCTCCATATGTCTGTCTATAGACCCATGTCTCCATCTCATCTGTGTCTGTGTATATTTTTTCCAATGTTTATTTACATCATCTGACCTTGGCTAAGTGATATAAGTGAATGATGAACTAGGACAGTTTAATTAGCAAATAAAATGAGTCTGGATGTTATTTAGGAAAGTGGATAGTGTTGAAAATTATCCTGAAATCTTTGTTACTACCAAACTCCTTTCATTTAACAATACACTCCAAATGACCCAGAAAGCTATAATCCTGAAGGAATTAAAACACACAAATTGGCAAGACACATGGTAGGCAGAGGCTGACTGTAGCATACTACCAGAGATAACAAACACATGAAGTGATATAGAAGATTTAATTGAGGACATGCATGGGCAAAACAGAGGACGATTCAAGGGAAAGAGTGATGAATGTGAAGCAAAAAACTTACATTCAAATCCTGCCTCAGACATTTACTTCCTTTATGACTTTGGGAAAGTTCCTTAATCTTCATTTCTTTCATCACCTAAAAAAAATAAGGAATTAATATTAGGTGGGTTCTAGAGTCTTTTAACTATAGACTCTATTTATGATACCATGTTCTGAAAATGAGAGATAGGTGGTCTGAGTAGTACATTGGGTTTCCTTCAATATTAAGTTGAAGAAGACTTCTGAAAGTATAGACAGATCTTCCATTGAGGGTTTATATGAATGCAAGGCAAGAATGAAGGCAAGAATTATGTGAGATCATAAGGTAAAGGGAGATATTACTGTATGTGCATCAGAGAAGAGAAGACTGATATTGATGAGGAACCAAATCTCTTCAGGTATCAATGTGGTAAATGAAATCACTTTCTCTTGGAATGTAAGCCTTTTGAAATGTTAGCTAATGAGGCGGTTTCTTGGTCTTTTTGATGCATAGAATTAACACAGGTTAAATATACAAATAAATCAAGAAGGACTATTTATTATGTGGGAAAACTAGCCTAGAGTATCTATCAAAGGTGCATGCAGCCAGTGTGTGTTTATACTGATTTCTTATTATTATTTTATCTTATCTCAATAATGATAAAGCCTTTTTGGGCAAGGGAAGTTTTCATCATTGTAACCCTTGTACTGTCTAAGGAAAGTTATTGCATTTAGTAGGCACCTAATAGGTTGATGAATTTTGTTAAGCTCTACTTATTTTAACCCTGTGAAGATATGAGGAGGTTGTAGTATAGTACAGATGATATTTTTATTCCTGTGCAAAAAAGTGTTTTTTTTTTCTTACATGAGCATGGAGATAAATTGCTGTATTAACATGGAGTTCCTGAATTCTATCTAAATGGAAATAATCTAACATTCTCTGGTTTTATCTACAGAACATTGTGCAAACACAATTTCAGGAATTTTGTGCTCTTAGAGTTATGAATGGGTGTCGCTCTTATTGTGCTTTGGTTTAGCGGAATTAGATGGTGTAAGAGAATGAATTGTAGCATAGTAACAATCTCTGAAATGTAATTATTTTCATTTCATCACATTATTCTTGACTTTATTTGATTTAGTGTGTTTTGGGCAGCATGATTTAATCTTTGAAAAATGCTATATTCATAGTTTCATGGGGCATTAGAACTACAAGGTACCTTCAGGATCATCTTGTCCAAGCCTCTCATTGCACTGACGAAGAATCTGATGTTGATGGAGAAGTGACTTGTCTATTACACAGAGAGTAAGGAGTAGAGTTAAAATCTTAGTTAAAATCATATCCTTAGAATCCAGTAGTCTTTCTTTTGAACCGATTTGCCCTGAATTTATGTGGAGTTGCCAAAAGACTTTATATATGAACAGCAATAGGGATTATCTTTTCATGGCTGGGCTGTTCTATATGTTTTCTGAGGTTCCTTCAGATTCTCACATTCTGTAATAATGTGATACCTGGCCTCAGAGTCAGGAAGACCTGTTTTCAAGTTAAACCACAGACACATACTGGTTCTGTGACCCAAGGCAGGTCACTTAATCTCTTAGTTTCCTCCAACTCTCTAAGACTGTAAATTTCAGAGCAAGTGCTAACCTGCATTTATTTAGAGGCTTCAGAGGAAGCTGGGTTGCACAGTGGATAGGGAAATGGGCCTGTTGCAAATCTAGCTCTGGATGCTAGCCATTACTATGTGTCTCAGTTTCCTCAAGTATGAAATGGCGATGATAATAGCACCTGCCACCCAAGGGTGTTGTGAGAAGCAAATGGGATAATATTTATGAAACACTTAGCAGAGGGCCTGGAACATTGCTTTTTTGTTTGGAGTTCCCTACGATAGTGATACTGGATTCCTGGGTCTGTTTTTTAAAATTTATGGTCTGATTATGGCATTCATTCAACAATGATTTTATACTGAGAATGATAGAACATCTACACAAAGAGTTAACATATAATTTTATCCTGATATGAATGAGGAGATAGTTAAAGAATGCCTATCTATCCTCCATGAACTCATACATCTAGTCCTGGATGGTCGATATCACAGTTACTGACAAAATGAACAGTTATGCCTGCTGACTACTTTAGATTTTTTTGTAAAATGGAGAATGGAACAGTTGAGCCAGGACTGGAAATGAGGTAATGTGGTCTCATTTGTCGAAGAGGGAGAGAAAAAATGATCGATTTAATTATAGGTCAACAAAACTTCAAATCCCCAGAAAAGTTTAAAGCATATTATTCAAGGAGTGGTTTGTGAGTACTCAGAAACAAATGATGCATAATAACTAATCCAAGTTCACTAAAAACAAAGTGTGCCACAGTGATCATATCCAGTTTTTTGAAAGAGCTAAGAGACTTGCAAAAAATCAGCATGTTATGATTAAAAAGTTGGCCTTGGAACTTGGAACACTTAAATCCCCCCTCTAGCATGTACGGACTGTGTGACCTTAGTCAAATCACCTACCTTCTCAGTGTTCTATACCAGTGGTGTCAAACTCAAATAGAAATTGATACCTGAAAGCTGATGATTGACTCAGAAAAATAACCAAGATTATCTGTGTGATATTTTTGTTTATAGCATCAAACATTTCCAAACATCATTGAAATCTGGGTCCACCTGCCGAGTTTGACACTTCTGCTCTTGAGAGCTTTCTGACTCTATTAGGTATGTTGGTAGAGGGAGATTCCTCATCAATCATTCAATAAGTATTTATGAAATGCCTACTGTGTGCCAAGTACTCTACTAGGTGCAAGGGATACAAATAAAAAGAAAGAAAGGATTCTTATTTTCAAATAGCTCAGAATATGCATGTATATACACATATGTAATATGTATATACATATATGTATATGTATATGTATGTACTGTGTATATACATGTTATATATTTGTGGGAGAGTATATATGTGTATTTGTATATATGTATTATTAATATAAGTATATACAAATTAGTTAGTTACAAAATAATTAAATCAGGAGAGGGGGCCAGAGCAGTTAAGGAGATCACAAAAGTCTTCATGCAGAACATAATACCTGGCAGGAAGAAGGAGACTCTGTGGTAGAGATAAAGAAGTGGTAGGTTCTAAGCATGGGGCTTAACCATTGCAAAGACACAGAGATGGAAGATAGAGTATCATGGCTGAGGAAAAGAAACAAGGTCTCTTTGGTTCACAGAGTTGGGAGAAGGGAGGAATATCTAGTAATTCATTAGAAAATTAAGTTGGTGTCAGGTTGTGTAAGAACTGAAAAGCTAAACAGAGGGGTTGATATGTTATCCTACAGGTAATGGACAGCTATTGGAGTGCATTGGGTAGTGGGTCTCATGATCTGCTTTTTCTTGGGAGAAATGTTAAAAGTAATATTTGAATTAAATTGAATGAAATTCGACTTAAAAATGATTTGGTATTTGATAAAACAATGAATTGAAAAGAGTTTAAATCATGTTGAGTAATGACTTTGTTGAGTTTTTTTTCTCCCCTAGATAACAAAATAACTCACTGACAGATGCCTTCTAAATTGGGCTCATTTGGCTTCTTGTCATGCATGGCAGAAAAGTATCTTGTACTTTCCTTAGTTCTTATTCATTTGGTCTCCTCAGGTGATTGGTTTCCCTGTTTATTGTCTCGCCACTCACCTAAACTCCATTTTTCTTCCATGGGATCTGTTGGTTCTTGGTGGCTTCTATCTTTTGATGAATCTTTAAATTTTGTGGTCTCTTTGTCGTTTCATGTTTACTATCCTTCAGATACCTTCTTTACACATGATTCAGATGGGGGGGTAGGATATTTATAAGACTGAATATTGAAAATCTGGTTGTTGTTGTTGTTTTCTTATTTAACATGCAAGTTGTTCCCCTGTAAGATTGAGAAATAGAAAAACCATGGTACCAAAAGATGCCTCTTTCTGATTCTCCTCCCAGGGCTTTCATGTATTTCTGACCCAGGGACCCAGTTCTCTCATATTTCCCTGGATCCCTTCCTATCAGAGTAAGGCAATCTGATATTAAAGTGTTAAGGGACTTATTATTACCTTTTCCCAAAGACTTTTTCAATATTAAACAACAAACAAACCAACCTTGTGAAGGGTAGGTGATACTTATACACATGAATGCAAAATTTGGGTGCCTTTTGTGTGTGGGGGGAATGGATGGGGAAATAGACTTAACCAGTCAGTAAGTGTCAGGAACAGGGCTTTACCTGGATTCTTCCTGACTCCAAGGCCAGCTCTTCAGCCACTGAGTGAAGATGCTGCCTATACGTATTAAGGTATCAAATGATAAGCATTTGTTAAGTGCCAACTTTGTGCCCAGTACCATGCTAAGTTTTGGAGGATACAAAGACAAAAAAAAAATCTTTACTCTGAGGAATTCTCAGGCCACCAGACCTGCAGTCCTGGCCTTGGAGTCAGGAAGACTTAGGTTGAAGTTCTTCCTCTGATACATACTGTCTGTGTGACTGGGCAAGTTATTTTACCCTTTAGTGGCCCAAGAACCTCTCTAAACTTCTCTTTCTTTACAGTCCAGGATTTAGAAATCAAACAATCATTTCTTTGGTGTCTCCCTTATAACAGGGTTTTGAGGTGTATACGCTAGTGTTCAAGGACAACTAAAACTTGTCACCTGTGACTGTAAGAAGCTGTAGCATGTACAGTGGCCACACCCTAGTAAACCATCTTGGCAGATGAATTAAACCAGGTTGAAGGTAACCAATAGGTCTTAAACCTGTTTGTGAGTTAGGGGGATGTCTACCCCAAGCGTGTGAAGACTTCCTCCAGCAGAACAGATGAATCAGAACAATTTGTTCCAGTCACCATGAAGGTGGTTAAAGCAGGTGCTGTAGAATGCTTACAATTGGTCAGACATTGAAGATGCCAAGTCCATCCACTGCATCCTGAGCTATCACCGGGGCTGTCTTGACTTTTGTCCTGCCACTGGACTATGCTGATTCTGGAAGAGCGAGTGAGGCTGATGACATTGTGCAACTCTGCCTCACTTAAATGCAATTCACTGCTGAGTCAAGGCATCATCCTATGAAGTCATTGGTCCTCTTTGAAAATGAAGGACAAACACCACCACCCTGTATCAGGCACTCCACTAGGCAGTAAAGTATACAGAGGATTAAATGAAGAATTTCCTGCCTTCAAGGAACTTTAATTGTATTGGAAAACTACCTGTACACATAATAAGAACAAGTATACACAAGGCAAATATTAGATAATTTGAGGGCAGGGATGTGCTGGAATCTTGGGGGAGGCTTAAGAAAGTTCTCTTGTAGGAAGTGTTACACTTATCTGCTGACATGTTTACATTCATCCAAGGTCAACAGTCTAGTATTGGACCTACATGTCTGAGAGATAGATATCTGCCATTCAGTTAGTATTTTTCTTGTATGAATTATTACAAAGATCTCCTTAGAATACCTATGAGTCTTTGAGAAGGACCTATAAATGCTATAAATAATCTGAGTCTTGGTGCTGTCAGTACAGTGTCATTCACATACAGGCATATCTTGATGTAAGACCTTCTTTACACCATTGACAAATATCTTTGGATCCCATGTCCTTCCTTGATTTATCTTTTTGACATTAATACCTAGAGAACTATTGGACAGAGTTCTATCAGGTCTTACCTTTGTCAAAAAATCTTGCATGGTTGTATTGCATTCTCTACTCAGTTATTTTTTTTTTAATTTTCACATTGCATTACTTCAAAAACTTATTTTCCTTATATTATTCCTGCTTGATAATCTTAATTAAATTATAGTTTGTATATAATACATTCTATACAGCAATATCCCAAAGTTTATTTAACTATTCTCCTAGAGTTGAACATTTAAGTTGCTTTTTTCTTTTAAAAAAATACAAATTATGGTATTATGAAAACGTTTGCATAGATAGCTCTTAAAAATCTTTTAGTATAAATCTCCATCAAATGGAATTAATAAATCAGAGGTGCAGTTATTTTTCTCACTTTTTACTGAATATTGCCAGATTGCTCTCTATTTTTTTTTTATAAGATTGCAATCCTACCTTCAATGGATGAATGTATTTGTCTTTAATTATTTCTGACAATTAGGTTGGCATAAGGTATTACTTCAGAATTGATTTAATTAATATCTTTTTGATAATTAATGAGATTGAACATTTTTCAGAAGGTTATTAAAATTTTGTATTTGCGATTTGAAAAGTTCTTGGAATCCTTGACACTTTAGATTGATGAAATTTTGGAAATTTTTAATAACTCTTTACACATTTGAGATGTCAAAATCTTAATGTCAGTTTATAATCTAAATCGGTGATTCCTTTGCTCGCTATGTTTCTGTGCCTCACAAAGAGATGAAGGATGTGCTTCTTTTGACAGTTTCTGGACCCTTTAGCCTCTTCATTATAGTGACTGAGTTAAAGTTATTAAAAATCAAGGTCAATATCTTTTCCTTCTTCTAGTTCCCATTTTTCAGCATTGATGGCTAGTTTGAATGTATCAACTTGGAGCCATTGACAGTTGCATGCTGTATCTTCTTTATCCTTTCTTCTAATTTGATGTTGAATTGGACCTTAAGCCTAGCTAGTGCCTGGTGTTAGGCCACATAGACTACTGATTTTGAAATTCCTTCTAAATCAATAAACAAGTAATTTCCTGTCTGATGGGATACTGGGAAACACATCATATAGTGTCAGCAAATAGCAAAAAACAAATTTCAATGCTGAAGCTTCACCAGTCAATATTCATTTCTTTAAAAAGAAAAAAAAGAAAGGAAAGAAGGGAAAAAAAATAAACTTTCAACTTCTCTGACCTTCTTTTTTCTTCATCGCTCTGCTTTCCTAATCACTATGGCTCTAATGGAAATTTCAGAAACATTTTCAGCCTCATAGTCATTATACACTGCTGTGCTTGTCTCTTCTCACATCGGAAATTCAAAGAACACTGAACATGGCTAAGGAAAGGCACAAGGGAGAGCTTTTATCTTTGGCAGGTGACATGACAGGACAGCGGGGGAGTAGGCTGTATTAAGGGATCCACAGGAGGCACTGAATGGTGGCCCATTCTTTGACCTCCCCAAAGCTTCAAAATGTCAATGGAGTGATTCCTGGCAGGCAACATTAACCCTCCCCTTTCTCCCTTGGGATGCCATCAATTTTAAGTGAGTCCTTTACATTTATTGGATGACTATGACTTCACTGGTTTCCAAGGACTAATAGTGACTGAGTTGCTGTTAAGTAATGTTAGAAAAATCATGAAACTTACAGTAACTTGTCTGCCCCAATTTCAATGGCTGGCAGCTGGAAGCTACACAGAATCCACCATTAAGAAATTTCAGAGCTTTCCTTCCCAATTTAATTGCCTCTTCCACATCATCTGAGAATGGGGGAACTCCACAGATGCAAGTCAAGAGGAAATTATCTCTTCCTTGATTCATCATTAACTTTATTTAATGTTAATAGGATATGCTAGCTTTCCCTGATGTAGAGAGAACAAATAGTTTGGACCACATGCCATTGCATCTTTGAATTTCATAATGGGACAGGATGATAGAAGCCCAACTCATAAATGAAACATCTACAGCAGCCTTGGACATTTTCCAGTCTCTGTGAGAAGACCTGTAATGATAGGGAAATCGCTGTTTTCCAAGATGGTCCACTATGTGTCTGGAAAGTTCTAATTGTCAAGAAGTTTTCTCTAATTTGACTGGATATAGCTGGATATATTGGTACTGGTTCTGTTCTAAATGATTTTTACTTTCTTCCTGAGCTCACTTGACTTTGATCCCTAAGACCTTGGTCTCTGATTAGTGAGCTTTGACCTTATCTCACCTGCACCCAGAAACAACTTGATGCTTCCTAGACATCTCCACGCTGTGCCTCTACATGGGATTCGTTCTTCTCTCCCTTTCCTACTGTAATTTTGGGAACAATAATCAGTTCGATAGTATTATTCCAGAAAAAAGGTATTTCAGTTTTCTGACAATCATTATTGGACACTAGTCCCATGTATGTGCTTTCTTTTCCTAATCAACTGTACCTCCTTTAGGGCAGTGACTGTCTTGATATTATATACACACATATGTATTTTTATATACACGTATACTTACAAACACAAATATGTGAATATATTTCTATTTGTTTTTCAATCATTACGATCCTGTGAACCACACTATCTTTTTGACAAAGAGACTGGAGTTGTTTGCCATTTCCTTCTCCAGCTCATTTTACAGATGAGGAAACTGAGGCAAACAGGGTTAAATGATTTTCCCAGGGTCACATAACTAAGTGTCTGAGGCTGGATTTGAACTTAGGTCTTCTGACTCCCAACCCAGTGCTTTATCCATTGAGATACCTGGCTACCATATGGGTATATACATATCTGTGTGTATGTGTGTGGATACACACAGCAATTGAAGAAAGGAGGAGCATTTGCTGGAGTAGAGAATAAATCAGCGAAAAAGCATGTACTAAGCCCTTACTCTATGCCAAACAATAGCAAGTCCCTGTCTCAGGGCACTTCCTACCACTTCAGATTGTTTGGCATAGAGTAAGCTTTTATTACATGCTTTTTCATTGGTTTATTCTCTGCTCTAGCAAACACTTCTGTTTTCTTCAATTCATTCTGAAATGGTAAGGTTTCAAGTCCAAATATCTCTATAATTGTTCCACTCAGGACATACTCTATGTTGACAATACTTGAGTTTGAATCCCTTCCAACAGTGACTATCATAATTTATCAATAGCTTCTCATCTTATGTGACTCTTGTGTACACATCCCCATTCATAATTAACATTTCACTTCACCAGGTATTGTTTAGACATCTACTATGCTGAGGGCTGTAATGGAAACAACTTGAACAGACTCATGAGACCTCTGATTTTTACAAGCCAGGGAGGTGATGCTTTGGACTGAGGCCCTGCCATGGTCAGCCTTCACTGCCATTCTGTCTTATCATTAGGGTAGTTCTGAATGAAGCAAACTATACAGTAACCCAGGAGATGTTTCTTCTCCTTAAGGGTATCATGAGAAAGTTTCCCAAGACTGCTGAAATATAGTAACAATGAGAAAAGGAAAGCATAAGTGAAGCTAGTCTAGTATGACTTTTTCATAGCTCAATTCTTCCTTTTCTAAAGGCTCGTAAAATACCTCCTTAAAAATATGTTTTTGAATTTTGACAAGAAATAATTTCAAAGCCAAATTCTTATACTTCAAAGACTCCTCTTTCATCTTTATTTTGAGCATTTGAGTATTTTTGAGTATTTGCTTATCTCCACTACTCTAACACCTCAATCTTTCTCCAAGATGCTTCAGAGGTCACCCAATAGCACTTCAGTAAGAGGAACCATGGGTAAGTGTGTAGAGTATTAGATTTAGAATCTGGGGCACTTGGATTGAAATTCCTTCTCTAATGCTTACTAATTGTGCGGTGCTAAACACACCATCTAAGACTATTTTCTTATTTGAGAAATGAATATAATGCCCATGCCACTTACTTCAGGACTTTTGTGAGGTTCAAATGAGAGAGAGGAGTAACAGAATGTTGGGGTGTGAAGTTACTTCAGAGATCATCTGTCACAAGTTACCTTTGATGGGAATCCCCACTATTAAATATACTAGAAGCGGCCATCCAGACTCGACTTGAAGGCCTCCAATGAGAACAAATATACCACCTGCCAGAGCCGTTCATTCCAGTTTGGCATGGCTCTAATTGGTAGGAAAGTTGTTTTGTTCTTGATGAGAAAGCTACATTTGATTCATCGTAATATGCATTCTTTTCTCCTATCTTCTGGGGCCAAACAGTCTAATCCTTCTTCTAGCACTTAGCACATAGGAACTCAATCAATGTTTACTGACTGACTGAATCTACATAACAGACTTTCAAAACGAGTACATGGCTATCATGTCAGTGAGTCAATAAACATTTCTTTAGCGCTAAGTGTGCCAGGCCGTGGGTAAGTGCTAGAGATACAAACAGAGGCAGAGGACCATCCCTGTCATCATGGAACTTGCAAACTAAAGGGGAAGGCAAGATGCAAACAAGTATATACAAATCATATATATATTTGTGCACAACTATATACAGTATCAATAGGAAATTAACAGAGGGCAGACACTTATGGGAAGGCAATTAGGAGGAACTGGGCAAAGGTTCCCGTAATTGTTGGGATTTTAGTTGAGACTTAAAGAAAGCCAGGAAATTCTTTAGGTAGAGATGAGGAGGGAGAGCATTCCAGGCATAGGGGACAGCCAAGGAAAATGCCTAGAACTGAGAGATAGGGTGTCTTGTTTGAGGAAGAACGGGAAACAATGTCACTGGATTGAAAAGTAGGTGAGGGGGAGTAAGGTTTGAGAAGATTTGAAAGGTATGGAGGGTCAGGGTTATGAAGGACCTTGAATACTGAAAAAAAAAATTGTAATTGATGCTGGAGATAATAGTGAGCCACTGGAGTTTATTGGGTATCCCTCTTGAGTTTTATTTTTTTTCAATAAGCTAGATGTTCTCAGTTCCCTCAAATGATGGAAATCTTACATGGGCTCAAGGTTTTTCTCTCTTAAATTCCTCATCTATTAAATGAGGATGATAGACTTGATAGATTTTCAGCTCTAAATATACAATCCTATGGAACAAGTACACAAATGAGACATAGAGTTAGGGTGACAAAGTGGTGATATCTAAGGAATGAAGATGAAGAAGGTGATACAAAAAGGACAGTAGTCAGTGGACAAAGAATGCTTAGTCTTATTCCCCAAGGTTGTCAAATGCAGAAGGAACAAGACTTCACATTGAGAGAACAACATCATCAAAGACAACAATTGTGACCAGCCCAACAACACTGATAATAGATACCCTTTTGTGATAGCAAATGCTACATATAAATTGAACTCCTATCAATCAGGCAATTGTAAAACTCATGTTAAAGTTTCAGGGACAGATAGGTGGCTCAGTAGAAAGGGGTCTAGACCTAGAATTGTTAAGGGGCAGATTATACAGCCCTAAATATGCTAGTTGTAGGGTGGCATATTCTCTGAGAGAATACTGAGATACCGAAGAAAGAATGACTCATACCAGTTTAGTTATTAATAAGTTTTATTAGGTCTTATTGGGTTAATTGGTTTGTTTAAGCTAGTTTGCTCATAAGAGGCCAGTTGTCCTGATTGTTAGCAGGACAAAGTAACATCGTGAACACCAACCCCAGACCAAGTCATGTATTTATATGGAATAAAGAAGGCATAGTGCTCAGGATTGCTCAAGGTCGTGTGCAAGTTTTCCCATGGGATAGTTGGAACTTTTCTTGCTGTTTACATTTATTAGAGGTAGTTTGCATTTTTCTATGGCATCATAAGTCACATTCGTACTCTGATCTTCCCCCATACGGCAGTCAGGAAGACCTTTGTTTAAATCCAGCCTCACTGGTGTGGTCCTGGAAAAGTACCATCACGCATGCTATCTTAGTTTCTTCATCTGTAAAATGACAATAATAATGGCACTTACAAGCAAGAGTTGTTGTGAGGGTAAAATGGAATAGTGTTTGTCAAGGACTTTGCAAAACTTAAAGTGTCATGTGATGCTGGCTTTTATTATTATCTATTAACAGAATATTGTTTTGCCTTGACAAATGACAAATACGAAAAATTTAGGGAAAATTGTACCATATGAATAAATACAGAGTGAAGTAGTAGAACCAAGAAGATAATTTAGTCACTGACTACAATTATATAAATAATCAATACTGAAAGACATCCAAATTCATATTACCCTAGTGATTGAGGGCACATTCAGTGAAAGGACAAAGAAGCATGTCTCCCTTTTCTCAGAAGGAAGATAGAGAAGCATTATAGCTATGGCATAAAACATTCATTTCCAGTGATGGTCACCATGTTGCTTCATTTTGCTTAACTCTTTCTTGTAGCTAGGGAGCTGGAACTATTGGCAGGGTATGGTAGGAATAGTTATTATGGAATTAAAACTATAAAAATAAAAAATCTCTAATTGTTAAAGAATATTGTTTCTGGGGGAGAAGATTGCTGATCTATGTCCAAGTTACCAAACTACATACACTTTGACTCAGACCAGTAAAATGTCCATACCCCAAAGAAAAGCAAGAAAAGATGAAAAGTCTTCATATGTACAAAAATATGTATTAGTCGATCTTTTTGTGGTGGGCTAAAATCAGAAACTATGGGCCTGTCATTCTACTGGGGAATCAATAAAGAAATATAATGGATTATTATCATGCTGTAAGAAATGATGAAATAGACAATTTCAGAGGAAATTCTATGGTATGCTTTATAAATTCATGTTGATTACTATCATATCCCATAGAATATCTTGGGGAGAAGAAACCATTGAAGAAACTACCAATGATAAGAACTAAGGAGAATATAGTAGGAAAGAAAATCACATTAAAAGGAAGAAAAAAATGAATAGCAAAAGAACCCAGATGGGAAAGGATGTATTTATGTAAAACACCAAACTCATTCTAACCCATGGATACCAGGGGATTATGGAACTCACATTAATGACTGAGATCAGAGTTTCAGAATGAGCACAGAAGTAAATGACTTAGCAGATGTTTGGGGAAAGGACAAAGGAGCCTCTCATGGGCACTGGAAAGAACCACGATGGCAAACAGAATTCATAGTGTTATGTTCACAGATAATTAGAGTTAGCTAGTACTTATTAGGAATTGATAGCTTGATAAGACCACATGCTCTTAGCCAATTAGATACTGAGGGCAAAGCATGAATACTATTATCTCTATATTCTTCAGGTGATAAAATGATTCTGAACTTGGATATAGAAACCAGGCTTGCCACAGGGCCAGGATGGGATATCCATGTCTCAGCAATAATTCATGATAAAGACTACAAAGTTTATCCAAAGTCATGGCAATGTAATATAGCAGCCAAAAAGCTAATGTAAACTGATCCTGCATTAGTAGCAAAGTGCTAGAAACAAAAGAGATTTTTTTATTTTTAGGGATTGACTAAATACGTTATAATTTGTGAAAATCAGGGAATATCAGTATCCCAAAAGAAAGAGTGAATGTAATGAATTCAGAGAAGCATGTGATTGTTTATATGAACTGATGCAAATGATGAAGACCGAAACCAAGAAAAAGTACGCAAGATGATTCTAGCGATACCAATCTAAGGAAGAAGAAAAACACAATGGGGGCCGAAACCAAGAAAAAGTACACAAGATGATTCTACCGATACCAGTCTAAGGAAGAAGAAAAACACAATGGGTGCTGAAACCAAGAAAAAGTACACAAGATGATTCTAGCAATACCAATCTAAGGAAGAAGAAAACACAATGGGGGCCGAAACCAAGAAAAAGTACACAAGATGATTCTAGCAATACCGATCTAAGGAAGAAGAAAAACACAATGGGGGCCGAAACCAAGAAAAAGTACACAAGATGATTCTAGCAATACCGATCTAAGGAAGAAGAAAAACACAATGGGGGCCGAAACCAAGAAAAAGTACACAAGATGATTCTAGCGATACCAATCTAAGGAAGAAGAAAAACACAATGGGAAATGAATGCTGTGAAATTTTAATGGCCAAGCTTGATGCCCCTCA
>CM053592.1:163666949-163701742 GCA_028646515.1 Pseudochirops corinnae
GGAATTATTCTCTTCAGAAAGCTTTTGAGATTCTTTTTCCTTCTGGAAAATAAATCTTTTTAAGGCATTCTTCTCCTCATTGGCTTTTTGGGCCTCTTTTGCCATTTGAGTTAATCTATTTTTAAGGTGTTAATTTCTTCAGTCAGGTTGTTGATTCTCTTTTCATGATTTTCTTGCATCATTCTTATTTCTCTTCCCAATTTTTCCTCTACTTCTCTCATTTGGTTTTCAAAATCCTTCTTAAGCTGATCTCTAGCTTTTAGGCAGTCTTCATGTTTCTTGGCAGCTTTTGGTGCGGGAATTCTGACTGTGTTGTCTTCCTCCTGTTCCCTGCTTTTATCCTTCTTGTCCCCAAAGAAGGAATCTAGAGTTTGTTTGCTGTTCTTACTTTGCTTCCTTTGCCTGCTCATGATGGAGCCAGTCAATGATTTTTTTTAGCTCTGTGGAACTCTGCATCCAGAGGGGAAAGCTCTGTCCCAAATCGCTGGGGTTTCCCAGCTGCCAGCACTTTTAGAAGGCTGTTGCAGCCCCCACCAGCTTTGGCTCACTGAAGACGCACCCCAGGACCACCACCAAGACCATGATCCAGATCCAGGCCGCTCAATGCAAGAGCACTTGGCCTCTGAATGATCACTTGGTCCCCTTGCAGTCCGCAGGCTGGCAGCTCTGAAACAACAACATGGAGGCGGCTACAGGGCCTCCACTTCTGCCACTTCCTTGCCCTGGAGGCAGTTTGGCCAGACCTGCTTTTCTCCCCCAATTTTAGCCAAGTTCCACTGACCCTTCATTTAGTCTTTTTTTTCTTATGGCTTGATAATTCTGGAAACTGCCCCAGCTGTTGCTGATCCACTCTCCTGAAGCTCCAGCTGTGGCTCAACTTGACATGTCCAGCCGCCCCTGGGGCAAAGCTGAGGTTTCTGGCTGGGCTGGTTTTGGGTCCCAGAGCTGAGATGGTCCCTTCGAGTGGAGCTGCCTTCAGCAGGAGAAATTTTTGCCTGCGTTTTAGAGCCCTGGAATTTGTTTAGAGTCACATTTTATGGGTAATTGATGTGGCTGTGTGGGAGCTGCCATACCTTGCTGCTCCTACACTGCCATCTTGGCTCTGCCCCCACCTCCTCTCACTTTCACCCATGAATCAAGATACAAAAGCCTGGCCCCTGTAGGCACAGATGGGGAGGATAGTGATGGCATAAAGGTTAGAAAGCCTTATTATAGCAGTTCATGCTGAATACCTCATTCTCATTTCCTGTCTTCCTTATTCCTCCTGTTTCTTTCGCATCTCTACTCCAACATATTTTCATGAAAGTGACAGGGATGAGACTGGGGTTCATCAAAAACAGCATTTATTAGGAAAGTGAACAGCCATGAGGAGGAGGGAGAGATGATCTTTTGCTCCACTGAAATATTTCAGGGTTCAATCTTTGAGGGAAAAAAGTATTTAAAACATCAGTAATGATGGTGTATATGAGAAATATAGGATAGTAAAAGCATCATGTAACTTTTCCATGTCTGCTTCTATCAGAACTCCACTGAGCAAAACAAGAACAAAGAGGAAATATTAACAGCTATGACAATTAATGTTTCATAGCACCTGAGGTTTAAAAAGACATTTTCCTCACATCAGTTGAAAGTAGATTATGTAAGTATTCTTATACCCCTTTCAGAGATGATGTAATTGAGGTTCAGTGATAGAAAGTGACTTACCTCTGGTAACACAGGAAATTAAATGTCATAGCCAGGGTTTAGACCTAGGTACCTTATATCAGTTCTCAAACTTTTTTTGATTATTCCTTTAATGTCAAAATTTCTCTCTGGCAAGAGAATGGGACAGGGTAGAAAATTCCCACTGCATCACAGAAATAAGCAAGAGAATCACATTTTACTGAGTTTGGCCTCTGCCACAGTATTTTTATTTTTGTTTTTTTTTTTTTTTGTAGGTTATAAGCTCCTTGGAATTTGGGCTTAAATGGTCTGCAGAAACTCTCCTCCTCTCTACCACTGTGTCTTTTGAATTTTAAAAAGTTCTATCAATCATTAATGTAAGCATTCAATAGAAATCATTCTTTGGTTCAGCAGATCCCTGCCCTTACTTCCCACTTTTCAGCTTGCATCCTCTTTACTACTTAGTATCTAGAAGAAGTAATTTATTTCTGCAGTCAGCTGTGGAAGTCTCAGTGTTTATCCTGACAGTTCCAAAATCAAGTGATCACCAGAAACCCAAGGAACTGGGCCCAGGGCACCAGACTTAGAGGAGGTAAAAATATAACACCTGTCCTCTTGCAGCCCCTACTGGTAGACAGTTCCTCCACCTACTCAACTCAAATTGTCTTAATTGCTTGTTGTATTATTTTCATGCTGTGGATTACAAAGTTCGCTTGAGAGTGTCTTTCGTATGCTTTTCCTAAGCTCCATATTTGATTGTTGTGGCTCTGATGATCACCAACACTGTTACTTAATAAGAAATACTCTCATTTATCATTGCAAAAGTTAATTCCACACACAGAAAGAAGGTGAACTATGGCACTTATGATACAAAATTAACTTGTATTTGACTTTCATATTCTTGTAATAGGTTTCTAGGTCATATTGTGTGATATAAAGGGACAGTGAACTGACTCTGGGGTCAAAAGAACTGGGTTCAAATCCTAGCTCTTCTACTTTTTATCTGTGTGAACTTACACCATGAGCCTCACAGGGTCTAATTTACTTCATCTGTAAAACTAGTGAGTTGAGGTTGGTGCCCACATTTGTGTGTGTGTGTGTGTGTGTGTGTGTGTATGTATACTTTCTTCCTGCTCTATGTCTTTGATGCTATGAATTTCCTAATTGTACAGTGTGTTTGAGGTTGATATTGCAATTAACTTAAATTAACTGAAAAGCAAAACTTTCTGGGTATAGTTATGCAGCTCTGAAATGACTATGATACTCTAGATTTAGGATTGAAAGCTGGAAGGGCCCTCCAAACTCAGTAACTCTTTAAGAATAATTGAGAGATGTGAAGACTTTCCATGGACATATGGCTAGGATATAGGACAGTCAAGATTTGAACCTAGTATGCAGATTCCATATACATTTCAAATAGCATACAACAGCACTTTTGAGAGACTATGATTCATGTTGTCTATTACTTTGTTGAGATACCTTTCAAAGGGAGACTTTTTATGAACTGATAAAAACCTCGTGCCTATGGAAGAGAGATCTTCCCAATGCTGCAGTCACCCAGCTATGGTCTTTCAAGATGAATAGAGGTTTGTTAAGGTGGAATGGAGAGAGCATTGGATTTGTAGACAGGAAACCTGTTTTAAATATGATTTCATTACAAATTCAAATCTTTCTGCACTTAATTAATAGGGACCTGGCCAGAGGCAAATCATAAAAGATGCCTGAGACTCAATTTTCCCATCTGTTAAATGTAATTAATAGCACCCCCTCTACTAATGTGCTAATCCAGAGACTCCTTGTGGTATAGAGATTATCTCTATGTATGTGTCTCTGTGTATGTATGTATATATGTATGTATGTAAATACATATATAGATATAGATATAGATATAGAGAGAGACTTTGTAGATATATGCATGTGTGCATACCTACAATCTATATTAAGTATAGATTCTATAAGAGGTATTCTATAAATTATATATATGTTAATGTGTACATCTGAGCATATAGGTATGTAATACACACATATAATACATGAATGAATAATGCATGAACATTAAAATATAGGAATTGCATCTATATACATATGAATGCACATATTTGTACAATCACATTCATGTTGGCATTGCACACAAATGTACTTGTATGTATTACATGCACAGACATAATATGTATCATGTACATACATGTTTGTGCTCTATGCAGTACACAGACAGATGATAGTGTATATGTATGTGTTTATGTGTGTGTGTGCATGTGTGACCACTGCACAAGTCATAGCAGTAGAAAGAAGGAATGATGCATTACTTCTTGAAGTTGACATAGATAATAGTACCCCTCACCAGATTGTTTCAGATTTACCTTTTTGCAAACCTTATAGCCCTGAACAGGTATGAGTTATTATCAAACTGGA
The DNA here is from genome assembly GCA_028646515.1 of Pseudochirops corinnae. Taxonomy (NCBI): domain Eukaryota; kingdom Metazoa; phylum Chordata; class Mammalia; order Diprotodontia; family Pseudocheiridae; genus Pseudochirops; species Pseudochirops corinnae. The sequence continues at coordinate 163,671,024 of CM053592.1, forward strand.
GCTCCTTCTAATGAATTCGGTTCAGGTATTTTGGATAGTTTATATCATTATTTATTAATATAAGAGGAAGTGGATGACATTGATCCCTGCTTCCCTGCCCCCTCCCAAAAAAAAAATCTCTCCTAGTCAACTTCACAATTTCTGAAACCGTTTTTAGAATTTCATCCCTTTGAGATAAGTGGTGTGCTTTTCTGAGTCTCCTATAAAAAGAAAATCCTTCTGGGAGAGCCATTAAGTCCCTTAAAGCATTAATTCAAGTGTGCATTTGTTTGTTAGATGTCTTTCTTTTGTAACTGAGGAGACTGAAGTCATCTTGAAAGACCAGGCTGCTGTGGAGAAACCAAAAGGTAGAATGCAATGGGAGAAAATAGAGCTGAAAGGAAAGACAAAAGAAGTCAGTAATAACTTTGATTTGCTGTACAGTGTTGTTAAAGGGCCATCCTTTTGGACTGAGTTTTCTTTGTGTGTAATGAATGAATTTCCATCAAGAAAAGACTAATAAGAAATAAAGAGGAAATGAAACTGTTGAATCAGTAACAAGTATAACAAGGAAACAGAAGGTTATTGACCATTAAATAGAATGATTAAGTACCATAAACATATTTTACTTTCATTCTAAAGAGGTACTATTTTTCAGCCTGTTAATATAAGATTTCACCCCTGGACAATGATCTTAAAAGAAATTTGGCACAATGAGTAATTTTAGGCCCCAAAGTTTCATTGGACTATCGAGCACATGACTACGATGATTCCACTGTACATTTTCAAACCTTTCAAGCCTGGCTAATTTACAATAATTATCCCAGAACTACCCTGATGATTCTTAGCTTCAAATGCATTAATAACTATGTTTTCTATTCTACCATATTTAAATAATCGTTCAGAGGTTTGTGCATAGATACACATTTGTGAGTAGGAGCGTGTGTTTGTGTGTGTGTGTGTGTGTGTTTGTGTGTGTGTGTGTGTGTGTGTGTGTGTGTGTGTGTGTGTGTGTGTGTGTGTGTAGGATCACATTTAAATCTTAAAGAGACCTCTATGGTGATCTAATCAAACCCTCTCAATTTAGAAAGGAGCAAACAGGTCTGGAAATATGAGTCACTTGCCTTAGAGTACTTGGCAATCAAATTTACATGAGTGGCTGAAAGAAAGTATAGATAGGGCTCTTAGAATTGAGAAGGCAGATGGTCTTGTAAGCCAAGGTTTTAAAAGGTTCATCATTATGAATATTGAAATCATTTCATATGAAGGGGATAGAGAAAGGAGAACTGTGAGTTAGGTCCTGACCTCATGGAAAGAAGGTGAACTATGGGTTGGTAGGTGACAGCAATTACAGCTTAGACAGGGTTATTTAAATGGATGAAGTGGGTTTCATAGGAGGTAAGGTTGTTGGGTGATGAGAATGTGTGAGAATGTCAGTGAGGAGCACAGAGCGTGTTGACATCTTTTCCTCATCCTCTGTGTCAAAACTGCAAAATTTTGCCTATGAGAGTGAGGAAAGACACAAAATATCTCACTTCTAATGACTCACTTGAATACCTGCCACAGACAGTCCTAGGAGAAAAATAGGAGGTAAGAAGAGGCTTTCTAAATCAACCGTATTTACCAGTGTCTGGCAGACAGCTTCCTGTGACATTAGAAAAGAGGAACTGAGATAAATGACTCATGGCAAGAGAAACAATCCTGGATAAATCGAATGAGAAAACTAATTGGGATCATTTATCTCCCCTGCAGATTTATTAACAAACCATTGTGTGTATTTGTGTCAACTAGTCAAAGAGGTATCTACTCATGGAAAACTTTGGCAGATGCTTCTTTCATTTAAATAAATCCTAGCATGATCACATTTTTGAAGCTTTGAGTGTGATCAAATGTGGGAATTAAAAAAAAAACTTTTTTGGAAATAGCATATTGATAAAAGTAAGCTCTTATAAAGAAAGAACTATTCCCTCCCCCCATGCAGGTGGTATACTAGGGTGGATGGAGGTGGGAGGAAAATAGGGTGGTCCTTAGAGATATACTATCAAGCATGAACTCGAGTAGTTGACTCTGGAGTCAACTTTCACCATCAGCCACAACTGCTAGTCAATTATCCCAGATCAGTCTCTCAGTTCCCTTATTCTGCCTACAGATATGTACAAGTGACCAATTCCCATCCCAGAGGTCTTTATTCTTCTGGGTACCCATGTTGCAGAGTGATTGAGATTAGAGGTATGATGTATCTGTTAAGTGTTTCTAGGGCACATCAAGGAGTTAGGTGGCACAATGGATAGAAAGATCTGAGTTCAAGTCTAGCCTCAGAAACTAGATGTGTGACCTTGGGTCTTACATTTGGCTGTAAAATAGGAAAATAATAGCTTCTATTATGAGGATCTAATTAGATAATATTTGTAAAGTGCTTAGCACAATACCTGGTTTATCATATTATGTAAATGACTATTCTCGTCTTCTTCCCTTTCAATTTTCTTTTCTTTTTAATGTGATTTTAACAGAGTAGGGAAAACCTAGTGTAAAAACCTGTTCTATATCAGACCAGTAAAACATATATATATATATATATATATATATATAATATGTAATTTTAGAAAGTACCTTGGGATATTGATGAATGAATTATTGACTCAAAATTAAAGATAGCTTAGATATAAGCAGTAAAGATAAGATATAAAGTGGAGGAAACTGGGGTCCAGAGAGATTGTGACTTTCCTGTGGTCACATAGTAAGTAAAAGAATGGGGGCATGAACACTTGAATTTATGTCTTTATGACTTAAAGCCTGGCCTCCTACTTAACTAAGCCACAATGCCTCTCTGCCTAGCACATGGTTAATGTTTAATAAATATTTGTTAAATTGAATTAAATTGCCCCTTTAGAATAGAACTAGCTTTCCCAGGGGATTGTACTCAGTGGTTTGGAATACCAGGAGCACAAAAACATACACAAGACTAAGGGGAATGTTGTGCCCAGAAAAGTATGAAAGCAGGAAGTCACACCCTTTCTTGGTTTCCCTCAGATTGTATGCCTGCAAAATTGAACAAAATCATATCTTTAAAACTTCTCCTAGCTATGCTAAAGCAGGAATTTATAGTGGAAAGAATGCTGGATTTGGAATCAGAGGTCCTGGAATTAAAAAGAGCTTTGACAGAATTGAAAGTAAAATTCAGTTATTTTCCTAATAATTAATGAACAGAAAAAGCAGACATGGAGAATTACATGGGGTAATGGGACAGGCTCTCCATCAAGGACAGGTCAGAATATTCATGCTGCTGAACAGGAGGACAGAGAGGCACTAGGTCCTACTATTTGCACTAAGGAAGAAAGGATTAGCCTCAGCTCCTGGCAACAGGATCTGGTGAGAGAGATCAATTGATTATATTTCTGAGGTGTGGGTGGCAGGCATGGTGAAGTTTAGGTGTTCCCAGAAGAACAAGGAAGGATGGTAGATGAGAAATGATTGTGACTGAACAAGACCAGTGTTGGAGTAAAAAGAGGAAGATGTTTGTGCATTGTAGGGGATTGTTTGATGAGGAAAACTTGGGGAAGAAGGAGAAGAGCATGGCAAGAACAAATGGTGCCATGATCTTCAGTCTTCTCCCCTTCTTTAGTCATTGCAACACTGAAGAGTCTTCTAATATTGATGTGGGATGGGCTGATATGCTGTCATTAATGAATCCATGCAAACACAGTTCATGCCAGGGCACAGAGAAGAAATCGTGACACTGTAATACAATTATAGCTGGCATCTACAGAACACTTGGAGATTTGCAAAGCACTAGTTATATATTATCTCATTTGAACTGCACACAAATCTGTGAACTGGGTGCTTATTTTTATAGCAGTTTTAAAGATGAAAAAATTGAAATTAAGAGAAGTTAAGTGACTTGCTCAGGACCACACAGCTCATAAATATAGAGGGACAGGATTTGAACTTGGGACTGTCACTAGTCTTACCTGTCCTCAATCTAGTCTGATACAATTTTGATAAATTTTAACCAGTGAGATTCCTTTAAGTTCCCATTTCTAGAGAGAGTATGGGTAGCAGCGATACAGGGCAAGGCCAGCATTCCAAAGTTGTTCTAAACAGTGCAGAAGTGAGGGTGAGGCCAAAGACAATTCTCCAATCTTATGAAAGATCCAATGATCAGACTGAATTCCTGTGGATTTTCATTACCAACATCCAAAATAATAGTTTGGCATTTATAGATTTACCTAGCATTTCACAGTTGCAAAATGCATTGTTGTACTTGATCCTCATAACCATTTTTTGAGTTACATAGCATAATGACTAATATGACAACCACTACTACAGATAGTACTGAAACTAATACTACTACTGCTTCTGATCCTGCCACTGCTACTACTACCTCTACTACTATTACTGCTGCTGTCATTGCTACTACCACCATAACTGCTGCTGCTCCAGCTATTACTACTACTACTACTACCATTGCTACTGCTATTTCTATTACTTCTATTACTACTATTAATGCTGCTTCCACTGCTACTCTTACTGCTTCTACTCCTACACTTTATAGATGACTCAACTGGGCTAGTACAAGAAGAACTGCTTGCTTGAGCCCTGACTATTAGGAAATCGAGCCCCTGTCTTCTGATTCCAAACTCAGAGGTCCATCTACTATTTAAGGGATTCTTCTATAAAATAATAATTTTTTAAAATAAATTATTCTTAGGGAAAGATAACAATTGGACTTCTAGTTCTCTCCTCCTCATTCTTTATGTAATAAAACTACAAAGAAGCTCAATTGATTAGTCTTTGGAAGTTTGTGATGCATTCCTGTTTATGATGTTATGCGTGTGATCTGATAAAATCATTTTACCCTTAGAGTTCTTTCCTCCCATCTGGAAGAATCTTTTTAATGTTTGTTTATTTTTACTTTATTTATTGAGAAACTCAGAGAAAAAATGGATTTAGATTCTTACCATTTTATACATTCGCCTCAATCATTGATCTTACATGGAGCCATTTAAATGTCAAAGGAAATATAATTGCCTTTGATTAGGAAATGGTTCCTTTCCAAACCCTCCAACACTGACCTTTAAAGATGAAGGGCTTTGCTTTAGGTTTTTGTTTTCCTTTCTGGACTCTGATTCTCCCTGGTTTTGGTTTGGATGGAAATTAAGTTGCTGCATCTTCGCTGGCTGCCCTGGAGGGGTTCATGTACCTCTGTCTAGCTCTGTCCTTAGGCGTTGACAGTGACTTAGCTCTGTTTTGGACTCTGGTTGAAATAAGCTGCAATTCTCTTGTTCCTTTAGAAGCTTTTAAGGAAAGTACTTTTTTCCTTTAAGAAAATGACAATAATTGAGCTGAAGTATTCATAATTGCAGTATTTCAGAAGTCCAATAAAATATTAATATGGGATTAAAGAAAAGCTTCTTGAATTCAATAGGGAATTGGCACTGCCAGCCAAAAACCCAGACTTGCTCTCTCTGTCACTTTCTTTTAATTAGGGAGAACCTTGCAGTCCACTTGCTTTTGGTGGGAGAGAGGCTTGATAACCACCACTTAGAGCCATAATTTGGGAAAGGTGAGAGGGCCTTTGCTCCCAACCATCAACATTTAAATCAAGGAGATTTAAAAGAATAATTTAAAAAGATTTCACAGATCTTTAATTTGCTACATTTTTATTTTGAGGGTACTTGAACTTCTTCACCAGGTAAAAACAACTGAGTTTAGCAGCTAATTAAAAATATTAGCTAAAATAGGAAGCTACCAGATGGCCCTTATCCTTCTCTTCAGTTCCCATACTCTGGTGACTTATCTCAGTGAGATCCTCCCAGGCCCAGTCTGTGGGTGCAGTCCTCTCTGGTAGGGGCCTCACTCCTACCCATCATGGGACAATGTCATGATGTCTCCCTCCATGGGACTGTATACCCAATGTTCCAGAGCCCTCCCTCCAGTTCAAGAGAATTTATGTTAATTACTTCTTGAATTAGTTTCACATCATGAATTATAAAGTTGATGTGAGGGTGCCTTTTATGTTATATAACCGAGATGCCAAAATTTCCAGTTATGACTCTTTTAATACCATTTCCTTTCTGTCTCCTCAGGAAATCAGAATCTCCTACATCTTATGAGGATCACCATAGTTTTCCATCTTTCTTTCCAACATGGAGACAATGCCAAATATAATTTCTATGAATATTTCTTCCTGATCTATATACCTAGTCCTCAACTCTCTTTCAAACTCAACTGCCATAGCAGCAACTATCTATTTGGCAATTCCCATAAGATACAGCCTGTATTCATTAGGTCTCTCCCCTATGCACCCCTATTTCTAGCTTCCCTTATTTCTGGCAAGAGCACTCCTATTCTTCCAGAAAACCAGATTCACAACCCAGAATAATTCTCAACTCTATTCTCCCTTGCCCCAAATATCAAATAAATTGCTGAATCATGTTAATTCTATCTACTTTAACATTTTTCTCCTTCAAGATCTTCTATGTATTCATCAAGTTCTTATTGCCTTTTACCTGTACAGTTGTCATAATTTCCTTATTAGTTCCTTTGCATTAATTATGTGTGTCCACTATTCAAATCATCCTCCACCAATTGTCACATCAGGTCCCCTTGTCTCTAGGGGTAAATATAAACTTCTCAGTTTGACATTTAAAGACCTTCACAGCATCTAGAGCCAGGCTAGCTTTTCAGGTGTCCCCATATATTACTCCCCTTTGCATCTACTATATTTACTGATCTACTTGCTATCCCTTTCATAAGAGATTCCTGCTTTGAGACCTGAGACTTTGTCTCACACTGCCTAGAGAGCCTCCAAGTCCATCTCTAGTATGGAATGCTATGTGTGACCTTTCCAAATACCCAGAGCTGTCTTTTGCCCCCATTACCTTTTTTAATAAAGACAACAACAAACTTTGAAGACCATAGATTTACAACTACAAGAGACCTTAGACATCATTAAGTCCAACCTTTTCATTTTACAGATGAGGAAACTGAGGCCCATAGAGGGAAGAGGAGTTGCCTAGGATCCCATAAGCAATAAGAAGCACAGATGATACTCAAACCCAGGTTCTCTGTCTTGAAATCTCGAACGCTTTCAACTGGGTCATGCTGCTACCCTTGTTTCTAATAGAATGGAAACTCATTCTGGGCAAGGGCTATTTCATTTTGTGACTTTTTATCCCAATTCCTAGCACGTAGTAGGTGTTTAGGGAATATTTGTTAACTTAAACATTTATGAAGTTTTAAACTTTCATTATACTAATTAATGAAAGGTAAAAATAAGATAAAATAGTGAATAAATGTACGGATTACAAGCTTCAACCTCCACTTCTAATCCTACTTCCATCTTACCATTCTCGTAGTAGTACATTTGAGCCAAATGCTCTCCTTCCCCCTACGCCAATAGAATCAGACCTCAATTCCCCTAATCTTGGGGGGGGTAAAAGAAGCTCATGGTATCCTGGATTTCTTTGCAAATGGAAATAACTTTCAACTTGGATAAGACTAAGGGATTTTTCATTACCTTGTGTATCTATGGAAACAATTAAAACTATCACAGAAGGCCATGCCTATATAAGTTTTATTTTCTGCTTCATTGAAAAATAATGTAGACTATATACAGCACTAGAATGGAAAATGGGCTTCTGATCTCCTTTTTGCATAAAATAAATGTTAGGATCCTTCCAAAGAAAGGCAGCAAACTCATTGTCTGACAGCTCAGGCTTTCAATCAGTGTTGGTCAAGTTGCCAGAGCTTAAAATCCAACATAAAAATGAAATATCTATTGTAACGTAATTGTAACTATTCATCACACTTGATAGGAGAAAATGCTCAGACCTGGCTTGGTTTATTGGTGCCAAGGAGAAAAAGTGCCCCTGTTCCTTAAGTTCTACTCTTTAAATTCTCATAATTATATAAAAATGCAGTTAACACCAGTTTCTGCCTGGGTAGGTAATGGGCCAAAGAAATTACTATTCAGGGCAATAAGCACAACTGGATTTTCAAATAAAAGATATAATGTAATTAAGCAACAACAGTAGCAAATCTGTGTTGTACTGAGAACATAATAGCAGGGAGAAGCAAGACTTTCATTGCTAGGGTTTTGAAACTGCCCTTTTGATACTGCTTGAGCAGAATTTTATACTGAACAAAGGAGAAAAAAAGATAGTTATGGTGGTTGTTGTCAGCTCAGCAGTAAGGCCTGGGTGTTCCTACTGACCTTTCCCTATGGAGATGAAGGAGGTCTCTGCCCCTGCTGTGTCAGGGTGCCAGGAATCTTGTGTACTTAGGCAGACTGCTGAACTAATAAAGGTCTGGGGCCCATGGAACACCGATGGTTGGTCATGATTCCTTGTCCCAAAGTGAGTAAGAGAAGGAACCCAAAACAGCCACCTATGAACCCTTCTCTCAGAATTTTGGCACCTTGTCAAAATTAAACTTTCAGTGATATTTATAGTTAGAATTCACATGACCTTAATATACTGAGAAAAATAATAACTCATTCACATAGTATTCATTCCACTCCACCCTCATTTTGGTCCAGGCCTAATGGTTCCATCAGTGCAAGTAACTTGCAGTGTGAAAATTATTCACTAACGCAAATCTGCTGGTGATAATAATCTTATCAGTGCAACTGAAGCTTGGATTAGTTAAGTGACTTGCCTACTATGGGAGTGCCTGGAAGGCCCCAGGAAGAGTGCACACAAAGGTAGACTTCCTTCCCTGTTTCCCTCCTTAGGCAGTTCACAGTTCAGCTAGAACTAGAACTAAGTAGACTGTCCTATGTTACCCCTATCTTTATATCTCAGGAAACCCTGGTCTCCTTTCCAACCTTCTTGCCAACTGTCCTTTCCCAATTTCCCTTCCTGGAGAAATACTAACCCTTATGTTCTACCACTGCCATAGGGAACTTCTGACCCTTAAATTACCTCCTTCTTTCCTAGTGGTGGTGGCACAGTCCCCTTCACTTCTCTCTTCCATGTCAGGCAGCTACTCTAGTTGAACCTATGAAATTCCCAGCCTGGCTCTCTTTCACCAATGTGTTATCCCTTCCCCACAATGTGAGTTCCATGAGAACAAGGTCATCTTTTTCTATTTGTATTCTCAGTGCTTAGCACGGGGTTTCACACATTGTAAATATTTAACAAACACTACATTCATTCCTTTGTAACCAGCAATTCCAACCCTAGGCATTTGCATGGTGCTACATGTGCAGAAGGACACTACTAATTGGTAGAGAGGATGTTGGATTCCTGTGTGAGGGGCAGAGCTGGTACAAGGCCTTTTTGGAGGAAACATTGTTGAATTCATTTTGTGATAGGAATCATTGCTTTGGACCAACTCCAGAGGGGAAGAAGAAAGACTTTGGAAGCTGCAGATATACAGGGAAAACCCACTCCTCACAAGTTCCCTGATTCCAGCAGGTTTTGACAGATTTCCTGGCATTTTCACTTCATGGAGATCAATGTTTCTCTTACAGTATTAAGGGAGATATCAGCTTGTTCCTAGAGGGCTTTGAAAAGTGCTCTTTCATTCTTGTGTCCTTTTTTGTCATATTCTAGGCAATAGACCTGTAATTACTCTTTGCTGTGTTACTTAGACAAGTGAATTTACTCACTATTTGCTATCTGTGATGGTCTTTTGTGTGACCAGCTTTTGGTGAGAAGAAGCCATGAAGAGAGGTGTAAACTTGTTTTCTTTTCTGAAAGACGAGCAGCCAGTGAAGCAGTTTTTGGCTTGTGTCTATTGTCTAGACTGGTAACAATTAGGAGGAGTGAGAGCCATTCCTCCAGGTCAGACCCCTCTCCCTGGAAAAAAATAGTACCCAGGCTTGTGGTTCCTTCTCCTGCTCCAGTAAGGGAAGGAATCATAGTCTTTCTTGGAGAACAATGGGCAAGATGCCAGAGATTTATCTACCAATGCCTTTCACACATATCTTTTGGATGGATACACAATGTATAAATGCATGTATGGTCACAGAGCTAGTATGTGGCAGCAGTAGGAATTAAATCTAGGTCTCGCTGACTTAAAAGTTATTCTTCAATACGCTATGATACAGCATAGCATCCAGAGATCCATCTGCATAGACCTTTTAAATAAATGCATACACACACTTAGGTATATGTATATAAACAAACATATATGCCTGTGTGTATGTTTATGTATGTCCAAATATAGGCTCAGCTATGTATGTACATATATACATACATACATATGCATATATAGTGTATATATTAAATATATACGCATACAAATTATTTGTACATAAATTTGTATGTAAGTGATTTATATGTATTTACATATAAACTTATGTGGAATGAATTTATATATATATATATATAAACATATACTATATATGTTGTCTATAAGTTTGTATATAAATCATTTATATATAATTTGTATGTGTGCATGTTATGTGTGTATATATATACATATGAACACAAAATACATATAAACCATTCGTATGTACTTGATATCATTTATATATGTAAATTATATATGTGACATGTGCATGGATAGATGGGGAGGGAGGAAGGAAAGGAGAGGGCCAGTGAGAGAGAGAAAGAGAGAGAGAGTCAGTCAGTCCATGATGATTTCTTTAATAAGGAGCATTCCACTTGGAACCTATTCCCTTCCCTTACAAGATAAAGAAAGAAAGGGAGGCAAGGGGAAGAGGAAGCCTGGCTATTTTTTTAGGAGCAACTGGAGGAAAGAGAAAAAGCTTATAGCTAAAAAATATAATGAAGCTAAAAACCAGCCTACAAGGAATTGAGGTTGTTGTTTTGGAAATCTGTCATCCATGAGCTTTGTTCAAGTTGGTCAATATAGTGTATCAAGAGAAACTGATCAGTAACATGGCTAAAACCGCCAGTTATGGAGAGAGACAAACAGCTAGATTCAGGTAGAGATTTAGAACTTAGTTTGTCAGCCCCATGTCAGCAAAGTCTTGCGTGGTAGAAGCCATTCTTCTGGATAGCTCCAAGAAGAAACAGCAACTGAGGCTGAGACTGAGACTGAGGGTCCAGCGAAGATCCTTTTGAAAGCATTAATTAGACATTTAGTTATTGTCTACTGACTCTAGAATCCAAGGATTAAATCCAGTCTGATGCATATTACATCTTTTATGTTAGGCAAATCACAGAACCTTACTGGACCCCAATCTTTACCTGTAGGATTGATCTAAGTGGATAGTGATGTTCTTTCCAATTATAGGCCTATGATAAAATCAACCTATGACATCTATGATCTTTATACCTTTTCTACTTATTCCCCTTTCTCATCCCTCAAAATTCCTTTCTCCCAGACCAGGGATTTGGTATTGTATTGTATAGTGTAGAGACAATCCTTCCTTATTATCTTTGCAAATTAAGTCTCGGAAATTTTATAAAATATTTTTCTGTTCATTCCCTGTTGAACCTAACTTCCTTAATCTCATAGCAGAGACTAATTATTCAACACCTTCATTTTTGCCAACTCTTTCTCTTCCTTTCAGCAAGCTATTGTGCCCTCATTCCAGATAACAAGTAATCAATCCTTAGGATGTTGCCGTGTTTGCAACCAAGCAGGATTTAGCAAAGAAAATGAAAGAACAATCCTCACAACTTCTCTTAGATTGCTAGACTTTATATCCTTGGCACTGAGTTAATTCTGTGTGATATGTTAGGATTATGGGACCTGGAGTCTTAGAAACCTGGGTTCAAATCCTGACTGTCACTTATGATCAGTGTGAATGAATCATCTATGCCAATTAAAATCACTAAGCTTTAGTTGTCTCATCCAGAGAAATGAGACAAATAATACCTGTAGAACTTACTTCACAAATTCACATGTGATATTATATGTGAAATGCTTTATATAATTCCTTTTTTTTTAAATATTAGTTACCTAGCCTTCCCACCACTTTAACCTCTAAGAAAAGAAACATGCAATTACTTTATGACAAGAACTGGGATAAGTGCCTTTATAAATGTGATCTCATTTGAACCTCAGAAAAACCTTGAAAAAGAGGTGCTATTATACCCATTTTATGGCTGAGATAACTGAAGCAGACCAGGATTAACAGATTTGCCTATCTCTCCAAATGTTGTTATCCATTTTAAAAATATTCCAAATATACTGGATTGTTATTTTAATTTTTTTTCTTATAATATCAGAACTGGAAGAGACCTTAGCCCATCTTTGTCCAACAGTCCCCTTTAGAACAAGCTGCCAAGTGGCTATCCAACTTGGCATGGAATGCCTGAAGTCAAGGGGTATATGATATGTACTGTCAGTTTATTGCACTGCTTCCTAGCAAGGTTCCCCTCATATGGAGTCCCTATTTGCCCTTTTGGGGTAGTTACAATTCATTAGCTTTTCTTTCTCAGAAACATTTTTCTTCTTTCAACTTAGCCATCTTGTCCTAATGCCAAATAAACAATAATTAATCACTGTAGGACAGCTATATTTACTAATAAGCAAAGGTTAGAAAAGGCATCAGGCTTCATATGCTATTTTTTTTAAAGCAGTCTTTAAAGTGAGACTCAATAGCCTATAGCTATTCAAGTAGCAGTCTTTTGAATCTTCCTAGATGTAGACCATGTGTGCTAAGTATTTCATTAATCAATGGGCATTTATTAAGAGCTTACTATCTGTGAGGCACTGGACGAGGTTCTTGGAGTACTGCAAAAAAACAACAACAACAACCACAACAACAAACAACCAGCTAAAAACAATCTGCTTTAGAGTTTCTTATAATCAATCTACTGGGGGGATATAACATGGTGACAGAAAAACACTATAGAATAAATTCAAAGTGACTTCAGGGTTAGGGGCTGTTGCAACTAATGGAATTGGGAAGTGCACCTTTAAATTTGTTTTATCTTTTGTCTTTATATCACCTTTATTTTCTAATATATCTCCCTGAGCCTCATACCCAACAAGTTGTCTTTTGTAACAAAGATTTTTTTAAGGGGGAGGAAATAATTCACCCATTTTAAAAATATATCTACAAACCCTGGTAGCATCTGTAATATTCCACAATCATCCTCTCCCAGGCTTCCATATCTTCAAGTATTGGAGAGAAGAATGTTGTCGCAACTATTTTCTGAAGTTCATCTTTGTTATTATAATTTCATGGTTTTCATTTTCTTTCCTTTGTTGTTGTTGTTTCCATTGTAGTCAATCTACTTACTGTATTCCTCATCCTCCTTATTTCATCCTGAAGTAGTTCATCCATATTTTACCATGCATCTCTGGATTCTCTATTTGTCCCTTTTTTATACTAGAGTCATTCCATTTTATTCATATACCACAATGTGTTTAACTGTTCCCTAATTGATGGATGCATATTTTGTTCTCACTTCTTTGTTATTACAAAAAGTATTGCTATAAATATTTTGGCATTTATGGGAACTTTCTTTTCATTATCAATCTCCTGAAGCCATATGCCTCATAGCAGGATCAAAGGATTTAGTGATTTTAATAATTTATTCTTAGCATAATTCCAAAGTTTATTTTCATAGAATAGATAGATTAATTCACCACTCTCCCAAAACTGTGTTAATGCAGCATCTTCTCTAGTATTGAGTATACCCACATTTTGTTACCTTTTCCAATTTACTAGAAATAAGGTAAACCTAAGAGCTATTTTGCTTTGCATTTATATTATTAATGATTTTGAGCAATCTTTCCTGTGGTTGTTATAGCTAGTAATTCTTTTGGAAACATTTTTTTCTTATTCCTTGACCATATATCCATTGGGGAATGACTCTTGCTCTTATCTACTTATGTTAATTATATATCTTGTTTAAAAATCCTCATCAAGGATATTGGATTTAAAATTCTCTTCCCTGGAACAATCTCTTAAAACATGGGGCACTTGAGCTGAGCATTGACAGGAGCTAAGATTTCCAAGAGGCAGAAGGGAGGAAAAAATGCTGTGCATGACAGAAAACCCATACCAAGATACCAAAGAAGGAGATGGAAGAAGAAAAGATTTAGTTGTAGATTTTAAGGGGTGGAGCCAAGATGGTGGAATAAAAACAGAACTTTCATGTGGCTCCAGCTCCCACAAACTCCAATACATGTAAAAAAACCAAACAAACTCTAAACTAGTTTTAGAGCTATGGAACCAACAAAGTGACAGAGAGAAACAAATTTCCTGCTGAAGGCATCCTAGCAGGCCGGTGGGAAAGTTCTATCACACTGAGCTGAGAGCTGAGTGCAGTCCCTTCTGAGGTACACACTTCTGGCCCCATGGTGGCCCTGACCAGCAGTGGCCAGGGCAGACTTCAGAAGAGTGAATCACCAGGAGCTGTGGTGGTTTCCAGACTTCTTAACCCATAAATGCAAAAAAGAGAAAGTGAAAGGTCAGTAGAGAACTCCGTTGGAACAGGGTAGAGAAGAGAGCAGTCTGGCCACTGCCCCAGGGAGAGAGGTGGCAGGGGCATGGAGGCTGCAGCTGCTGACTCATGGCTGTGTCCAGAGCACCTGGCCTGCAGATTGTAGGGGGACTAAGTGACCATTCAGAGGATAATCATTCTTGCTTTAACCTGCTTGTATCTGGATCGCAGTCTTGTGTGGTGGTCCTGGGGTGTGTGGCCAGTGAGCCAGAGCATGTGGGAGCTGCAGACCAGGTGTCCTTCTAATAGCTGTATCAGCTGCAAAACCCCCAGCAATTTGTGACATAGCTCTCTGCAATCTGGAAGCAGAATTTTACCTTGGCAAAGAGCTCAAAAGTCAATTGATTGGCTGGCAATATGAGCAAGCAGAGGAAGCACAAATAGACCATAGAATCCTTTTTTGAGGGCCAAAAAAGATCAAAGCATGGAAGATGAGGAAGACAGCGAACTCAGAGATCCTACATCAAAAGCTTCCAAGAAAAAATATGAATTGATCACAGGCCATGGAGGAGCTAAAGAATACAATAACAAATTAAAAAATAGACTAACTCAGATGTCAAAAGAGGACTAAAAAGCCAATGAGGAGAAGAATGCCTTAAAAAGATGAATTTGCTAGATGGAAAAGAAATTTCAAAAACTCACTGAAGAGAATAATTTCTTCAAAATTACATTGAAGCAAATGGAAGCTAATGACTAAAGGAAATCAAGATAGTATAAAACAGATCCAAACAAATAAAAAAATATAAAGTAATGTATAATATCTCACTGGAAAAACCACTGACCTGGAAAATAGATCCAGGAGAGATCATTTAAAAATTATTGGACAACCTGAAAGACATGATAAAAAAAATGGCCTAGAAGTCATCCTTTAAAAAATTCTCAAGAAAAATTGCCCAGAAATTCTAGAACCAGAGGGCAAAATAGAAATTGAAAGAATTCACCAATCACCTCTTGAAAAAGATCCCACAAAGAAAACTCCACGGAATATTATAGCCAAATTCCAGAGTTCTCATGTCAAGGAGAAAATACTACAAGCAGTCAGGAAGAAACAATTTTAATATTGTGGAAACACAATCAGGATAACACAAGACCTAGCAGCTTCTATATTAAGGGATCAAAGGGCTTGGAGTATTATGTTCCAGAAGTCAAAGGAGCTATGATTAAAACCAAGAATTACCTGCCTAGCAAAACTGAGTACAATGCTTCAGGGGAAATATGGTCATTCAATGAAATAGAGGATTTTCGACCATTCTTAAATAAAAACTCAGATATGAGAAGGTAAACAGGAAAAAGAAATTATAAGGAACTTATTGAATTTGAACTATTTATATTCCTACACAGAAAAATGATAATTGTAACTCATAAGACTTTTCTCAGTATGAAGATAGTTGAAAGGAATATATATGTATGTATTGGAAGGTGTATGTGTGCATAAATATATATGTGAGTATGTGCATGTGAATATACATGTATGCATAGACAGAGGGCATAGGATGAGTTGAATATGAAGGGATGATATCTAAAAAAAATAAAATTAAGGGGTGAGAGAGGAATATATTGGGAGTAGGAGAAAGGGAGCAATAGATTAGGGTAAATTATTTCCTATAAAAGAGGCAAGAGTAAGCTATTACAATGGAGGGAAGATCAGGGAGGTGAAAGGGAATGGGTCAACCTTACTCTCATTGAATTTGACTTAAGAAGGTTATAACATACACACTCAATTTGGTATCTTACCCTACATGAAAGTATGGGGGAAGGGAATAAGAGGAGGGATGATAGAAGGGAGGGAAGATTGGAAGAGAGGGTAGTTAGAAGCAAACACTTTTGAAAAGGGACAGGTTCAAAGGAAAAAATAAAATATGTGGGGTGTGGGATAGGATGGAGGGACTTATAGCTAGTCTTTCACAATATGCCTACTATGGAAATGTTTGGCATAACTACACACATACAGCCTATATTGAATTGCTTATCTTCCCAGTGGGGGTAGGTGTGGAGGGAACAAGGGAAAGAATCTGGAACTGAAAGTTTTAAAAACAAATGTTTAAAAAAATTGCATT
This sequence comes from Pseudochirops corinnae, assembly GCA_028646515.1. Lineage (NCBI taxonomy): Eukaryota > Metazoa > Chordata > Mammalia > Diprotodontia > Pseudocheiridae > Pseudochirops > Pseudochirops corinnae. The sequence goes on from CM053592.1 coordinate 163,687,438, forward strand.
TTATCATGCAACTGGGAAATAAGATATAGAGGCATGGGGTATAGAAACCCATCTTGGCCTGCTAGAAAGTGGGGGGGGGGGTGTGCATGAGGGAAGATATTAGAGAGAACAGACTGGGGGAAAGGGCATTGAGTAGGCTCACTATTTTGCGGTGAGGGTAGATGGGGAGAAAAATTTGTAACTCAAAATCTTGTGGAAATGAATGTTGAAAACTAAAAATAAATAAATGAAAAAATTTAAAAAGCAATAACCAATAAAACAAGAAAAAAATATTTGAAATATAAAGTATATAAGGGTAAATGATGTATGAGTCTGGCAAAATAAGCTGAAACCAGACTGAGAAGGGCTTGTAAACTGTGAGGAGAGGTTGTATTCTTTAGGAAGGCAGTGGAGAGTCATGGAAATGTTTTAGTTTGGGGAGTTACATGGTCACACATGTTTTTGGAATATCAGTATGGTAACTGAGTGCATAATGGATTGGAAGGGAGAGGCATCTGATTACAGGGAGAGTAAGTAGGAGACTATGGCTACAGTCTAGGGGAGATGTGATGTGTGTCTGACATAGTGACATGGCAATGTGAGTAGAAAGAAAGGGATGGATGTGAAAGAAATTGAGAACTGAAGTAGCAAGTCTTGGCAACTAATTGGTTAGAGAGGATGATGGCATCATCTTCAGATCTTTTATGCCATCAAGTTTATGAGTACAGATGAATGAAGAAATAATATTGTCCTCAACAGAAATATGAAAACTGGAGAAAGCATTGATTTAAGCAGATAGAAATTTATTTTGATTTTGAACATATTGAGTATAAAATTCCTATAGGACAGCAGTTCTCAACCTGTGGGTCGCGACATGGGGTCACAGGAGTTGCCTAAGACCATCAGAAAACACATATTTCCGATGGTCTTAGGAACCAAGACACTGTTCCTCTATCTGTCTCCAGGCGGGTCCACCTACATGCAGATACGCCCACATATGAGTATTAAAGGGTCACGGCATTAGGAAGGTTGAGAACCATAGCTAAAGAAGATCCAGATGGAATCATTAGTGTTTCAGGACTAGCATTCAGGAGTGATACTAGGCTTAACTTCATCCAATCACTTCCACACCTACTCTGCATATATTCAATAAGTATTCCACATTTCATTCATTTCTTCCTGATTACTAGCCTCAAGGGCACACATGAGTGGTCTTGGTAATCAATAGTTGTTCACAGCTGTGTAAATGATGTTTCTTTCTTGCATAGCTGTTTATCTTCCCTAAAACTTTTTATAGCACTGGGAAGTTTTCTTGTATTGGTTCCCATTACCACACTTTGCCTTAAGACTTCTGATTTACTCTTTTTTAAATTTATTTTTACTCTTTTTGTATTATTATATATCTCATATATATATGTATATATATACATATATATATATATGTTACATTTACTATTATTTCTACTATACTCTTTTTTGTTGATATATCTTACAAACTGTCCTTGAACACTAAGATAGATATGGCAGAGATGGAAGAACAGAGATAGGATCAATATGTATAAACCTTGTGTGGCCTATAAGTACTTTCAGTTGTCATCACATGACCTGGCAAGCTTTTCTTTAAATATATATCATGAATATTGCTGCTGATAATGGATTACATTTATAAGGATCTTGAAAGTTTATGGTGTTTTGTTTTTTTTTCCATAAAGACCGTGTGAGGGAGTGTGGCACTGTTATTAAATGTCTGCTGAATGAATGAGTTATTAAATAAAAGAAAAATTATTTTCTTAGACCAATTCACACTGATCTATTGATGACTCCTTTTGTAAAACCCTAGTAGAAAGAAACGTATTTGACGTAGGATGAGAACGTGAGACACAATGACTCGGGGGAGTTTTAGTTGACTTCCAAATCAATGTGAGTTCACAGTATTTTATGACATTTAAAAAAGCTAATGCATTATCTTAGATTGTATTGATATAGACACAGAGTCCACGTCTTATGGAACTGATAAGTTCTTCTTTACCCTTAGCTAATCAGATGTTGTCACAAGTAATATGTTTAGTTTATGCTACATTTTAGGAAGGAGAGTAAAATATGTTCTGGAACATTCAGGTGAAAGCATCCAGGAGTGTGGATCAGGTCACAAGGATCAGTTGAAGAAATTGAGGAAATTTAGATGTGAAATTGAAAAGTTGGAAGGGAACAGCATATTTCATGGGCAATAGCTTAGTCTTGTTCTCCTTGCCTCCACAGGGGAGAATTTAGAAGCAATGGATGGAAGGTGAGGAAATCAGACCTAGGCTTGATAAAAGGGCAAAAAAAAAAATCCTAATATTTCATGAGTTATCTCAGAAGATAATCAGTTACTCCTTACTATGCTTCTTCCAATTCAGGCCATATTGTCAATTATATTATATTGTAAAATGTAAAAGGTATTCATTTTTAGGTCTAGTTTCACGTAGATGGCTACTGAGAAATCCTCCAATTCAGAAATTGTCACTCTGTCAAAAGGCAATGGATTTGGAGCCAGAGGACTAGAGTTAGAATTTTTGCAATGGCACTTAACTACCTTTAAAATCTTAGGCAAGTGAATTAAATTCCCTGGGTCTCAGGTCACTCAGCTGTAAAATGGGTAGGAGGGTTTGAACTAATTACTTCTAAGGTCTTATCCAGCTCTGTGACATTATTATTCATATATGGATGTACATACATGTTCACATAGATTCATGCATGCATTTAAATGATAGATTCAAAAGTATTTAGATAGATAGATAGATAGATAGATAGATAGATAGATAGATAGAATACTTAAGTTAGTGACACAGTGGATAGAGGGCCAAGGCTGGAGTCAGGAAGACTGGTTTTCTTGAGTTCAAATCTGACCTCTGATGCTCACTAGCTCTGTGACTCTGTGCAAGTCACTTAACTCTGTTGTCCTCAATTTCTTCATTTGTAAAATGAGCTACAAGAGAAAATTGTGAATCATTCCTGTATCTTTGCCAAGAAAACCCCAATTGGGGTACTGAAGATTTGGGCATGAATGAAAAAAAATGACTGAATAACAACACATCTATAGTATATATATATATATATATATATATATATATATATATGTGTGTTTGTGTGTGTGTGTGTGTGTGTGTCTTATATCTATTACATATATTCCTATATACATACCATATACATACATATATACATAGATGTATATATGTGTATATGTGTATTTATGTGTGTGTATATATATACGTACATAAGGTAGCTAGGTAGCACAGTGGATAGAAAGTACCAGCCTTGGAGTAAGGAAGGCTCATCTGAGTTGAATTCTGGCCTCAGACACTTATTACCTATGTGACTCTGGGAAAGTTACTTAACTCTGCTTGCCTCAGTTTCCTCATCTGTAAAACGAGCTGGAGAAGGAAATGGCAGACCACTCTAGGATCTTTGTCAAGTAAACCCGAAAAAGGTTCCATAGAATAAGACATGACCAAAAATGACTAAATGATGATACTGATATGTGTATGGAAATAAACTAATATAGCTATCTTTCTATCTGGAAATGTGTGTTTGCAGCTTTCCTTTGTTACAAGTCATTTCAGCATCCTGGACTTCAGTGTCTTGCTCTCTGAAATAAGGGCATTGTCCAAGTGGTTTCTAAGCCATCTTATAGCCCTGTATGCACTCAAGAACACATATTATCTCCTTCTCTCCAGAGGCATTTGGTGTAATGGATAGAAAGCCAGCTTTGAAATCAGAACGTCCTGGGTTTGAGTCTCACTTCTGACACTCACTGGCTCTTTGATACAGGCTAAGTCACATAACATTTCCACAGTCCATGTGACTTGTGTAAGATTGTATGTGGCAGAAGTAGTGATGCTTTGCAGTAAGAGATGGGAATTCTCCACCAAGAATTCCCCATATCAGTGAAATCTAAGGAGAAGATCAGTATCTCCGTCAACTTTCAGGATCAGTGCTGCAAAAGATGCTGGGTGAATATGGCTTTATTTAATATCCTCAGTGGCTGGACTTTTATTTTGCATCATGTTCACGCCCAGAGTTAATCATAATGAGAGCATCAGTAGAGGAATAAAATGAAAAGATTTAATTATACAGGTAAAAGTAAGCTGCTGACGCCTTCCTTTATCCTTTTTCTAATGGGATGAGCCCTCCCGGTAGAGAGCATTGTGGAAAATTATTTGCAGGGAAAAAAAAATGGCATAACAGCTACCACATTAAAACAGAATGAAAACACCTGGGAAGGAATGCAGTGAAATTCCAATAATCCATTTGTAAACCTCTTTTGATTGCAAAAGCATAAATTGCCATTTTGATTCCTACACAGAAGGAAGTCAGCGTCCACTGATGCTGTTATTACAAGCAAGATAAATAACTGGACTTCATCATGCTAAATAATTGATAGCTGATTCTATCTTGTTTACTCCCTGGGTTGTGCGGCAGTTTCCAGGCAGGGGCAATTGTCTATATAATCAGGGAAGTCTAGAATATTGACTAGCGAGAGAAATACTCCTTCCTAAAGAGTCTGATCAGTGCCTGAGCCTCAGAATGAGTTTATTTGGGAACAAATTGAAAGGCCTAATAAGGCTGCCTCATTCCTATTGACAGAGCTAGCTCTGCCATCAGTCAGTACAGGTCAGGCTCCGCTGAATTGTGTGCCACAACAATGAGAAGTATGGTGGTCACACAGAGAAAAGTGTTCTGGTCCCAGGGCCCAACAACGGGGGCAGAATTCCATAAAAGGAAGAGACACTGTTTCCAGAAACAAATCAGCTTTACCATGGGGCCCTCTTAGTTGTTGATGGTCTCTTTGAGGCTCCCTCATTTTTTGAAGAGCCTTTCTCCTCTTTTTTTTTTGTATTCTTTTATTTATAATTTAATTTATTTATAATTCTTTTATTTATAATTTATAATATTTATGAATGTCACCTCGTGACATTTAAGGAATTCTCCTTTCTGAGAGTGAAGAAGGATGTTAAGCTGTGTCCCAGTATAAGAATAAAGATCCAAGCAGTTTTCCTCCTTCCAGAAGGACCAATATTGCTTATGGGTACCAAGAGGGGAAAAAAAGATGGCCTTGAGCATACAATTACCCACCTGTTCCCTGTGGGTGAGCTCAAAGAGCTGCTTAGAGCTTGACCTTTGTGTGAATCACCAGGTGGAGCTCTGAGCTCTGGTGACAAGTCTGAGTGCTTGACCCATGTACAGACATAGAATGTCTACAGAGAATCTCTTCTCTGCACATCCGCTGGGATATACTCCTAGGCACTTCAAGCTTACCCAAGTTTCCTCTACTTCAGCTCAGTCTAGGGTTAAGTGTCCAGCCACTACACAGCTGCTCAACTGATTTCCCTAAAGCAGAACGCTTTTTATTTTTACCCTCCCCCACCTCTCAACATTTTCCCTCTCAATAAACTTCTGCAGCGTCTTATTAGCACTAGGATCAAATTTAAAGTCCTCCTTTTCCCTTTTACCTCCAGAGTCAAACGTATATGTCTCTCATAGGCAGCTAGGTGATGCAGTGGATAGAGTGCTAGGCCTGGAGTTGGGAAATCCAAGTTCAAATTCAACCTCGACACTTAATAGTTGTGTGATCTTGGGTAAGTCACTTAAGCTCTGTCTGCCTCAGTTTCCTCAACTGTGAAATACAGATAATAATATCACTAAATTCACAGGATTGTGGTGAGGATCAAAAGTGGTAACATTTGAAAAAAGAGCTTAACCACATGCCTGGCATATAGTAGGCTCTCTAGAAATGTTTATTTTCTTCCCCTCTTTGACCCTTAAGGCTTTTCATGACCAAATCTCTCCTTACTCTTCCCGTCTTCTTTCCCTTGACTCCTCTCCATGCTCTCTGTGATCAGACACACACTCTGTGATCAAACCGCATTGGCCCATGTCCTGTAAACTTACACATAGCACGCTTATCATCTTTTGGATTACTTCTCCATTTCTGGAATGTTTTCTCTCTTCCCTCTGCCTTTTGATGTTGCTGACTTCTTTAAAGAGTCACCTGAAATTCTGTCTTCTGTAGCAAGCCTTCCCAATTCCCTAGCCACTTACGTTCCCCTTCTCAGGCCAATGTTCTTTTATCCTGTGTATATTTTATATGCCCACTGGTGTGTAACATAGTAGTAGAGAGTAGGGAGTGTTTTTGCCTGTATTTACATCCTAGTGCTTAGCCCAGTGTATGACCCATAGGAAGTGCTCAACGCATGCTTGATTGAGTAATAATTATCACAAGTTATTTCATACATTTATCAAAATTGATTCAATGGCCCCATCTCACTAAAGCTTTTATTTCCTTGCAAACTTCTTGTGACCCAGAAGTATGCACACTTGTATTATAGATTAAAGCTCATTTACTTAACAAAGCTGAAACTAAAAAGACATTAAAACACACAGATCCATGTCCCTCTGACATAAGTCTAAATCTCTTTTCTTCTCCTAGTCTTTTGCCACATATGCTAAGCTTCAAACACGTGACCTTTTAGAAAAGTCATTTTCCAGTTTTCTTTTTAAAATTAGTGGAGGAAATTGATGGATTGAAAAAAAAATTAATATTCTCTTTGTACTCCTGGTGCTTTTATGAATATATCATTCTATTATTGTTCAATCTGAGAATGTTTCCATTCCCTTTGAGAGGGTAGAACACTGACCACATAGTTGGGGGTGAGGGAAGGAGGGGAATAGATATCATGTATCCACGAGTACTATTTGTTATCAGAATTAATTAAATTAAGTACAAGTGGTAGTTACTCACATTACAGAAAAAAGATCCATCTATAAATCATTCAATCTTCCTGTGTTCTGATCAGGTGAAATTATTCAAGTTGAATCAAATTAAATCACATTGTCTTCTGGTGGTGCTCTTATATACCAAGATCCTTTGAATTTCAGCTTTGCAACCATATTTCCCTAGAACACAATGAGCTTGAATTTCTAGAAGTTTCCCAGTGGATCCTAGGAATAATGCCGCCAGATTGCTTTTTGACATCATTTAAATCCAGAAGGGCAATACAATGTGATTTTCCTAGAATCTATTACTTATCCTTAATTTCCTCATTGTAGCTTTCCTCATCAGAGGATTCAAAAGTAGAAACCATCTGGGGCTTCTCCCAGATATAGCAATTGCTCATCTCCTATCCTCACTCCCCTTTACCACCTCAATGTGTTTATCAAGTGCAAAGGCTTTAGCCTCTTCTTCTGGCTGCCATGCGTAGAGGGAAGTTTGTGGGCCAAGGAACAGGAGAAGAAACAAATGCTTAAGACAAATAATAATAAGGAAATCATAGATGTGATTTCGACTTGTAAAAAAAGATAGAGATTGACTGAGGTAAAATTTGCAAGTAATTGACGGAAATCTGAAGAAATCAATCTATAGCTAAAGATGCTACTTCCAGTTTCCATGAGAGGAAATTGAAAGGAATGAAGAGAGGAATTTAAGAACAAATACTAAAGGAGATAGAAGAGTAAACATTAGTTGGCAAGGCAAACTAGATAAGAAAAGGTGAGTTTTCATCTCACCAGTCAGATTGGCTAAGATGATAAAACAGGAAAATGACAAATGCTGTAGAGGATATGGAAAAATTGGAAAACTAATACACTGTTGGTGGAGTTGTGAACTGAATCAACCATTCTGGAGAACAATCTGGAACCATGCCCAAAGGGCTATAAATAATTGCATACCCTTTGGCCTAGTAATACCACTTCCAGGGTTGTATCCCGAAGAGATCATAGAAGTGGGAGGAAAACCTATATGCACAAAAATATTTATTCCAGCTCTCTTTGTGGTGGCAAAAAATTGGAAATTAAGGGGAAACCCATCATTTGGGGAATGTCTAAACAAGTTGTAGTATATGAATGTAATGGAATACTATTGTGCTATAAGAAATGAGGAGCAGATGGACTTCATATTTACCTGAAGAGGCTTATACAAACTGATGCTAGGTGAGAAGAGCAGAACCAGGAGAAATTTGTACACAATGACAGACACAATGTATATGTGATGACCAGCTTTGATAAACTGGACTCTTCTCAGCAACACAAGGTTATAAGACAACTCTAAAAGACTTAGGATGGAAGGAGAGGTCTACATTCAGAGAAAGATCTAGAAAGAACAGAGTTTAAATGCAGACTGAAGTAAATTACATGCTCTCTTTCTTTTCCATCTTTGGTTTTGTTTCCTCTTTTCCATTGTTCATTCCGTTAGTTACAACCAGACTACTGTCTAATGTGAAAATATTTGCAGACCTTATACTTGATTGCATGCCGCCGTGGGGAAAGGGGGTAAGAGAGGGGGAGAAAATTTGAAACTCTAAGGATTGTGTAACTGAATCTTGTAAACTAAAAGTAAACAAACAAATCAATTTTAAAAAAATTTTAAAAAGAGAAAAGGTGAGTTTTAAAGAGTTTATGGTACAAATTTTAGTGAAAAAAAGTAAAAGGAGCAGGATGGAAGGAAGTTGGATGAGGCTGTTGAGTTAATAAAAGATACTAAAAGATTGTCATTGTCTTGTAGAGTTTAGGAAATGAAACTTGAACATCCACAAGATGTTCAAGAAACAAGACAGAGACTAAATCAATAGAGAACAGGGATTTTTCAGTTGACTTGCACTGAGTTGGTGATGTTTTTGTATTGACTGTGTGAAGTTCGTTGTTCTGCTATAAGTAAGCATCTGCTGCTGATTTTCCTAGTATGACTTCTATCTTAAAAGAGGATATTATTTTAAAATCTGGAAGAATGTCTCTGTGAATTCCTAGTTGAATAGGACAATGATGTATTCTTGAAAAGAATGGAAGCAATATTTCAGTGGAAGTGGATGGCGAGGAGAGAAATCTGAAGTGACAGAGAAGATGCTTTACATGTTTGGAAGTATGTCACTTGATCAGGAGATGAAAACTGGACATATATAATTAAAAATAAATATTTGCTCTTTCAAAAGAAACAGTCTAGAAAGAATAGCTGCATGTTTTCTAAATAGTGGTAAACTACGTTCTCCAATAGCTAAATAGTCAAAGAATAATATTTCAAGGAAGAAATACAAACTATCAATATTATTTAAAAATGTTCCACATCACTACTATCTAGAGCAATGGTTCTCAACCTGTGGGTTATGTTCAATTTGTAACAATGAAAATACATTCTCCATATCAGATATTTATATTATAATTCATAAAAGTAGAAAAATTACAGTTATGAAGTAGCAATAAAAATAATTTTATGCTTGGGGAGTCACCACAACATGAGGAACTGTATTAAAGGGTAGTGGCATTAGGAAGGTTGAGAACTGCTGATGTAGAGGAATGCAAATTAAAGCAATTCTGAAATTCTACCTCATACCAATAAGATTGGAAAAGATGGTAAAAAGTGAAAATGACAATTGTTGGAAAGCCTTAGGAAAACCATGGGCATTAATGAGCTGTTCATGTAGTTATCCTATAAGTCAGGGAGCATTTATCAATTACCTATATGAGCTGTGCCCTGTGGTAAGTAGTGGAGAGCTCCCCCAAAAAAAGTGGGGAGGAATGGATCCTTCTCTCAAAGACCTCACACTCTGAGGAGGAGATAACATTACATATACATGCATGTATGTGTATATGAATACATATATTATGCACACATACATACGTAGAGGATAAAATAGAGATAACCAATAGAGGGAAGACACTAGAATATAAGTAGGTTGGGAAAGGATGAGATCTTATCTGGAGCCTGAAAGAAGCCGGGGAGGCCAGGAGATGAAGAAGAGGAGAGAGATCATTCAAGGCACAGGAACAATGAGTGAAAATTTCTGGAATTGGGAGATGAGAGTGTCTTGCATGAAGGACCACAAGGAAGCCTGTGTTACTTGATCACACAGTGGTTCATTGTGGGAAAGGAGAGGACAATAAATTCTAAGAAAACAGTGAAATTTATAAAAGGATAGAAATAGCAGGACTTCAACAGACTGGATATGGTAATTGAGAAAGAGTGACATATAGGTGGTGAACTTGTATCTGAGAGGATAATGGAACCCTCGATGATAATAGGACAGTTAGGGGGAGAGGATGGTTCATAAGGAAAGATGAGTTCATAGGACATGTTGAGTGTAAGTGAGCTGGGAATTTATCCAGTGATTCTTTAAAGAATTGCCCCTCCCCCCCAAATCACTAAACTGTGCCTACTGTTTGATTCATGATAGCATTAATACATCTCCACCCTAAAGAGATCAAAGGAAAATGACCCTGAACATACAGAAATATTGCTATCAGGTCTTTCCACTAGCAAAGACCTGGAAACGAATGGGTTTCCCATTAGTTGGGGAGTGGCTAAAGAAATTGAGGCATGTGAATATAATGAAGCGTTATTGCTTTATAAGAAGCAGTGAAATAAATGGTTTCATAGAAACTAGGGAAGATTTATATGAATGTTTGAATCAAGGAGAGGGCAGGAGAATAATTCATGCAAAAACAAGAAAAATATAATGAAAACCAACTCTCCAAAACTTACTCTGATCAACTCATCACAATTTCAATGGATTGATTATAAAGAAGACTACCCATGTTCTAACAGGAAAAAGACCACTTGGATCTGCCCAATGTGTAAACTGTTTTGGGCTAAAAAGGGGTTAGGCTAGAGACTGATGATGGTTGCAGTGGATCACATGACAAACAGGAGAGTTTGCAATGGCAATCCAACATTTTTGGAGGGGACCAAATTCCTTTGGTGGGCTGCAAAGGTCACAGAAATATTGTACAGGCATGTGATAGACCCAAGATTTAGAACATAGCCCATATTTTCAGAAATGGCTATAATGTAGGCTTTTGTTCTGCATGACAATGTTTATTTGTTAAAAGTGGTTTAGTTTTCTTTTTCTTTTAACCAGTGGGGATGAGAGTGAGCATAGGAGAGAAGGGTGATAGGACTAGAGTAGCAGGAAAACAAAATGGAAAATAGATTTATTGAACCATCCTTTTTTTTTTAATCCGTAGAAGACAAAAGAATGAAGGGGACAGCGACCTATAGATTAGTAAGCAGAGCTTAGTTCCATGTTGAACTTATTGTACATTTAATAAAAAAGCAGGTAATAGAAATCCGCATTTCTATATAAAATCCTCTTCTTCTTATAGTATGTATTTGGAAATGCCCATTTTATTTGATATTTTTTTTTAAGTCAAAAGTGGGGGGGAAAAAAGAGTGATAAATTAGAAGGTGACTCCCAGCTCAGAGAGTTATTTTTCTACCTGACAACAATGATAGAGAGCTATATTGTCTTCCCAGCCTATGTATTCAACCAATAGAGTACCTCCCACAACTTAGCAACACATACGACTGCTACCCACTCCTGATGATTCATAGAGACATAAATGATACTGCCAAAAGGGACTTCAGAAGTATTGCCAAATATTACAAAGTCTTGCATGAGGAATGAGGATCTATAGGAGACCAGACTGTATTTCCTTAACTGTTGCCACCAAAGGCAAGCATGGCAGAAGATGCAGGAAATGACCTGGGAAGTAAATAGCTAGCTAAGATCATTTTTGAGAATGATATTTGTACTCCAGAATCATCATTTTAAATGTGATGTTGACAGCTTCCTGGCCAGGGGTGGAGTGTATATAATTAGTACAAATGTATTTTTCTATGTTTTAAAATTTTAGTCAAAAGTACTTTAAAACAAATAGAATGAGGGTGAACATTACCTACGTTTGTCTACTAAGTCAGATACAATATCGAGTGGCTTCTCTGAAGGAATTAGAATAGCAGATCAGATAATTCACATGCTTGTCAGATGTACCCATGATACAATGGCTGATACCCTGAATGACAGAATAAACATCAGGTGTTTTTTTCATTTCATTTTGTTTTTTAAACTTGCTGAGGGTCTAAGTGAAGAAATTACTCATTGACCTGGTTCCACTATAATAGGCACAGGATCTTTGACCTGCTCTGTTTCTGAGCTCCGCTGATCTGCCCCTCCTTAAACAACTTGAAGTTTCCTGCCCCAGAGGGCTCCCCATATGGATGCTAAATTTACTGTGAACACCTGATCAGAAATTGTATTACAATTCAGAATTCCCTAACTCAAAACATTTGCCAACCTATGCCTTTCAGGTAGCTCACTATAGGTAATTGTAGGTGTATCTATAGTTACAGATTATGTAATATTCTATTCTAATTCCTTCATTGCAATCTGTACTCCATTCCTAGATTATATTCTTGTTTAACCTCTGCCTCTAAGAATTAGTGATTTCCTTTGAGGCAACTTGTTATACTTGATCATTAAAAACAATCGTTTTTAGAATACCTGTGTTTATCTCCAGGGGACAGGCAGCCTATGCAAAGACATAGAAGCAGGAAAAAGTCCAGGATGGTTGGAGTAAATATTTGATAGGCTGGGAACTTAACCTGAGGCCAGATTTCAAAGAGCTTTGGAGACCAAACATATGTGTTTTATTTCTTCCCAGGAGTATCAAGAGGCACTGGGGTTATTGAGATTTGTTCAAGTCTGATCTAGGTAGGTATCATTTGGCAGAGCCTGGATTAGATTGAAGAAAGATGTGAGTCAAGGAAATCAATTAGGAAGCTATTTCAACAGTCTAGGGGGAAAGGCATTAGAGGCCTGAACTAGGCTGGTATCTCTGTGAGTGGAGAGAATAATACATATTTGATAGGCATTGTGGGAGGTAGAAAGGACAAAATTTGGCAACTGACTATATAATGGATTGAAAAAGGGAGAGTCATGAGTTAAGGATTATAACATATTGTAATAATGGGTACTTGAAAGGATGAGGATGTCCTTGACAACCATAGGATAATTCAGAAGAGGAGTAGGTTTAGGAAAGCAAAGACAGTAATGTTTTGGGAATGTTGAGTTTGAAATATTCCCATTTACATTGTCCAGTAGGCAGTGGGTCATGTGAAACTGCAACCCAGCAGAGAGGCTCTGGTAATATGTATAAATCTGGGAGGCATCTGTGTAGAGATTATAATTGAGCCCTTGGATGCTGAGAAAATCACCAAATTACAGAGTGTAGAAAAAAGGGAAGTAGGGTCATGACATAACTTTGCAGTACATTCATAGTTGGGAACATGGAAAGGGATATCTGGTTGAATTATGAATCTTATGAACTTTGAAATACATTCAAATTCTCAAAAATGGAATGGCTTAACTAAAGATAACAGGAAAACATTGGGGTGAAGACAAACTTAAATGTGCAACAGTTGGGGGAATAGCTAGATAAAATGTGGTTTGTCCAAAGAAGTGAATACTATAGCTTAATTAAGGTGGAGAGGTATGAAGAATACAAAGAAATCTGCAAAGACCTTTATAAAATAACACAAAATGAAAATTAAAATGGCTAAACCACCAGAATTCACATTAACTATGATTATATAAAGAAAAAGTAAATGCTAATGAATGGAGAAGGATTCCTAATATATAACTAGAGCAACAGAAATAATTTTACAGAAATTAATATTAATTGATTTCCATGTTAATAGTTACCATACAGGTTTAGTTGTGTGTATTGCTGTGCAGTGTTAAGTTTACTATAAAATATTTAAAAACATAAAATGAAGGACTTGGACTAGATAAGCTCTAAAATCCATTTGAGTCCCAAGTCATAAGATTTTTAAAAAGACAGTGAAGAAGAAGATGGGATTTTGGGGACAAATGAGAGATTTTGAAAAGGAGTCATCAAGGTATACTTATTGAATATACTGTATTTAGTGCTCAGAGGTAGAAACTTGCTTTAAACACCCTCATTGATTCACCCACTGTCCTGTAGGCAATATTGGCTTTTAATACAGAAATGACTGGTTCTGGCCAGCAGAGTGCAATAACCTTTATTTTAACCCTAGGCTACCTTTGAACACACTCCACTTTCTGTCTGCACAGCTTTGCAAATGAGAAGTAACTTCACCATTAACAATGAAAAATAAACTCATTACTAAGGAGCTCTTGGAATTTCAGGTTGAGTGCTCAACCACAGAGCTGTGGCCTGTGATTAAAATTTTGAGCAATTTACTTAATCTCTATTGATATCATACTAGCACAGGTGCTAAAGCTCTTTAGTGAGATAGATTTTTTTTTTGAGGTAGAGTACATGAAGGGTGTGTCTATCTGGTATTTGAATACCTTTTAAAGTAATACTTTCAGCCTGGCAAAAAAAAAAAAAAGGAAATGGAAATGAGTTAGCTTCTTAGACATTTACAAATTCAGAGCTAGAAAGGATTTATTGATTACAGGTTTAGAGCTGGAAACTGAGTTTGCATCATTCATTTCCACAAGATTTTGAGTTACATATTTTCTCCCCCTCTTTC
>CM053592.1:163702242-163718524 GCA_028646515.1 Pseudochirops corinnae
AGCACCAACATCTGGGTTTTTCACAGCCGGGGGGCTCAACGGCTGCCCAGAGTCCCTTCTAGCCAAATCACACAACTCTTCTCAAAGTGAGCCCCAAACCAAAACCTCACATCAGGGCGTATATATAGCCTTCTCCTCACTTAGAGAATGTCACAGCCCTCTAGACCCACTGCCCAATCACAAAGCTACAAGGCACAGGCATTCCTGGAAAACAAGCCTGGCGCCACAGGCTCCACGTGACCACATTCAGCCTATTAGGGAACAGAGTATACTTTCAAATATCCAAGGGTCCTCAGAGTCACGTAGCCACTTTAGCAAAGGGCCTAGGGACAGGGAAGATCTTCAGATTCCCATAACAGAGATGTATGATATCAAGGCCCTGAAATGAAGGCCACTGGCCAATGCATGAGGCCCTTGTGCAGGATTTGTAGGAAGATAGAGACAAGCTGTATATAGGCTAAGAAGGTGATGATGGGCTGCACTCTGAATGCTTGGAGAGAGTGCCTATATCATTTGTTCAGAAAAGTTGACTCTTGGTAATAATTTATGCTATTCAATGAGGAGACCAAGAAGTCTTTTTATCAACCAATGGCAAGGGGTGGGGATTCCAGCTCTCCTTGCCTGGCAGTTTCCACTAGCACTAGTTGAGCCTTCTGCCATCACTTAATCCTCCTTGGAGTAGGGCATATCCTGGATACTGAAAATTGTCATCTCCTAATCAGATTTCTCAGACAGTGGGGATGGTTTATATAATGGGGAGAAAAGAAAGAAAGAAGTAAATAAATGTATGCGGGGCATTCAGTGGCATTGCCTTGACTGTCACATTAAATGTATCACTCCCCTAAGCCCAACTTGTAGTCATTTTGACATTTCTTGCTTCAGGGTATGAAGCTGTGGCCTTGAGCCTCCAGTCTGTCCAGGAGGAGTGGGAGTGGGAGGGAGGGGTGGACCAGGAGACATCAGGCTATTGCCGTGTCCTCCCATTAGACTGCTGAATGGCCTGCCAGCTGATAATGTGTGAGTGGGTGCATATGTCTTCTGCTAAAAGACGCCACTAAGAGATTTCTACAGCATTGCATGGGGGAAATGCAGGCATCTATAATTCATCAAAACTGCCATTTGGAAAATGAATAAAACATTTAGCAACAACTCTGCATTTCAGGGTCTCAGGTTCACTTGTTAAAATAACAATTACTTCTTTCCAATGGGAGTGGGTTATAGTACTCCTTTGCAAAATTGCCAATTTCAGTATTATGCTTAATGTTTATGTTTTAAACATTCAACATCTTTTTTGTGAGATGTGTCGGTAGAACCCTATTAGGGGCACAATAGGTTTTAGCACAAAAGAACCTGTTAAAAAGCATTTTTCCATACATCAAAGAGAACTTCTAGCTGAGAGAAAGAAAAACACTCTGTAAATTAATAAAGCATAATACGTTTTTGTGTGTGCTCCTTTCTTGAGGGGGCCTAGGAAAATGATTTGCAGATGGAACTAAAGGAAAATAGGGAGCTTTTTTGTTTTGAAGCAAGGCGTACAGGAGAGAAGGGTGATTTTAGTCCCAGAAAGTGTGTTAACAACACAAGAGAATAATCCTGCTAGCAGAGTTCCTCATGCAGTTGATCAACAAGCATTTCTTAACAACCTCAACTACATGCCAAACTCTGTGTTTGGGATTGGAAATATTAATGCAAAAATGAAATTCTCGCTGCTCAAATAGTCTACAGTCTAATAAGGGTGTGCAATATGTTCACAGATAGGTACATATAAGTCATGTACCAAATTAATATATAATGATTTGGTTGTGGTGACATCAAGATCACTTTCAAGAACATCCTGAGTCCAGACACTGGCATGGGCAGGACAGGCCAAGGCTGACTCCTGGAGTGGCTGCGAGAAGACATATTGGAGACCCTCATCCCCAAGGAAGAGAAGGCCAGGGTCATGGTGGTGCTGGGGCTGCCAGGTGGGCCTGTTCAGCAGGGAAAAGGAGAAGAGCTGGGCCATGTTGCAGCTGCTGCAGGAGGAAGGGGAGGAAACTATCATGCAGTTGGACTACAATGCAGTTTGCCACTATATTGGGCCTGTGACTGAGGACTAAAAGGTGCCCTTCCATCGAATGACCCTGTATCTGCATTTTCTTGGGGTGACTGAGGATTGTAACACAGTACAAGACTAGGCAGAGGAGTGTCTGTGCATCTCTGTCTCACTGTGCCTTCAAGTTATCTTGACAGAGCCCCATAGTGTGAATCATCATGCCTTGGCCTTTTGGGGCAGGGGCACAGAGGACAAGGAGAAATAACAGGGCCCTATCTGCCTGCCTGCCTTTGGTTGGTTAGTATTTCTTGTATAAATAAAAATGTATTTTCAAAAAAAAGGGGAGGTATTGTGCTGAGAGAGGAGGTCTGCCATCAGAAATGGTCTTCTGAAGGAAGTGGAGGTAGAAATAAGGCTTAAGGGGTCCTGAGAAATAGGGGTAAATAGAGAGATTATTTAAGGAATGAAGCCTGGACACAAAGGAATAGAAGTAAAAGTTGCAATGTCATGAATTGGGAAAAGCAAGTGGACCAGTTTGACTCATTATGCATTGGAGGTATAATGCACAATGAGCCTAGGAAGGTTGCCATACATTGAAGAACTTTAAATGCCAAAAGAGTTTGCATTTGATCTAGGGGTAACAGACCACCATTGTTACTTCTCGAGGAGTAACTTAGATCTCTGGTTTAGGGGTATCAATTTAAGCTAGGGTGGAGGGTGGAAAGGTAGGGGAAAGACAGGAAACAGGGATGCTAATTATGAAACTAATACAAATGGTCCAGGGGCAAAGTGTGATAAGGGCCTCAACTAGAGTTGTTGTGGTGCAAACAGGAAAATCGAAACCAAAAGCCCTGGTAAGAGAATGGAGGAGGGATGAAATCAATCACACTTGTCAACCCTTTGGATGTGGTGATAAGGAAAAATGAAAGGTTCTGTAAACGTGAGTGACTAGGTGATGGCTGCAGTCTTTGACAGGAAAAATAAGTTAGTAGGACGAGAGAGTTTAATATGTTCTGCTCTGGCCTTCATGAGTTTGAGATGATTAGGAATCATTCCCATGGAGATTTTAAGCAAGCAGTTAGAGATGGAAGAACAGAACTTTAGAAGTAAGGTGAAGGCTGGGTAGATAGATTTATCTGATGATCATCTTGATAGAGGTGATGTGTGAATCCTTGGGTCATAGTTATATAACTAGGAGCATTTGATGTTATTTGGTTACACATTTTCATTTTATGGATGAGGAAATTTAGGCCCAGAGACGTAAAATTGTCCAAGGCCAAACAACTGGTAAGTGACAAAGGCAAGATTTGAGCCCAGGTCACCTGACTCTCTATCTGGCTCTCTTTCCACTGAACCACAAATGGGACCTGGTGAGACCACCAAGAAAGTTTGAAGAAAAAAGGAGGAGAGGGCCAGATCATTGCTCTTGGATACATTCACAGTTGAGGATAGATTGGCTTGTTGGTTGTCCTTTGTGGATGAAGAGCACTAAAATGACATCACCTGTTGGAGTCAAGGTATAGTGTGTCTGACTGTGGCTGATCAGACCAACGTGGGCTTGAAGGCTCTACCACTATTTGGGCTCAAATAGTCCATATGGATATTTGGAGTGGGAATGTCTCTAAATTCACACATCTTGTATTTCTTTTGAGCTACTGCAATTCTGTTTTGTTCATAGAGCACAGCACCTTCTTTGATGTGGTCATGCCAAGGTGGGCAGTCCTGTACCAGTGTCTCCCATGTCTCACAACTTATTCCAAAGTTCAATAATAAAACCAGCAAGGTTTTGTTACAAAGGTGGGAGGGAGACCCCAAGAACATAGTTTCATGAAAACTCAGAGAGGAGAAAATACCCGGAAGAGGGATGATCAACAAGGCAGTGGTTCCAGAACTATTTGCTTATTTACATTTCCTTAGTGTGCGCATTGTTTTGTGTCCACACTATTTCAATTCTATTCCTAATTTGCTGAGTTTCACAGATTTCTAAGAGTTGTAGAGGAGTTAAATGATTAGGGTTTTCCAACCCTACTCCATTGCACACAATACAACAAATTTCATAAATCCAATTTTTCTACACATTAGCTTTGGCATATCTCCTTATAATAGTATTTACAAATAGCTACATGCTGAGTTTGAATTATGTATCTGAAATCTAGTTCTCATTCCATTGTCATTTTCTCTCAAATTAAATTCTTAGTCATATTGTCATGCTAAAAAGCCATTGCAATTTCATATTATGTTTCGTTTTCTATCTATGATCCATCTGTGTTACTGACAGCGCTATGATATGCCCGAGTTGGTGAATTACTGGGAATGAGCCTGATGTTAGGGATTAGTGGCATGAATTATTTCCCACAAAATGGAAGAGTGAAGATAGATGTTAGTGTTGGTGAATTTCTACCACCTTCCAAGTTTAGCACTCTGATGGCTAGAAGTCAAATTATATTTAACTTACATAATACTTTGAAAAATGATCATTTTTAGTAGAAACAAGATTTCCTTGCTTTTCTCTCCCCTGCATATGTTTACAATTTTGATTGGATCTGGAATCAGGTGAATCAAGTTCAAAGGATCCTTAGAAGATAACTGTTTCAAAACCTTTTTTAAGAATAAATTCCTTTTGTTTTTATAACTTTATTAATATGTTATGCCTTTTACATCTCAGTGATTTCAACTTTCACTTTTGACAAAGAAAAACAGTTATAGTCAGGAGGACCTGAGTTCAAATGCAGCCTCAGACACTTAACACAAAAACTAGCTGTGTGACCTTGGGCAAGTCACTTAACCCCAATTGCCCTGCCCTCCAAAAAAAAAAGAAAAACAATTATAAGAAGACAATCCCTACAGTGAACATGTCTCACAATGTATACACTATTCTGTCCAAGTAGTCCCTTCCCTCTCTGCTGTAAGAGGGCAAGTATGTTTGACCATCTGTTCATAAATTTCAGGAATTTTTCCATTGCCTTACAATTCAACTGCCTTTTAGTGCTCTTTTAATGTGTATTTTTTTGTAGGCCTTATGTAAATTGTCTTCTACTGACTTTGTTCTGCAATGATTTATCTCATGCTTCTCAAATTCCTCATGTTCACCAGTACTGTGTGTGTGTGTGTGCGTGTGTGTTTAATAATCTAAACAGAGAGGTAGCATGCAATATTGGATAGCCAGGTGAGAGTGAAGAAGACCGAAATTAAAGTCACAACTCTGACAGTGCATCAATACTAGCATTTATACATAACTACTATATGCCAGACACTGTGTTAAGCACTTTACAATTATTATCTTATTGGAAACTTACAAAGCTAGGAATTAGGTGCTATTATTATAATACCCATTATACACATAAGGAAACTGAGGCAAACTGATGGTAAGGGACCCAGGGTCACACAGGCCATGTGCTTTATTCACTATGCCACCTTGTTGCTGGTTGTATGACCTTGGGAAAGTCACAACCTCTCAATGTTGTAGGTATTTCAGATGTCAACATTCATTCTGACCATGATCTGTAATTACTTATTTCTGTCTTTTTGCACTGGTTTATAATTCCTTTATTGCAGTTTATCCACTACAACATTTGGCATAAGTGCATTTCATATTGTATTTTTTTTAAAGTTCTTTAATTGACTTTAAGCTCAATGTAGTTTCTATGTGTAACTCTCAATTTACCAGTTTTGATGACTGCCTTTTCTGAGATAATGATTATCAATACCGTTTTCAATTTGTAAATTAGATTAAACTAAATTAAATTACGTTTTATTAAATTGAGTTCCCCTATCTTGCCCAAGTTAGAAGTTCAATGGACACTCATGAGTCTGATGTCATTGCTCATCAGCATGGAATTTCTGAACAGCCCTGACCAGGACTAATCTATCCCCCTTAGACTTCCTCACCAATACAGTGAGTACCCAGGTACTTTCCATGTGGGTGCTGGACTTAATGAGGACACCCAATTGCTTTTAGTTCCAGTGGAGCTCAAGAGATTTACCAGCCTCTCCCTCCTCCAGAAACAAAGATTATACGAACGAATGACCATGCCTAGCAACCTCTGCTTTTTAAAAAAATATCTAAAACTTAAGAGATTTTGCTCTATCCCTCCTTTTCATTCTGAGTTGATGTTTTAAATGTATTTCTAGTACATAGAAAATTACAGGGTTTGATTTATGATACATCTCTTTTTTTCATTTTGATAATTCACATTTAGAGCTCTACTTATTAAGCTTCCTTTTCTTCCTGTATACAGTAGCATGCGTATTAATCACATCAATTATTAAATGTATTGTCTTACAAAATAAACCTTCTGTTTTTATAACAATTTTTTTTTACAAATATGTCAGTCATGTGTTAAATATAATTTGTCACTGAGTTTAGAAGGTTTCGTAGTACTCTTTAATATTTTTTCATGATGGTTCATCAGGAAGCCACACCTTTGTCATATTCGATATTAAGAATGCTGGTGAAGAAGGGTGCATTGTTTTCTACGTTTAGCCTTGTTATTTGTAAAACACTTAGCATAGTTAGTGGTCTATAAATGTTTATTGTTGTTGTTTTGTATTCCATAGACTTTCAATAGTGTTCAAATTGGGAGAGGGCTTAGCCTGACTTCCCTTAGCTTCCTTTCCCTCATCTATAAAATGAGTAGATTGGCCTACATGAGGCAGAAAGTTACAGATGTGGATCTGGGAACTTCCTCAGAGACCATCTAGCATTCTAGCTGAGGAGACTGAGATCAGAAGGGTTAAATGAATTGCCCAAAGTCTCAGGTAGTACCAGAGGAAGGATATGCCCTACGTTGCTTCTAGATTCCCTTTCAGCTGCAACACATGATCTAAGAACCCTAATAAGATAGACACCATTTCATCTTAGCTTTTTTGGTCCTAGTGTATTATATATGTGAGGGGACTGGTAAAGATTTCTGGCATTAAATAAAATTTTCCTTCTTTTCCCCAGGAATTCCAATTAACTATTAACTCCTCTTTCTAAAGCCTTATTTATTTTTCCTAGCAAATTCAACCAACTTATTCGAAGTTGTTTTTTTTTTTTTTTGGGGGGGGGAGGACTTTTAAAAAAATTCATTTTGTTGGTGCTTTTCTTTTTGCCCATGTTTCTTGGTTAATTTTCACTGCTCAGTGTAACATCATCCACTTGGTTATGCATCCCAGGAGAATCCTGGAGAGCTCCCTGGTTGTAGAAATGGAGAATGATATCAGTTCTTCCCTTCCAGTTCCACAGTGCAAACCCATTTGCTCTCTGGAGCTGCCAAGTGGAAAGATGTCCCAGCTTCCAGTGCTTCAACAGTGTGTGGATTCTTTTTACCTTTCTTTCTCTGATTCTAGCACAAAATATAAAGGGTTTCCCTGTATCCATTTAAAATCTTCTTCAAAAATACAAAACTAAACTAATATATAAAAACCTTTTACCTCTAACCCAACCAGGTAATGGTCATCCAATCTAGTTTTTTTTTTTTTTTTGATTCTTCTGAATTCAACATAACTATGCCTAGAGCTGCTTCTTTAAATTTCAATTAGAAAGTAACACCCATTAAAATGAGCCCCAAACAGACATGAGGTGGTCATTGACTGCTCTCAACATCTGACCAGAATAATGCTATCCAATGGCACACTCTGTGAGATAGTAAAACTGCTTATTTGTAGAAGAGTAAATAGAACAGATGGTATGAGTTCATTTACATAAAAATGAGGGCCAAGTCTTTTTTTTTTTTAAATGAAGTAGAAATTAGGCTCCTAAATGAAGAACAGCACTAAAAAGTGAACAGAAAACAGCTTTATACCGTTCTCTCCTCCTAACTTTTAACTTTAAGTCTGCTCATACCATCTTCTTCCCTCCCTGTACTACTTGCTGCTCTTTCTTCTTGCAGCCCCAGCTTGACTTTGCTGTGTTAACAACCAGCAGTGTCTCATGGGGTATGTGATGGGAGAGATGCATTTTATACTCTGTAGAGCAAATAGACATGCTCATTAAGCCAACTTATTTTTTTTTTTTTGGTACATCATTTTATAAGGATGGTTAGGAGGGCATATGCCTTAGAAGTTCTTAACTCTTTATCTCTTAAGATTTTTGTCATTATTATTTGTTAACTATATTTCAATCTAATGGTTTCTTTTGTAATCCTACATATTTTGTTTTACGAATTTAAAAACATTATTCTGAGATGGGTCTATACCAAAGGGATCCATGGCACAAGGAAGGTTACAAAACCTTGGTCTAAAGGCTAGAATAGCTGCAAGTTTTCCCTCCAATTTGCTGGTCTGAGATTTAATTTTGACTAAATCTATGGGATTTCCTGGCCACCTCAGTTACTGCCTTTGGAAAAATTGATAACCCCTAACAGAGAGGCATGGGAGGTGCTTGACATCTTTAGTAGATAATACAACTTGAGTAATTTGTTATTCTTCCCCATCATGCACTGTTTTCCAGGCAAACTGACCTCAATGATGAAGGATCTCCTTTCTCTATGTCTTTGTACAAGATGTTACACATGTCTGTAATGTAATCTTTCCTCACCTCAAAACTCAAGTCATGTGCTACCTCTTTCATGAAGCCTTTCATGATCTCCCATTGGTCAGCACCCTTTCCTCCTCCCTTCAGAATGACTTTGAATTTACTTCACATATATTTTGCATTGACTTGCCTATGTAAATGTTTTCTCATCCTGACAGAATGGACGCAGTAAGAACAAAAACATTTCTTGGCCCTCAGAGCCTAGGACAATAGTTTATAAATGCTCACTGAATGATCACTGAATGAATGAATGAATGAATGAATGAATAGAAAATTAACTTTGGCATTTTTTTTTATTATTACATACAATGACAACCTGTGTTCAATCAATCTAGCAATAAACATTTATTGGGTGGTTGAACCTTTGTTTAGACTGGATAAAGAGATTCTCTGAGGGGGAGTTGAGGAATGAAGGAGAGCCTGTACATAGCAGAGAGTTGGGAGGTGCAGCACTATATGGGCAGATCGGAGGAGAGATTGCTTTGGCTGGATTGCAGTCAATCCGTCATTCAGTATATTAATTTTTTAAGCATTTATTATGTGGCAGACACTGTGAAAATAGTTGGGAATACAAAGGCAATCAACAGTTCTTGCTACCAGGGAACCAGTGGGAGAGCCAATATGCAAATGACCATGTACAAGCAACCCTTATACAGGGTAAATCAGAAATAATCAAGAAAATTACTAATTAACGGGGAATTCAATTCAAATGGGTCACTGTGACATACAGTGATTCTGGGGGCTGGAAAGCAAAGCAGGCAAATTCCAAACTCTGTGCCTACCCTGTTCAAAAGGTACATTGATGAATTATAAGACTGTGACTCACAAATCAGCTTGACTCAATTCAGAGAATGTATGAAACTCAGCTGGTCAGAAGTTGATAAGCATATCAGCCATAGCAACTATCCAATACCCTCTACTAAGTGATGGAGTGATTTTTAGTTTGCATCAATGGATTTACAGATTCTTGAAGTATATTTACATGTATAAGAAAGAGGGATATGAATGAAAATGTCATGGCAGGTACAACCTTTTTTGGCTTGTGTTTTCTTTGAACTGGACCTTTGGTTTCACCAAAATAGGAAACTCCAGGTGAATAATCTCCCTCTAGCAAGGCAGATCTGTAACTGCTTTATACATCATAGTCTTAGTGAGCTCCTGGAGTGTGGGGGGCTTTCAGTTATTGAGTGATTAGCTCAGGTTCATACAGCCCCTCTGCCTCAAAGGTAGAAATTTAACTCATCTCCTTGACCCTAAGGCTATTCTTCTGATCATTCTACCATTGAGCTTTTCAGTTGATAAGCAAAAACAAACGAATAAATGAACACATGTGGGGAAGGTATTATTAATATTGAAGCATATGTTTACATAGATACCAATCAGGGATAACATCAGAGTGGTGAAGATAAGCTGTTATCAAAATTATCAAAGGAAGAAATTTCAGTGATCTCATCAGGGGTTAAAAAAACAAGTGAAAAACAACAAAACATTATAAAATACTTGAAATGTCTCCCTCTGACCTCACAGTTAGATGATACTGGAAAACTTTTTGCTATTAGCAAGGACACGTGGAGGTTTCATTCATCTCTGAATTGCAGAGCTCTCCCTGCTTATAAGAGAACAGAGCTCCATGGTGGGGTATATTAGCATCACTTTATGTTGAGCCAAGGGCCCTATCTTTAGAATGTGCTTGAGCTGGATGAATGAGGATAATGTGCTGGCTTAGAGGGTGATTTAGGGAACTTTCTTCTCCTATCCATTTCTTTTTATCCTTTCTTCTTTTATCTTATGTGACTGTAATGTAAAGCCTGCAAATATGAGTATGAGAAAAGCAGGCCATGGATAGAGATCCAGGCTCCAAAGGAGTCTGCCATCTTGCAGGAGGGAGATGTCTTAGAAGCAGCTAATTGGAACAGTAGCTGAAGTTCTTGATTTGGATTTAGGAAAACCTGACTGTAAATCTTTAGTTTCAAATCCTTAGTTCAGATACTTAGCTGTATAATCCTGGGCAAATCACTTACTGTCTCTAAGCCTCCATTATTTTACCTGTAAAATTGAGATTAAATACTTCACAGGGTTGTTTGTGGGAATAAAATGAGGCAATTTTTTTTAAAAGTATTTTGCCAACCTTACCAAGGGTAGGCTGGTAAATGTTTAATAACTGGCTCTCTGAAGGAAAAATTTGTGTGTGTGTGTGTGTGTGTGTGTGTGTGTGTGTGTGTGTGTGTGAGAGAGAGAGAGAGAGAGAGAGAGAGAGAGACTTTTAAGTTTAATTGGCATTATTAACTTTTCCTCCATTGCTTTCTTAAGAGACAATCACATAAATAATAATTTTAACTCCAGTGTAGTATTTGCTAATTTCTGAGGCTTACACAGTTTACTTGAAAATTTAACAATCAGTTCTTATGAAATTATTTGAACTGACTTCACCATGCCACTGCAAGAGCCATATAAATCCTAGCTAGCTAGCTATTGATTCCTTGTTCAGAGAGAGATCCTGAAAATGAAGCTTCTGTTCTGTAAATTCATCATACAAGGAATGCCTTTGCATAAGATTCAAAGGGGATTTGATGCTAGGAGTAAAAGCTTTCAATTAGTTTATTTTAAAACTCAAATAAACTTTTCATGCTTATTTTAATAGTATTTTATTTTTCTAATTACACATAAAGATGCTTTTCAATATTCATTTTTATAAGATTTCAAGTTTCAAATTTGTTTCCCTCCCATCCTTTCTTCCCTCTTCCCCAATATGGCAAGCAATATTATATAGGTTATACACGCGCAGTCATGGAAACATATTTCCACGTTAGTCATGTTATGAAAGAAAAAAAAAACAGAATAAAAGGGAAAAGCCACAAAAAAGTGAAAGTAACATGCTTCAGTCTGCATTCAGACTACACAGTTCTTTCTCTGGATGTGGATGGCATTTCCATCTTGAGTCTTTTGGAATTGTCTTAGATCGTTATATTGCTGAGAAGAGCTAAGTGAGTCATAGTTAATCATTGGACAGTATTACTGTTCCTGTATACAGTGTACTCCTGGTTCTGCTCATTTCACTCAGCATCAATTCATGTAAATCTGTCCAGGTTTTTCTGAAATGCACCTCCTCATCATTTCTTATAGCACAATAGTATTCCGTTATATTCATATACCACAATTTGTTCAGCCATTCCCCAATTGATGGACTTGCCCTCAATTTTTAATTCTTTGCCACCACAAAAAAAGCTGCTATAGATATTGTTGAGTATGTAGGTCCTTTCTCTTTTTTTATGATCTCTTTGGGATATAGACCTAGAAGTTATTGCTGGATCAAGTACTTAATGGATATGTCCTTTGGGTATTGTTCCAAATTGCTTTCCAGAATGGTTGAATTGGTTCATAACTCCATCCATGTTTGTTCATTTGTTTAAATAATATTCTTCTATTTATATTAACTGATGCAAAGTGAAATGAGCAGAACCAGAACATTCTACACAGCAACAGTAAAAGAATGGTGATATCCAACTTTGAAAGACTTGGTAACTCTGATTTATGCAATGACCCACCACAACTCCAGAGGACACATGCCATAAAATATCTATCTCCAGATAGTGAACTGAAGTACTCAGTACAAATCGAAGTATTTTTTCTGTATTTCCTTGCTTCTTTTGTTGGAGTGGGGAAGTAGAGCATGGCTTCATATGTGTGATGAGTAGGCTATTTTTTACTTTCTCAATGAGTGGGAAGTGGGGTAGAGAATTTAGAACTGAAAATTAAAATAAAATCTAAAATATTTAATTTTTTAAGAATATGGCATGAGTAAAAAAGAAATGGTAGTCTTCAAAAATATTTCCAGTATCTGATTCTACTTTTACTTCAGTAAAAAAATCATTTTGTTATATAAGATGCTCCCATTGGGGAAAGGAGAAATCCAGGCTAAAGAAAAACATCAGGCCAAAGCCTCATTAATCTGGCACTGATCCATTGCTGATAATTAACGTTCAATGTGACTGCAGAAGAAGGGGAATTGTACTGCTTTCACATGAAAGATAAAATTATACATATGTATACTCTGCCATTAAGGTCTGAGAATTATCCCTGGTATAGTGAAGAGAGCACTAGACCTAGCACCAGGAAGACCAAATTTCATATGTCACCTTAGATATTTACTAACATTGTGACCTTGGACAAACCAATTAACATCTCTCAGCCTCAACTTCCTCATTTGTAAAATGGGTAATTCTAACCTCAAAGGGTTGTTGTGAATCTCAAGCAAGATAATTAATATAAATTGCATTGCCAGCCTGTAAGAATCTGTCAATTCACAGACTCAGTTCTTAGCACAAAGTAGGTGCTTCCTCATTGTTTGTTGGATACCAGAAAGTGTGATGTGTGCTGAGGGAAAAGGCACAAAAGTAAGTTCATCCTTACCTTGCAAAAAGTTAAATTTTCCTTTGAGGTGTGGCATAAGACCTATCTATATATCTATTTTCACATACATATAGATATATAAAAACATATACGTATTTGTGCATGTATATATGTGTGTGTTCACATGGACTGTTTGTGCCCAACTTGTGGCAGAGCCTTCTAAGCTTGTATTGATCTGATCAGCCTCAATCAGACACACTGTTCCTTGACCCCAACATAGTGGTGCCATTTTGTTCCTCTTTGAGAATAAATTAAGGACAACAGCCATTTCTCTCTCCCTCTCTCTCTCTCTCTCTCTCAGTCTCTGTCTCTGTCTCTGTCTCTCTCTCTCTCTCTCTCTCTCTCTCTCTCTCTCTCTCTCTCTCCCTCTTCCTCTCTCTCTCTGTCTCCCTCTCTCTTTCAATATATTCCCAGTAATTGGGAGGTGGTTGGGCATTAACAGCTGAGCTGATAAGAACAGGAAATGCACCTGAAAGGTGGTAATATTTTAGATGAGTCTTGATGGAAGCCATGAACATGAGATCAAAAGTCCATTTGAGTTAGAGGATTGATATACTCTATATGAGCTATGAATCCACTAAAATGGCACTCCATCTATGCTTGAGCATAAGGTAGGATTCTTTCCTTTGTATCCCATAACTTTTGTTGCATTGGGGATGCCATTGTGCTTCAAGCCTTCCTTGATTCTCGGGACAGTAAGAGGATACAAGTGGAGTGTTCCCATTATCTACTTCTCATCTCTGGTTCTCAAAGACTGTCCCAATTTCACTTCCAGTAATATTATTTCAATTTGTGCTGCTCTTACCCCTCTTCCTCAGAGTTCCTCTTTGGACATATATTGCAACTTGCTCACACCTGCAATGTACTGCTCCATTACCCTTTGGGTTATAATTATTTTTAAATTGTTTTGGGGGTATAATTATTTTTAACCATTGGGTTGTAGTTTAATGTCATTTCTTACTATTATTTAACAGCATGGATGGAATATTGTTGTTAAAAATTTAGGCTTTTCCCCCTTCCATCCTGGGATCATTAAATGATCTGCAGAATTTCCTGAAGGCAAGCCTGACTTCCCTCTCCTCTCTCTCTCTCTCCTTCTATAGCCCTACACCCAATTCACCCATTTGTACCCTCTGTCCCAGACAAACATAGTGATAGATAAATTCTTTATATTGTTTAAATACATGGTAAAAATTTGGCAATAATCATTCTTCAAACACCTGATTTTCCTTTACAGGTGGAGACAAAGAAGCATTTAATGAATGCCAACTATGTACCAGGAAGTATGCAAAATATTTACATTTTTATCATTTCATCCTTATAACAACCCTGGGAGTGGGTACTACTTATTTATTTATTTATTTGTTTTCTAAATTAATTTATTTATTTTCTTGTTTACATCATTCATTTCCATGAGATTTTGAGTTACAAATTTTCGTCCCATCTTTCCCCCGCCCACCACCCCAAAACAGCCCTATCCCATTGTATAACCCCTCCCCCAATCTGCTCTCTCCTATGTCCTCCCCCATTGCTCCACTGACTTTCCTGTAGGGCAAGATGGATCTTCCTACCCCAGTGCCTATATATCTTAATTCCCAATTGCATGTATATTTTAAACATTTGATTATAGAACTTTTAATTCTCGATTTTTTCCCTTCCTCCCTTGTCACCCACCCCACTGGAAAGGCAAGCAATTCAATATAGTCTGTACATGTGTAGTTACACAGAACATCTCCACAATGGACATATGGTGAGAGACTGATTATATGTCCCTCCTTCCTATCCCGGCCCCACCTTGTTCTATTTTCTAACCTGTCCCTGTCCCTTTATAGAAGTGTGCTTCCAGCAACCACTCCCCCCCCACTCTGCCCTCTCCTCCATCATCCCACCTCTCATCCCCCTCCCTCCTACTCTCCTGTGTGACAAGATACCCAGTTTAGAGTTTATGTCATTCTTTCCCTATACCAAATTCAATGAGAGTAAGGTTGACCCTTTCCCTTTTACCTTCTGGTTCTTTCTCTTTATTGTAACAATTATTCCTTGCCTCTTCTGTCTCTCCCTGTCTCCTCTCATTCTATTCCTCTCCTACCTCATAATTTCACCTTTTAGAGTATCATCCCTTCCTATTCAGTTGATCCTGTGCCCTCTATGTACACATATATACATATACTCAGATATGTATTCATACTC
Source organism: Pseudochirops corinnae (assembly GCA_028646515.1). Lineage (NCBI taxonomy): Eukaryota > Metazoa > Chordata > Mammalia > Diprotodontia > Pseudocheiridae > Pseudochirops > Pseudochirops corinnae. The sequence continues at coordinate 163,717,395 of CM053592.1, forward strand.
ATATATATATAGCCTCCTATATAGACATATGTATATGCATATGTATATGTACATTTGTATTCCCTTCACCTCTCCTCATACTGAGAAAAGTTTCATAAGTTATAATTATCGTTTTTTCATGTTGGCATGTAAATAGATCAACTTTGTTAAGTTCCTTATGATTTCTTTTCCATATTTACCTTCATCACAGCATGCTGGGAGCTGAGCCCAGCCCAGCCTGAAGCCACGGCTTGCCCCCCTCCACCCCCACCAGCCAGGACAAGCCTCAGCTGGAGTCTTCAGGATAGTGGATCAGTGGCAGCTATAGCGATTTCCAGACTTATCAAGCCATAAGAAAAAAGGACTTAATGAAAAGTTAGTGGAATTTGGCTAAATTTGGGGGATAGGAAAACCCCAAATTGCTGGGGTTTTCTCAGCTGCTGGAGCTATTAGGAGGCCACTGTAGCCCCCACTAGCTTTGGCTCACAGAAAGCACATCCCAGGACCACCACCCAAGACCACAATCTGGATCCAGGCAGCTCAAGGCAAGAGTACTTAGCCTCTGAATGATCGCTTCTTGTATTTGAGTGTCAAATTTTGTTTTCGGTTGTGGTTTTCTCAGCTAGAATGTATGGAAGTCCTCCACCTCACTGAATGACCATATTTTTCCCTGGAACATTATACTCAATTTTGCTGGGTAGAAGATTCTTGGTTTTAATCCTAGCTCCCTTGATCTCCAAAATATCATATTTCAGGCCCTTTGATGCCCTAATGTAGAAGCTGCTATATCCTGGCTTATCCTGATTGTGTTTCCACAGTATTCAAATTTTTATTTTTCTTCTTGGCAGCTTGTAATATTTTCTCCTTGATCTGGGGACTCTAGAACCTGGCTATAACATTCTTAAGAGTTTTCTTTTGGAGATCTTTTTCAAGAGGTGATTGGTGAATTCTTTGAAGTTCTATTTTGCACTCTGGTTATAAAATATCAGGGCAATTTTCCTTGAGAATTTCTTGAAGGATGCTTTCTAGGTTCTTTTTTTGACCATGGCTTTCAGGTAGTCCTATAATTTTTAACTTATCTCTCCTGCATCTATTTTCCAGATCAGTGGTTTTTTCAAGGAGATATTTCACATTGCCTTCTATTTTTTCAT
>CM053592.1:163719024-163736228 GCA_028646515.1 Pseudochirops corinnae
CCAGATCTGAAGGCTTCTTATTGCTTTTGTTTCCAAGCATTCCATGGGCATTGAATTTTAAAGTATCTAATTCTTAAAGCATATTATTAAACCCTAATTTTGACAACATGAGGATGGGACACATCAATTTAACTGACTTGGTGAGGTTTCTAAACATAGTAGTGGTGCCAATGGAGGATAGAGGGTGAGAATAGAGGGCAAGAACTGACCATGTGCATCTGAGTAAAAGAAATAGGGAACTTTTTTCTTTTCTTTTTCTTTTTTTCCTAGAAGGAAAATGCATCTGACAAGGGTTTCATTTTTCATAAAAACTCAAAATCAAAGATATAAATCATAATATCACCTAAATAATTCAAACCATGCTCAATTTAACTGCCACCATTACAGTGCAAAACGAGATGAAAAGTACAGATTACTAAAGGACTAATTTAAATTCTTTGCCTGCTGCCTATCATTAGGGAGGAAACACCAAGCATTTTTGCAGCTCTGCTTATGTGCCCAGTCCTGTGATGCCTTTGCTGAAGAAGACCAAAGAAAGTAAAATCACTGCCTTCAAGGAGCTTCGATTTAAGAAGAAATGTACTAACTTCACTGGGAAACCTTTTCTGATGAAGGTGATGGTGACATTTCACTGCACAGTTCTCATTGTACCACACTTCTTTGTGTTTTGTAGTCTTTGCTCTGTTGCTTAGTAGGTCAAAGTGCCTGTCTAATAAACAGGAGATCCTGGGTTCAAATTCTACAGGGACTTTAATTAGGTGGCCCAGTAGATTAACCTTCAGGGCTGGAATCAGAAAGACATGAGTTCAAATTGAGCCTCAGACTACTAGCTGTGAGACCCTGGGAAAGTCACTTGACTTTGTTAGCCTCAGTTTCTTCATCTGTAAAAGGACAAGGAAATGGCAAACTACAAAATTCTTGCCAAGAAAATCCCCAGCAACATCATGAAGATTTGGATGTGACTGAACAACAACAAAAAAACAAATATGCTGTGTCTTCCAGTAGAACGTAAGTTCCTTGAGGCAAGCAGTATTTCATTTTCATCTCTATATTGGTTGAATTCATTGTTGTGGACTTGTGGGAGGATATGAGTGGAGCCACATAGGATAGGCAGGGGTGGATAGTTTTCTACCTTCAACAGTGGAGAGAAATGTAAATGATTGAGAGGAGAAACTATTTTAGTACTGAGTTGTCATCATACCCCAAGTACTTAACTAGCATCCAGTCCATAGTTAGTGTTTAGCAAATGCTTGGTAATAGATTTCTAATCTAGCATGATAAATCAATAATAAATGTGTGGACAGCAGTATGATAGTGGATATAATTGTTAGTAGAATAAAATAGGACATAGGAAAAAGGCTGCAGGAGCTTTGGTTCTGAGGATACTATCAACATGGGCTAGAGACATCAGGTAAGGTTTCATAAAAAAGAACAAAAAAACAAATGGGACTTGATGTACAATTTGAGAGATGAGTAGAGTTCCTTCAAAGAAGTAATCCATCAGAATCCACAGGAACTAGTTTTTGTTTCCACACTTAAATACTTCAGAGATCTGTGACATTATGAATATGAATATTCCTCAAATTGATCATTGTACCAACTCTTTTAGAATTTAAATTAGAGTCTTTTCCACTAGCTGTTCTGGCTTCCAAATTGAACCATGCTCAGAGGGAGCCAAGTCCCATAATTCTGTGCTCCATAGGACCATGGAGACTCATCTTTGCCCATATTTTCCATCCTTGACACTTGTAGCTCCCCATCCCCAACTCTTGTCTTAAGAATTATCTAGAAATCATTCCTCCAGTGTAGTGTCTCTGTGAGGGAATGTGACTTGAATGCTCCACTGCACAATTCAGCATCTGGGCAATCCCCCAGATTATAACACCCTAGCCACTAACCTAAATGTGTTGTCTCTGCCATTAGAATTTAAAGTCCTTGAAGAGAGTGATGGTCTTCCTTTAATAATTGTAGTTTCTATGCTTAGCAAAATTCTTGACACACAATTAAGAATTTAAATCAATGCTTCATTCATTCTTTGAGCACTGAAAGGACTGGGAAAAACAACAATAACAACAACAGAAAAACAGATTATAGCAACCTAGCAATGAGCCACTTGGAATTTACCAGTTTATTTCTTAGAAAATGGATATTGATCCCATCCAGAGGATCATACCCAAATCCTTTTTAGCTTGTTAATACCTATTAAATTCTTCCTCCATTGGCATAGCCCGCATGAGTGCGTGGTTACTTCAACATCATGAAGGCCAATTGGAGGTAGGTGTAATGGAGGTCAACTGCCATTGTACTACAATGATATTTGATGACATCTTTCAGATTAAAACTAAGTGCAAGTTTGGGCTATATACTGGGGAGGAAAACCCAGATCCATAGAATGTTAGAGCTGGAAGGGACCACTGAGCACATCTAGTCCAGCCTTCTCACCATTTATCTGAGTAGAGTGATTCTTTTCGTGAATATTCCAAGGTCACATAGCTTGGTGTGATATATCAGACCTCTTGTCTTCTAACCCAGCTCAGATTCAACAATACTTTGCTGACTCATGGTTTAGTTGCACGTCAGTGACAAGAAAGTCACATAAACACACACACATATGTATATATATATATATATGAAATATTATTGATTTTACCATTATAGTATTGTCATTTCTTGGAGAAAATATTTCTTCTTCAGATTGAATACTCCTTGTAGCAAAAGAAAACAATATGATTAATTTAACTATGCATATATGTGTGCGTGTGTGTGTATATATGTATGTATGTATGTATATATGCATATATCTATACATACACATAAACACGGGATTAATATAATAACTCCATCTAGTAATGTATTTGTCATTATTCCCTAATGTTTCCTCACCAAATTGAACCATGCTCAGAGAGAGCCAAGTCCCATAATTCTGTGCTCCATAGGACCATGGAGACTCATCTTTGCTCATATTTTCCATCCTTGACACTTGTAACTCCCCATCCCCAAGTCTTGTCCTAAGAATGATCTAGAAATCATTCCTCCAGTGTAGTGTCTCTGTGAGGTAATGTGACTTGAACGCTTCATTACACAATTCAGCATCTGGGTAATTCCCCAGATTATAACACCCTAGCCACTAGCCTAAATATGTTGTCTCTGCCATTAGAATTTTGACTGATTAACAATGGAAGAGTGGCAATTTTTATATTTTTTCATAGGGTTTTACTAAATGTATTTTCACACATAAAATCAAATCTGATCTCTTCAAGAATTCGATGAGGTGGGAAACACAAGTGAACTTTGACAGTTACCAGAGGTCAAACAGCGATCGATTGGTAGAAGCAGTCCTGAAATAGTCACTGAAGCAGATGATAGCAGTTCTGGCTACTTCCTTCTCCCTTTCTTTCTCAACTGCTTCAGTTTACCAAGAGAGCCCTGTCTAATGGTGTTCCCTGCTGAGCCCCTAGCCTTCGTTAAGATAACAAGAAGCAGTCCTGCAGGGAGATCATCAAACATTTGGCTTTCTGTGGAAAGCTTATGGGTTGGCTTCAGGAAGTAGAGAAAAGCTTTTAGTTGTGAATGAAAAATAAAAAATAAAAATAAAAAGGATATTGCAACATGTACATCACCAGCTGGGGCTGCAATTGGATAATGACACCCCAAGGAAGGCAATTCAGTTGTCTATTGGTAAAAGAATGGCCTTCCCATGCTGCTGTACCCTTTATCTGAAATCAAGAATTCAAGCTAAAATAAATCCTAGCTCAGGTCAGTCTGGCCCAGACTAGAAGTATTATGAAGGTCACAGAAGATGGAACATCTTAAGTTTTATTTGAATTCAATTCACAAGATTTATATGGTATTCATTTTGTGTCAAGAACTGTCCTAGTTGCAGAAGTTACAAAGAAAAGAGTGAGACAGTTCTTGGCCTCAAGGAGCTTACTTTCAAATGGGAGAAAATAGCATATACACAAGTAATTCAATACAAAATACATGAAAATTAAATACTTTAGGTTGAGAGAAAGCATTAATAACTAGGGCACAGGGAATAGGGAAAGGGCATTTTGAGGAGGAGTCGTTTGAGCTGAGCCTTGCATAAAGATAGATATTCCAAGATGCAGAGGTGAGGAGAGGGGCCATTGCAGGCATGGGGTTCAACTGGTTAGTCAGAAGGCATTTATTAGCACCTCCTATGGAATAAACAATGTGCAAAGTTTTAGGGACACCTGGAAATATAAAAACTTACCTTCCCTCAAGGAGTTAAAACATTAATGTAAGAGAAAATAACTTGAAAATAGCTAGGTAAATATAAGTTCTATGAAAAGTAGATATGAGGAAATCTCATAGGGGAAGGCAATAACAATACGGCAGATTGGGAAGACTTCTTCACGGAAGGTGTGCTTGCAGTCCTGGTGGCTCCTCTTAGATACTGTCCTTCGTTATCTCGTGTAGGTTGGTCACTCCTCACTCCATGATCTCCTCTTTTGGCTTATTCTCTCCCCCTTGTTCCTGAGCAATGAAAAGAGCTCAGTTATTGGTTGTAAGAACCCATCAACTCCCCATGGGGTTAAGTAGAGAAGCACTGGAAAATTGCCTGCCCAGCAGAGGGCATTGGTTTCCAGCATCCTGTTATATACTCTTCCATAGGACAGACAGAGAAAAAGGAGGGCAGGAAAAATGAACTGGCCCTACTGTAGAATGTGGCTGCAGAGATCTGATCTCAGTTTTCAGTGAAAGTTTTACGCTTACTCTTCACCTTCCTGTACTTTACATTCCATTGAACCTGGCTTTTTCAGTGTTTCCATACTTGCCATCCTAACCCCCTCCATACCTTTATACAGGATACCCCTCCTTCCTGGCATGGACTCCTTCACCTCCATGTGTTAGAATATCCATTTTCCCTCAGATCTCATCGGTGGTACCAGCTTTCGTTTACATTATTACACTTACTATGTGTCAGCCACACATGTGTGATACACACATATCTCACAATGACCTTCAGTGTAAGTGTGATATTATCATCTCCATTTAACAGATGAGGAAACTAAGGAAATAGAGGTTAAATGACTTGAACAGGGTCACACAATTATTAAGTATCTGAGACTAGATTTGAATTCAGGTCTTCCTGACTCCAGTCCTAACACTCTACATACTACACCAAATTATTATGTGAATTGTCCTCTAAAACTATTATCAGTTCACATCTAGGCAAGATGTGAGGTATGGTGAGACAAAACTGAAGCATCTTATTATCTTTGTGGGTACCACCAACTGGTGGAATGCTGGTTAAGCAGGGAGTTATCCATTGGAACAGCAGGTAAAGTGTTGCACCTAGAGGCAGGAAGACCTGATTCAAATTTGAACCCAGACACTTGCTAGGTGGGTGACTCCGGGTAAGACACAGCCTTAGATTGCCACAGTTTCCTCAACTGCACAATGGAGATAATAATAACATCTACCTCCTGGGATTGCTGTAAGGAGAAAATGAGATATGTGTAAAGCACTTAGTGCAATGCCTAGCACATAGAAAATATCTAATATTTCCTTCTTGATAAAAATACTATGGACTATAGTAGGTGATCTCCAATCCCTCTTCTAGTTCCAGTTCTATGATCTAAGGGAATAGCATCCCCTAATACAATCACCAGGAATGAGAAGGCACTTGTAACAATCAAAGTGTTATTATTGTTTTTCTTTCCTGTCTCTAGATCTTAGAAAGTAAAAAAAAAAAAAAAAAATCAATTTTATTACCATCCACTCCTTCTCCTTAGCCCTCTCTCTCCCTAAATTCTTCTGAATCTTTTCAGGTTAAATATCTTTTCCCATCTGTCCATTTCCTTCTTTACTATTGGTCTTTGCAAAGGATGGAACCTCCTTTAGGGACTAGAAGTCAGATCTGGGTGTTCCAGCTGCCAGGGTACATTTTTATTACAAGTTACAGGCCACAGCATTCCCATGGTGCTATTAACAGCTGTATCCTTTTACAAATACCACAAGCTATAATTTAAAAGACTGGCTTCCACAGCTCGCTGAACCAACACATCTCCCTGGGCAGGACAATTTCACCATGAAGATGTTATGGGCCATGACTGTCCCTTTGATTCCGCTACCTCAGAATACTGAGGCTGAGTGTCAAGTCCACAAGACTTGGGCAAATAGAGCAGAGATTTATTAAAGGGACTGAATCAGTCTCTAAATAATGCATACATCTCACCAGAATGGCAGATGGATTTCTTTCTTGGTTAATGGACCAAGACAATTATGTTTAAATCCACAAAATTCATGTTAACATATGTTGGAGATCACTTTAGGAAGGCCTGGAAAGTGAAAATTTAGTTTTATACACCAGATAAATTGTGGAATGGTTATTTAAATAAGGAAAGATACCCTTGACCAAAGGATTCATTTTAATAAATACCATTAATTCATAATTTCAGGTTGGAAATTTCCTTAGTCCTCATCGAGTTCAGGTACTTTAGTTGATAGATGAGAAAAAAAAAGTCCCAATGGACTGAGAGATTTGTCCAAAATCAGAGATAAGAATAGTAGACCCAGAATTTCAATTTGTGTCCTCCAACTCTTCACTTCTTCCCCCTATGCCAACCATAGTTCCTTAGACTGACATAATACTGTATCATTGGAATATGTTCATCCCACCAAATGAGGCACATTTATGGTCCATAAAATGAGATGCATGTATACCTTGTTTTGGGAGGTGAAATATAGAGCAGAAAGAGTTCAGGACTCAAAGTCAGAAAAAAAAAATTACTGCAGTTCTACTTCTGCTACTTGTTAGTTGTGTACCCATTTAATTAATCTGAGTCTCAGATTCTTCTTTTGTAAAATGGAGATAATATCTTTAGTAGTTATCTTGGGGAATTTTTGGAATATCAAATGGAATTATGTATGTAAAGACCTTTGCAAACCTTGAATCATGCTGTATGTCAGATTATCATTAGCTGTACCATATGCATATCTCCTATCATTGTCCCCCAGATGATACATTGGTCATTGATGTCCTACTGAGTTTTGTATCAGAGTACAATTATTCTCTTACCTTTTGTTTAACAAATGTATATTAAGCATCTTACTACCTATAAGGCAATTTCCTAGGTGGTAGATTGCAAGTAAATATGACATAGTTCTTGCCCTCAAGCAAATTTCAAGAAACTTGTAGGAAGGGAAACATGTACACAACTAACTATGGTTCAAGGGAGATTGTGATAAGTCCAACAGAGCTTTTCAAAATTCTAGGAGAAGCTTGAGAAAGTCAAGGTTACTTTCCTTTGGGGTATTGGGAGCTCAAGGGGGACACTAAAAAGACAGCTTTAAAGAGAAGACACTTGAGCATGACCTAGAAAGAAATGTGAGACTTAAGCTAGTAAAAAAGTGGAGAACATCAATTCCAGCCACTGGGGTGATCAGAAGCAAGGGAGTAGAGTCAGGAGAGGACAATATGGCAGACAAAGATGGGGTCAGTTGATGCAGATGAGTAACTGAGAGGATGATGGAACCATCAATACATTTGGAGAAGTTATACAGAGTAATAATTTTGGATGATGATAGTGAGTTTACCTTTGTGCATGTTGTTTGAAATTCCAGAAGATCATCCAGGTGGAAATATCTAGCAAATTAGAACTATGGAACTAGGGATGGGAGTGGAACCAAGTTGATAGAGTCAATATAGTGGAGAACAGGCCAGGACCCGTCTGAATTCTCCCAATTTCCCCTTCCAAACAATTTTAAAAATAATACTTCAAATCAGATTTTGGGGTGGCAGAACCAACAAAAGTTTAGCCTAAGAAAATTTAGGAGGTCTACAGTAGAGGTCTGCAGCAGTAGGTAGGGTGTAGGCCCAGACAGTGCCAGGAGCACCAGTGTTGGGCTTTAGAAGTTGTCATGAAAGTAGCAACAGCAGCAGCTTTAGAAGCTCTAAGCCTGGAGACTGTTAGGGCTTCATACAACTGTTTAGAAAATATTCAGAAGACCCTGTAGGAGCATTGAGTGCAGCTGGTATGGACTGGAAAATCTATTACCCTTAAGCAGTCGTAGGTTGTAATTTCAGGGAAGAGAGGAGCACTGGTTGTTGGGCATGAGGGAGTTTGGGCCCTGGTAACAATTCCAGGGCCAAGAGCATTATTAGCACTTGTTACTGCAGGAGAATAAGGAAACTGGTCACAGTTCTAGTCCCAAAAGGAGCACTATTATTTTGTGGACCAGGGGCCCTTCCTAGGTAAAGACCAAAGTGGAGAGCAGTAACCAAAACTCTCTTAAGACAACAGCACCTTGGGAGTACCAAAAACTTACAGATCCTCAGAACTAGCTCTGAATGCAACAGCACAAAAAAGACTGAAACTTGGAACAATGGCTTCCTAACCTCAGGTGAGTAGAGCTCAAATTTAACTTAAAATTAAAAGGGAAGACATGGGCTAGGAAAATGGACAAACAATGACAAAAAAAAGAACTTGACCATAAAAAGTAAATATGGTGGCAGAGAAGACCAAGGCATAAATTTAGATGAAGACAGCAATGTGAAAACAGCTATAAGCAAAGCCCCAAAGAAAAAAGTGCTAATTTTATCAAAGACAACAAAAATTACTAGAAGAGTTAAAGAAAGAGATAAAAGTAGTAGAGAAAAAAATTGGAAAAAGAAATGAGTGATGAAAGAAAATTATGAAAAGAATTAAGGGGCAGCTAGGTGGCAAAGTAAATAGAGCACCAGTTCTGCAGTCGGGACGACCTAAGTTCAAATCTGGCCTCAGGTGCTTGACATTCACTAGCTGTATAACCTTGGGCAAGCCACTTAACCCCAATTCCCTTCCCTACCCCCCTCTAAAACAAAAAAAAAAAAAAGAAAGAAAAGTAAAGAGAGTTAACAGGTTAGTAAAAGAAGCTCAAAAATATTGAAGAAAACTGTACTTTAAAAAACAGAACTGGCATAATGGGAAAAGAGGCACAAATGTTCACTGAAGAAAAGAATTATTTTAAAAGAACAGGCAAAATGGAAAAGGAGGTACAAAAGATCACTAAAGAAAATAATTCCTTAAAAATTAGAATTGACTAAGTGGAAGCTAATGATTTCATGAGACTTCAAGGAACAATAAAAGTAAGTCAAAAGAATGAAAAAAAAAGGAGGAAATGTGAAATCTCTTATTGGAAAAAAACAAAACAAAAAACAACTTACCCAGAAAAAAAAAAAACATTATAGAGAAGAGATAATTTAAGAATTATTGGACTATGAGAAAGCCATGATAAGAATGAGTGTAGACATCACATTTCAATGAATTATAAAGGAAAACTGCCCCAATATCTTGGAGAGGGTAAAATAGAAAATGAAAGAATACATTGATCAAAGAGATCCCAAACTGAAAACTCACAAGAATATTGTAACCAAATTCAAGAACTCCTGGGTCAAAAAGAAAATACTGCAAACAGTGAGAATAAAACAGTTCAAATTTTGTGCAACTATAGTTGGGCTCACAAAAGATTAACATTTTCCATGTTAAAGGAGTGGAGAACTTGAAATACAATATTCCATCCAGAAAGCAGAAGAGCTAGGATTATAACTATGATTAACCTATCCAGAAAAACTGAGTGTGGTCCTCTGGAGGAAAAGTAAATATTTAGTGAGATATAGAACTTCTAAGCATTCCAGAGCTGAACAGAAAATTGGATATCTAAGCAGAAAATTCAAGAGAAACATAAAAAGCTAAACATGAAAGAGTAATTGTAAGGGACTCAATATACTTAAACTGTTTATATTCCTATATGGGAAGATGATACATTTAATTCCTAAGAATTTTCTCATTATTAGGGTAGTTAAATAGAGTTAAATAAACAGAGATATGGGTGGGAGTTGATTATGTTGAGGGTGAGAAAGAGCAATACATTGGAGAAGGGACAAGGAACAGATAAAACAGGGACAATTTTTTCACATAAAAGAAATGTGTAAGGAAGAGCTTTTATAGTAAATTGGGTTGGGAGTGGCTAGCAATGTTTGAATCTCATGATCATTGGAATTGGTTCAAAGACGGAGGAACATTGTGTGTGTGTTAATACGTATACATATATACACAAATATATACACATACATATACATATCTATATGCTCATATACACATACATACGTGTGTGTCTATGTGTATCACTCAACTAAGTAAAGAAATCTGTCTTACCCAATAGAGAGACAGGAGGGGAAGAGGATAAAAGATATGGGGATGTGATAAAAGGGAGGGCACATTAAGGGAAGAAGTGATCAGAAGTAAAGCAGATTTTTGAGGAAGGCCAGGATAAAAAGAGAGAGAGAAGGAAAAACAAAAGAAGGAAGGACAGAGAGAAATACATAGTTAGTAATCATAAATAAATAAAAAGCAGGGGAGTGATCGTGATCTCCAAGCAAAAGCAAAACTAGACCTAACTAAAAAGATATAATAATGGAAACTAACATAAACAATGAAATATACCAAAAAGTTATAGAATGTTTCTCTGATAAAGGCCTTATTTCTCAGAAATACAAGGAATTGAGTCAAATTTTAAATATAGGGGTCATTTCCCAATTGGTGGGCAGTCAAGGAATATGAACAGGCAGTTTTCAGAAGAAGTAATCAAAACTATCTATAATCAAGTAAAAAAAAACAACCTCTAAATTACTATTGACAAGAGAAAGAAAGGCAAGTTGAAACACTTCTGAGCTACCAGCTTATGCCTATAAGAAATTACTAATGCTAGAGGGGATTGGGGGAAAATTGACACATTAATGGTAGAGCGATATCTGGTTCAGCCATTGTGGTGAACAATTTCGAACTATGTCCAAAGGGCTATAAAACTGTGTACATCATTTGATCAAGAAATTCCATTAAATAATCTGTATCCCAAAGAGATCAAAGAAAAAGGGAAAGAAGCAATATGTAAAAAAAATATTTATAGAAGCTCTTTATGTGGTGGCAAGGAGTTGGAAATTGATACCCATCAACTGGAGAGTGATAGGTTGTGATATGATTGTAATGGAGTTTATTTGTACTATAAAGAAAGATGAGAGGATGATTTCAGAAAAACACATGGCAAGGTCAGTATGAACTGATGCAAAGTAAAGTGAGAAGAACCAAGAGAACATTGTTTGTACTACAACAATGTTGTAATGATCAATTGTGAAAGACTTGACTTCTCTGTTCAATACAATATCCAAGGTACTTCCAAAGAACTCATGATGAAAAAAAAAATGCTATCCACCACCAGAGAGATAACTAGTGAACACTCAGTGCGAAATGAAGTATAATTTTCTCCCTTTCATCATTTTTGGCTTTGTTTTCTGATATGGCTAATATAGAAATATATTTTGCATGATTTAACATGTATAATAGATACATTGTTTGCTTTTTCAATGGGTAGGGGGAGCAAAGGAGGGAGAAAATCTGGAACTTTAAATTATAAAGAAAAGAATGTCAAATACATACATGTAATAAATTAAAAGAAATGCAAAAAATAAATATGGATGTGACGATTGCCATTTCCCCATTTTTTTATTGATTTGAGATTTTTTTTTTTTCACATGGCTATTGATTAGATTTCTTCCCTTTAGAATTTTGGAGAAGTGGGAGAATAAAAATAAATGAATGCTTGTTAATTGGAAAAAAAAAGTAATAAAAGAAATTAAGGGACTAAAAGTCTAGAAAGAAATTAAGGATAAAGATAAGAGTCAGAATGCATAGGCAACACAATTGGAAATAAGGAATGTAAATAGAAAGGAAAAGTATCACGGACAGTAAATTCGTGGGCAATCCCTTTTAGGGTTTGGAGGAGGAGGCAGCGAAGGAGATAGAAAAGGAAAAATTTCCAGAAACTAACAAAGATGAGGCCATCAAGAAAGAGGTAGAGGTTCACCAAATCTAACACTATAGAAAGATCAAGGAGAATGAGGACAGAAGAGATGCGATTCATTTACAAATAAAAGTCATTTAGTAAAATAGCTGAGAGCTGGTTTGTACAAATGTATAGCTCTTCTTGAGTCTGTTCGATAGTGAACAACAGAATTATGCTTATATACTTACAATCTTAAGACTCTTAGGGCTTGTGGTCTCTTGAAAGATTAAAAAAAATGAAAATCACATTTGACAGTGTATTCAATATTCCATGCCTGAACCCCGCCATCTCTATACTGAGGGGAGTGTGTATGCCTCTCCATTCGTATTCTGACCTAGATCGGTAATTATATTATTCTAATTTCTAATGCATTTTAGCATTTAACTTAACAGTTTTTTAAATGTATAAATATATCTGATTTTGTATCACCTTCATTTCTGAATATGTCCTTCCTCCATTGCTCTACCCAGAAAACTGTCCCTTGTAATAATAATTAAAAAAGAAACATTCTTTGTGTAGTACTCAAGCCTATATACAAGGTCCAGTAAGAAGGAATTGGCTAAGCACCTCCTACATGTCAGACACTGTGCTAAGTATTTTATACATATTATCTCATTTGAGCCTCACAACAATCATGGGAAGCCACTAAACTGTATATTATTTAGCATTTTGCAATTAAGGAAAATGAGGCAAACCGAGGTTAAGTGACTTGTTTAAGGTAATATAGCTCCTAAATTTGAGGCCAGATTAGACTTCATGTCTTTCTGTCTCCAGGTTCAGTGCTCTGAGCATTATATGACCTTGCTAGTTTTGAAAGGCAGTAACTGTCAAGTAACTAAGCTCCTTAATAATTGATAAATAATTCCCAATGCCATGATCTCCTAGACTTTATGGCAATTATGGCTGAGGACAAAGGCTGTTTATATTATGACATATACTACTCTGTTTCCAGTGGCTTGATTTCTAATAAGGAAATGGAATCTGGTTACTACAAGGCCATTGGGAACTAAATATGTACATATATAAAAGAAAAATTCACTGTTGGCTTTCAAAACCATCGTGCAAATTTGATGGTGGTATAGAGAACTACAACATGATTATGGGTTTGAAATAATATCTCTTTTTAAAAATTAAGTTAATCTGCTCACTATTGTCTATACACATTTCATCTCAGACCTCTATGACTTTTCAAAACTATTCGATCATATCTGGTTGGAACACTTCTTGTTTTAAATATATAGTAAAGTTACCGTGTAAATTTCTTTTTTCTCCTTAATTTAATTGTTACTATTTATCAGTTCTTTTTTCTGGATGCAAACAACATCTTTCTTCACCTGTCCTTGGTACTTCATTTGTGTGTATGTGTATATACATATCATATATATGTATGTATATACACAAATTATATATATATATGTGTGTGTGTGTGCATATATATGAATATATATATATATATATATATATATATATATAGTCAAAATGACTAATTCACTCAAAGTTATTCTTAAAACAATTTTACCGTTACCATATACAGTGTTCCCTTGGTTCTGTGCATTTTGCTCTTTATTATTTCAGGTAGGTCGATCCATGTTTTTCTAAGATCATCAAGCTCATTGCTTTTTAAAGCACAATAATGTTCCAATCATATACTACCCAATTTGTTCAGTCATTCCCCAGTTGATGGACAGGCCTTCAATTCCCAGTTCTTTGCCACCACAAACAGAGTCCCTATAACTATTTTAGAACACATAGGTTCTTTTCCTTTTTCCTTAATCATCTTTGGAAATAGACATAGTAATAGGTATTGCTAGGTTAAAGAACATAGGCAGTTTAATAACTCTTTGGATGCTGATTGAATTAAATTGATGTGAATTTTAAACAGTCTTCTCTAACATCCAGTACCTCATGGGAAGTATCATGGAGAGTGAGGTGTGGGGATGACTGTAAGAATGGAGGAAAACATTGATAGGTTCTAATAAATCAGAACAACTTTGAGGATGGGTTTTATAGTGGATTGTGTGCTTTTGTGCTTGTAAAGCAATACTTCTTAATAGGACATTGATCCCCAGAATTATGTGTGTGTGTGTGTGTGTGTGTGTGTGTGTTTGTATAGTGCAACCCTTCAGGATTATCACCTATTATATAGAGGGATTTTGTTCTGAATCAGTGGAGTGGTAGTTTCAATCTCAAATAGAAATTGGAGCCATTAAACTGTATATAAGAATCCTTGTAATACTGAATTAATAGCTATGTTACCTTAGGCAAGTCACTTAACTTCTGTTTGCCTCTATTTCTTTAACTGTAAAATGAGAACAATAGCACTTACCTCCATGGTCATTGGGTGGATCTATTGAGATAATATTTGTAAAGCACCTAGCATGGGTGTCTGACACATATTGGGTGCTTAGTAGTGGGGGGGGGCACATATTGACTTAGAAAACCACTCATTAACATTATCTGGTTCTATTATATCTTTTTTTTATTTTGCTCAGTATTTTCCAAATACATTTCATTCTGGTCCAGCAAACTAGGGGATGTTGGCAGTTATACGGAGTATATATACTGAGTTATATATATTAGACCCTGTGCAGTGGAGAGATACCCACACTGATGAAAATCATGGCTCACTGAAGTATTGAACTGTAACCATGTAATCGAGATGAATATATTTTGATTCTATGGACCTCACTTCCTGCATCTATCAATACTACAGCTATGTTTAATATCCATAAAGTACCTGCATGTGATGATATTCCATTATTTTATAACAGTGTTGTGAGCTATTGGGATAGGTAGACTATAAACTAAGGGGGATTTCTGAGTGATTTAAGATACTATAACATTTCTCTGTGATTCATTGTCTTTCATCAGCTACTTCCATAAAGACGATGATGATGATAATTCACGCATTGCATTCTATCCTGACAGCTCTGAGATGCAAGTGCTCTTGGTATCCCCAATTTACACATGAGGAAACTGAGGCAAAGAGCAGTTCATTGACTTGTTTAGGGTCACACACCTAGTAAATGCCTGTAGCTGGAATTAAGCTTGAATTTTCCTGACTATTAATAATAGCTAGCAAATTTGCAGTGCTTTAAGGTTCTCCAAAGTGCAAAATGAGTCTCTTTGGTGCATATAGATGGATAGACTGTGAGTCCCTCCCACCCATGATTTTCTCTGATGCTGTCTTCAATAATGTAGAGATGATGGTGAGGGAATAAGCAGGGTCAGTACTGCTGCCAACATTCCTACTTTCCAAGGGAGACTGCTTTTTCCCTGAATTCATGAAATGTTACTGGAAGACAATTTTCAAAGAATCTTTTGCTGTCATCTATTTCCCTGTGCCCCAAATCTCTAAGTTTCTTCCAAATAAAAAATCGTTTCTTGAGCTCCTACATATGTTCTTTTGTTTCCTGGTGTTTATAAACCCTGTAATCATTTTGTGTCCACCTTCGTGGGAATTGTGTTGAATGTACCACGGGCTTATTTCCATTACCCCAAAGGGTGATTATTGGAAAGATTAATACCCTGTGTGGAAATCTAGTCTACCACTTCTCAGTGGAAAAGAGTCAATCTTTTCTCCTTTTAAATAATGATATATCGCTTTGTAAGGGAAATGTAGCATAAACCTTGGAGGGGGCTGCATTGACCCATGCTATTAATTTCCTGAAGAAATCCATCACGACATTCTCAGATCAACTATTTCTTTACTCAAGGTTTTAAGGCAAAATGACCTGTTTCTGGACTCACAGATCCTTACCTCCAGCACTCTACAAGAAGTCCAGGTATCTCCCTCTATGACCCATTTGTGACATCCATTTTGAGAGCTTTTTTATATAAGCCCAAATTCTATCAGTTCTCCTGAGCCTGGCTGAACAATTAGATACCAGCCCAAAAGTCTCAATATTTTTCAAGTACAACTTTCAGAAGCTTTAGAAAATTCATCATTGGTGCTGTTTATGTATAGATCTGATGTCATTGTTCCTCCAATCAAACTCTTTCAATATGTTCTTGGGAACCAGCTTCTAATAAGGTAGATATCAATGGCATTTGCATAATCCTTTAAGGTTTGTAAAGGACTTTACATATACTATCTCATTGATCCACATGACAGCCCTTTGAGGTAGTTACTATTATTACCTAATTTTACAAAGTAGGAAACTGAGGCTGAGTCAGGTTCAATAAATAGTCCAGCACCTTTATCTGATCTTAGGTTTTTCTGGCTCAAGGCTTAGCACAATATCTTTCTCACCACATAGTTGCTGTTTAAAAAGTTCAAACTGCTTCCATGTTTTTCCTTTGCAATGTTCCCCACAGAATGATGTTTCTCTACTCTTATAGACTTGTCTCATTTTACTCTTCATCAGTCATGTACTCTATGCTTCAGCCAAATCTGAGGGTTTACCATGCTTAGTTGATGCCCCCACATTTTCTCCCTTATGTACCTTTGTACACATTGTAGCCTAGGGAAGGAATCCAACAGTCCTGTTGAATTCCTTTTCATTTTTTCAGAATTTATTATGAGTGCCTGACAAACAGCATGTTCTTTTAAAAAAAAATGTTTTTTGTTTATCATTATCATCTCCACCATTTTCAGTTCTGCCTAATTTTAACTACAACTTCAGTTGCTATTAGTTCCTCAGCAGAGGTCTTGCTGGGTGCTGGAAGTATCCCAGCAAAAAAACTTTTGGCCTTGGGGACATCAGAACTAATTTGAGACTGCTCCTTATTACTAACTAGCCCTGTGACCTTGGGTAAGTTACTTCCCATATCTATGTTATTTATCTTTTTTTAAATAAGAAATTTGAAATGGATCATATTTACGGCCTGTTTCGGCTCTAACAGCCTATGTTTCTGTGATCAAGGAGTCTGCTTGGCATGTAAATGAATTGTGGAGGCCACTTATATGTAACTGATGGATTCCTGTAACTTCTTTCTGTCTCAGTGTGCTCAAGGAAATATTCTGAGATGGGAACTGTTCCTCAATGCTTGGATATTTCTGTGAGGTAATTACACAATTTGTCCCATGATAATTTTGTTACCTTTTCAAGAAAGATACAGCGTCTTCTCTCAGGAAACCATACAATTTTACAAAGATCATACCCATGTGCCTGTAAGGTTCTGAATCTTTACTTTGTCCTAGAACAGTTAGAAATCACAACCCTGTGAGGATAAGATTCACAGAAACATACAAGGTAGATATAGAATCTCAGAACTAAAAGTGATCATAGATAATGCTGTCTAACCCACATGTGAGAAAGAATCCCACTGCAATCGTATGGAACAAGTAGTCACTCAGTGTTTGCTTCTAGAGCAAGAAAGTAATTCACTAGTGCCCAGGGCATCCCATCCCACTT
>CM053592.1:163736728-163752529 GCA_028646515.1 Pseudochirops corinnae
CTCTCCCTCTCTCTCTCTCTCTCTCTCTCTCTCTCTCTCTTTCTCTCTCTCTCTCTGTGTCTCCCTCTCTTCTTCTCTTTTCCAGAGGAAGCATCCTTAGTTACTTCAGCTGGTCCTTACTTGGCATGATCAAAGGCCCTTTCCTGTCAAGGTCACCCTCTTCAGGCTACTTTACAGCCTAGCAGTGTGGTTACAGAACTGAACACAGCCCTTCAAATGTGATCCGATCACTGCAAAATACAGTGTGACTGTAATCTTCTTATCCTTAGACATTATTTTTCTTTTGTAGTCTGAGTGCCTTCAGTTTTTTTCCTGCCGTAACACACTTTTAATTTAGTTTGAATGTATTGTCCTCTAACCCCCCCCAGATATCCTTTCAGATGAAAGAGTATCTAGCCAAGCCTCTTCATTCTTGAATTTTTTTTCTTTGACTCAGGTGTAAGACATGACATTTATCCTTATGTAACACAGTTGCTTCTTGTTCCACTCTCTGAGGGCCAGGCCAGTCACATTTTATACCTTCCTCTGTCAACTCCATAGCATTCTCTAGCACCCTGAGGTGGGTTCAAGAATCTCTCTTTATCCCCCACTGATTTTGCTTCCCTCATATTTGCCATTCCGGTGACTAGTACTCATTTAATCTCTGATTAGCCTTTACAAAGTTACTTCAATGAAATAGAAAGAATAAATGTAAAAATTCCTCCCAATTTTTTGGGAGGGGCATCATATAATCCTCCCATAGTGCCTGGTGCATTGTAGGTACTTAATGAATGCTAGGTGACTACCTACACTACCTCTGGTTCCAGAGAAGGAGAGAGAGATTATGCTCACATCTTAGCTCAGTTCCAGTTTTGCCTTATTCCCACCAAGTTGAAATCCAAAGCCCATTTGGATTAACATCCCCTGACCCTTGTTTTTCCAGGCTTCATTTTTGGGTGCACAACACTATGCAGCCTAGATTCCTAGACTCTGGATCCATGTGCCTTGAGCTCCTGAATCAGAAACTACACTTCCTGTACTTAGAATGGGGAAAAAAAGGAAGAAATAGCCAATACCCCAGCTCCTAATTCTTGGAGCTACATGACAATGTGGGAGGGGAGGAATGCCCTTTACAATATAGTGTCACCAGCTATACATGGAATCCTTCAATCTTGGATGCAAATGAATGAAATCTGCCTGATTGTTGTCTCAGACCATTTAAAATTTGCCAGCTGTTCTCAATCTACTCCCCCACATGGATTAGCCTATTGCAGGATGTCCATACATGCACCAGTTCACCCATCTCCCAACACCTTTCACAACTGGTCTAGACAAATCTCCGTTTCACAAATATTTCATTTTATTAAACTAATCATAAATGTTGATTCTTCACATGCCTATGGCTTGTCTGACTCATATTCTGTCATTGTGCTGGCTGTTCTCTAGGCTTCACAGGATCTCCTATCAAACTTCCACTTCCTGTAATTCCTGATTTCTCTCCAAACAGTTTATAGCATATTTATGTCTATATGTGTTTCATGTCCTTTTACAGGACTGTATGCAGTCTCAGAGAAGGAAATATCACTTATCTGATCTAGGTACTTCTTCTATCTCTTAGCACAATACTCTGTTTATAGTCAATGTGAATTCGAATGTGGTCATTTTGCATCAGAAGCTTCGACCTGGGAAATGCATACTGCTATATATGAAGGAAATGAGAAGCTATTACAAGAGCCACCTATCCACAGTCTTTACAGTCAGTGCTCACTGAGATCAGATTAAGTCATCCACAGCAAATAGTATTGACTGCTGAAATGCATGCTAGTTTCTTGGCATAATCTCTTAACCTTTTTCAATGCTAGAGATTGGAGGAGGCTTTACAAACCTTGCAATGAAAAGTCATCCCAATTTTTAGGAAGCTAGAAACCTCATTATAGATCATAGCTAGAGGGGATAGTTGGAGGTAATCTAGTCCAGTGGTTTTCTGTTTTCATTATGCTCCCAGCAGAAAAAAATTTTAAGTCCAGCCCCTGTATATTTTATGTGGTCATTTAGTTCTTTCAGTTGTGTCAGAGTCTTCATGCCCCTATTTTGGATTTTCTTGGCAAAGATTCTGGAATAGTTTACCATTTCCTTCTATAGTTAATGTCATAGATGAGGAAACTGAAGCAAAGAGTGTTAAATGACTTGTTCAGAGTCACACAGCTAATAGGTGTCGGAGGCCAGATTTGAACTCAGGTCCTCTTCACACCAGGTCAGGTTCTCTATCCATTGTGTTTGAGACAGGACCCATAATTTGCTCTTATATACTACTATACTAATAATTAGGTATATGTTAAATATTTAAAAATCAAATTTAAAAAAAGAAAAAAGATGAAGATAAAATTATGTTTAATCATGATGTCAAAGACTCATTGAAGTTTATTGAGTAGAGGAGGGTCATGGTCAGACATGTTCTTTTAAAAAATCACTTTGAAAGCTAAATAGAGGTTAAGTGGAGATGAGAATGATGTAAAACAGGAAGACTAATTAAGATGCTACCATACATGAGTAGAAGGAAGAGGGTAAATATTTTTATCAGAATAAATAAGAATATTGGCAACTAATTGGTTATGTGTGGTGAGCAAAAGGAAGAGTCAAAGTTTATACCTTGGTTACTCATCTCGGAGACTTCAAGGATGGTAATGCCCTCAGTAGAGTAGGTTTGGGAGATAAAGAAATTATAAATCATCTACAATATATCCAACCCATATTATTAAAAGGTGTATAGCACATGGATGAATCATCCATGCTTGCTCCTTCTGCGTGACTCATTAAAAATGAAAAGAAAAGGGGTAGGTCTCTTATTCTGCCATCTTTTCCCTGGAATGGAGACCTTGCTCTTTAGAAGGGCATGTACTAACATCCAGAAAGTAATTTGGGTGGCAAGGGATGAGATTTTCCTCAAAGTCTCAATTTCCCTATGCAGCTGCAACTGTAGGTACCTAGGTAGCAAGTACTCAGATAGCAGTTAGGTTGTATCAGCATAAAATATGATGCCCTTATAAGACAGGAGGAGATTGGGAATTCAAATAGCAAAAGGAGGAGGGAGGTTAGAAGGATTTAGAGTAATAAAGGTAGGTATGAGTGTGTCAAAGAGAAAGGGATATTTGTTGAAGATAATTCCATATGATGAACGGGATGTGATCCAACTTTCCACACTCTGAGAGGTCCATCATAGCTCTTAGGATCATGCTGTGGTCCTCACTTTAGACCAGGGCTTCTTAAACTATGGGTTGAGACCCAAGTTGGCAGTGGAAAACAATGACAACAATAGAAGGTTTCTGAACATGCAATGAGCAAAAATGAATTAAAAATTGTAATGAATCTGAGTTGTTTCTGGCAGCACTTGCCAGTGTTGGATCTGCAACTTCTCTGCAGCCTTGTTTCTGAACACAAAGGGTGCTCACCTTGCATTGTATATGACTTCAGGCCACACAATACCAAGAAATGCTGAAATGCGACTGAAACACACAAAAGGGGTCCAGAGTGGAAAAAAGTTTAAGAAGCCCTGTTTTATGCCACTGACACAGTCTGATCCCTATTTTACAGATAAGAAAACTGAGTCTCAAAAAGATGATTTCCCCAAGGTTCCACAACTAATGAATGATTAAGACAATATTTCAATTCATGTCTTCTGATTCCCAATTTAACATTCTATCTACTGGATTCCAGGAATAAGGAACTTCAACTGACTGTACCATCTAATTCCTTACAAATTTGAGTTTCTAAAAAGAAAAAAAAAAAGAAAATCATTGTATATTTTCCCTTTCTTTTTTGTGTGGGGGGAGCAGGGCTTTTTCACATTATTTAGTAGCCTTGCTTAAAGCCCTCACAACTTGGTTTAAGAAGAGTCTTGGCTTCAAATCTTGCCATTGATATTTATTGCGTGACCATGGGTAAGTCATTTCAATTCTCTAAACCCCACTTGCCTCTTGTATAAAATGGGCATAATGATAATGAGTTCTACAACTCCCCCAAAGTGTCATTGTGAAGATCCAGCGTAATCATATTGGTTAAATATTATTCAGTACTTAGATTGCTCTATTGATGTTATTCATCATCATCATCATCATCATCATCCTCAGTCTTGTGTATCTTCTACTTGATTTGTAATTTCTGGTCCTGGAAAATTTTCCTTTAAAAAAAAATATTTATTTTTAGTTTTCCACATTCATTTCCAGAAGATTTTGAGTTATAAATTTTCTCTCAGCCTCTCCCCTACTCCCCACCCCAAGATAGTGAGCCTACTGAATACCCCTTCCCCCAATCTGGCCTCACTTATATCTCCCCACACCCCCCTCTAACTTTCTAGTAGGGCAAGATGGATTTCTATACCCCAGTGCCTGTATATCTTATTTCCCAGTTACATATAAAACCCACTTTTTAACATTTATTTTTAAAACTTTGATTTCCAGATTCTTTCCTTTCTTTTCTTCGCATCCCCCTACCCGTACTGGGAAAACAAGCAATTCAATATAGATAGTATATGTGTAGTTACACAAAATGTTTCCATAGTAGTTATATTGTAAAGGACTGACTGTATTTCCCTCCATCCTATCCTGCCCCCCCCCACTTATTCTATTTTTACTTTGACCCTTTCTCTTTTCAAAAGTGTTCGCTTCTAACTACCCTCTCCCCCAATCTTCCCTGCATTCTATCATCCTCCCTCTTATGTTGTCCCCTGCTACTTTTTTGTAGGGTAAGATACCAAATTGAATGTGTAGATTATTCCCTCCTTAACCCAAATTAAATGAGAGTAAGTTTGACCCATTCTCTTTCACCTTCCTGCTTTTCCTCTTCATTGTAACAGTTTTCTCTTGCCTCTTTTATATGAGATAATTTATCCTATTCTATCTCTCTGTTTCTCGTTCTCCCAATGTATTCCTCTTTCATATCTTAATTTTACCTTTTAGATATCATCACTTCATATTCAACTGATCCTGTGCCCTCTGTCTGTGTATACATAAACACACATAAACACACACTGACATATATATTTATACACACATACAACCTCCTGTACATATACACACACACACACACACATATATATAAACATATACATTTCCTTCAACTACTCTCATATGTATTCATATGCACATATACCCTCCTATATAGATATATATATGTAAGTATACATATGTATATCTATACACACACATTTATATTCCCTTCAACTATTCTCATACTGAGAAAAGTCTCATGAGTTACATTTATCATTTTTTCCATGTAGCAATGTAAATAGTTCAACTTCCTTAAGTTTGTTATGATTTCTTTTTCCTGTTTACCTTCTCATGCTTCTCTTGCTTCCTATTTTTGAAAGTTGAATATTATGTTCCGCTCTGTTTTTTTTTTTTCATCAAGAATGCTTGAAAATCCTCTATTTCTAGAAACATCCATATATTCCTCAGAAGCATTATACTCAATTTTGCTGGGTAGGTGATTCCTTGCTTTAATCCTAGCTCCTTTGACATCTGGTATATAATATTCCAAGCTCTTTGATCCCTTTATGTAGAAACTGCTAGATCATGGGTTATCCTGATTGTGTTTCTACAATACTCAAATTTTTCTTTCTCATTGCTTGTAATATTTTCTCCTTGACCTGAGAACTCTGGAATTTGGCTATAATATTCCTAGGAGTTTTCTTTTTGGGATCTTTTTCAAGAGGTAATCAGTGTATTCTTTCCATTTCTATTTTGCTCTCTGGTTCTAGACTGTCAGGGCAATTTTCCTTGAGAATTTCTTGCAGGATGAATTCCAGGTTCTTTTTTATTTTTTTTAACATGTCTTTCAGGAAGTCCAATAATCTTAAATTATCTCCCCTGGATCTATTTTCCAGGTCAGTGGTTTTTCTAATGAGGTATTTCACAGTGCCTTTGATTTTTTCATTTGTTTGGATCTGTTTTATAGTAGCTTAATTTCTCATACTGGCATTAGCTTCCATTTCCTCCAATCTAATTTTGAAAGAATTATTTTCTTCAGCAAGTTTTTGAAATTCCTTTTCCATCTGGGCAATTCAGCTTTTTAAGGCATTCTTCTCTTCACTGGCTTTTTGGGCCTCTTTTGCCATTTGAGTTAGACTACTTTTTAAGCTGTTATATTCTTCAGTGTTTTTTGGGCCTTTTTTAGGAGGCTATTGACTCACTTTTCATGACTTTCTTGCTTTATTCTCATTTCTCCTCCCAATTTTTCCTCCACTTCTCTCATTTGATTTCTGAAATCCTTCTTGAGCTCCTCCATGGCCTGCTACTAATTCATATTTTTCTTGGAGGCTTTCGATGCAAAAGTTTTGACTTTGATGTCTTTTTCTTGTTCCATGTTTTGATTCTCTTTGTCCTCCAAATAAAATTCTATGGTCTGATTGCACTTATTCTCTTTGCTCACCTTGACAGTCAATCACTTGATTTTAGAATTCTTTGCCTCAGTAGAAATTGGCTTCCAGAGTGAAGGGAGCTATATCCTAAATTTTGGTGTGTTTTGCAGTTGTTTTCAGTGCTGTTGTCAGAGCTATGAGGAGAGTGCCCTCTCTAAAGCTACCACAAGGTCTTGCACACTGCCACATACCCCAGAACTACCATCTAAGACTACACCCCACATCCAAACAGATCAAAGCAAGAGTGATTACCCTCTGGTCACTGGGTCACCCTATGTTCTGTAGGCCTGGAGCTCTGGAGGCAGCCATGTGGCAGCAGCTGCAGCCTCCAAGCTGCTGTCATATCTGCCACACCAGTGGCAGATGCTGGACTGTGCTCTTCTCCTACCCAGTTTCAGGAGAGTTCCCTACTGACTATTTACTTTTTCTTTAGTGTTTATGGGTTGAGAAGATTGGGAAACACCACAGATGCTGGTGATTCACTCTCCTGAAGTCTGCCCCTGGCCAGTCTGGGCCGTGAATCTGGGCAGACATGGCTCACACCCAACTGCATTAGGCTCCTAGTTTAGTGCTATAGATAGAACCTTCCTGTTGGTCTGCCAGGCTGCCTTCAGTTGGAGATTTGCTTCTATCTGTCACTTTGTGGATTCTGTAGCTCTAAAATTTGTTTAGACACATTTTTTTTTTTTTACAATTATTGGAAGGGGTTGGAGTAGGACCTCAAGTAAGTTCCCACTTTTATTCTGCCACCTTGGCTCCATCCCTTAAGAGCTATTGATTTTCTTATTGCTCTACTGCTTGACAGTCCAACATGAGCCAGCTCTTCTGTGACCACTGCTCCAGCAATGGCATTTTTCCAGACAAATTGAAAACAGGAGGGACCTCAGGCAGTGCCACTTCTGTGGGAGGTCAGTAAACTAGTAGGAAGCATGCTGTAAGGTAATTAAGAAGCCCTAGTCTGCTGTAAAAGGTTGATCTTAAAAGAAAATTCTATCTGGAATCATGCTGTCTTATTTCCAATGGCTATTATAAATGGTATGTTGAAGTATTCTAAAAAATATTGATAAAAACCTGCACTAGAGTAGATGTTCTTTTAATTGATAGGCACTGTGGTGATTGCAGAAAAGAAAGTACAAATTGGACTGAACACCCCTGTAAGTCCTAACTTGCCCTGTCTAGTTTCGTGTCTTTGCTCCTTGACAACAAAAACGTCATGATGGTAGGAAAACAACATGGGATTTGGAGTCAAAGGTTTTGGGTTTGAATCTTGGTTTTTCTTCTTAACCATTTATATAAATTTAGACAAATTACTTCAACTTTCAGTTTTCAATTTCTCATCTGATGAATTAAGACCTTGAATTAATAGACCTCTTTGATCTTTTCCAGCTTTAAATAGGTAATCCAACTTCAGTTTCCTTATTTTAAAGTTAAATATAGTAATTCTTTGTTAGGTTATTTTGTTATTTCTATTTTTGCCAAAAGAATCATCATTTTTCCAGTCTCTTTGGTTCATATATTCAGTTTTATCTTCAATTCCTCACTAATACACCCCATATGTCTGATTAGTTACCATATTATGCCATTTTTACTATCAGACCATCTCTCACTCATAATACCTTCTCACTACTTAACATAGATAAAATTTTATTTCAGGTTTTTCTCTCCTCTCACCAAGAATATGGCCGCAACTATTGAATTGAATACCCTGCCTTTTAAGTATTTCATTATTCTAGTCTCCATGAAGTTTCAATTGACTTCAATTAGTCAGGTAGGCACAATTAGCTTTTACTATAATCTATTGATTAATGTGGTATACTAAGAAGAGTAGGTACAAAAAAATGTCCCATTCATCTTATAACCACCAAATCTTTGTCACATTTTCACATGATTATATACAAAAAGTGTGGGCTCAAACTTAGAGAACACAGATGAGAAAATGGTAACACATAGCCCCTCAGAGTTCTCTTAATGGAGTCTCTATGATGTTCCCCTTGGGATTGGTCTGCAAGACCCTTTATTGAACCTTAAATCTGCATCCAGTCTATCCTTACTTTCTTCCATCCTTTCTTCTTGGGACACTGTTAGTGTGTTAACGAGACGATGGAAAGTGCACAATTCTCTGTACCATTTAAAGATCACAGGGTCCTCCTCTAGACTAGGGCAAAGAAAAGAGATCTATGCTGAGGCTGAGTTATGACTAATCTCTCCTCAAGAGATTCCTTCTAAGGGGGACCTTTCTACCACCAGACACTCTGGGTCCAAATTGGAATGATATTGTATGTATGACCCTTATGGTGTGAACAAATTTCCTTAGCCTATCCAAAGACACTTACTTCCTTTCATTGTTACTATACTTGGTAGAGGGCTTTTTTTTTTTTACTTCTTTAGCTTGAAAACTAAGATTGATTGAATCAATAGAAAAGTCAAGTTAGGTATAAGGGCTTTGCTTCTTGACATCTTAGAATGAGATGGGGTGATTCAAATGACTTACTCAACAGAACTGCCCACAAAATCTTACGTGTATGTAAGTATAAAACAATGCTTACTAACAATGAGAGTTATTCAAAACTAGAAGGGATTGCATGGGAGACAGTTGGATCCCTGTTACTGGAGATATTCCTGTGGTATTGTTATGTATGGACAGATTGCTGAATCTGGAGTCAGGAAGACATAGGACCAATCCATAAACACAATGTAAATATACATACACATTTACATATATTTGTATACATCATGTATATGCTTTCATATGCATGTGTTATCATGAAGATTGAATCTAAACTCTTTTAAATAAGTCATTCTTTTAGAATAACAGGGTTTTTGTTTGTTTTTTTCTGTTTTTATTTTTATTTTGTTGCACAAGTAGCATATGTACATCAAAAATACTAAATGATTATGTAAGTTTATTTGAATCTGTTACTTTTCAGTGGTGTAGAAGGCAGAAAAAATTACAGGTTCTACTACAGTGGGTCTTTTCTTTTTTAATTTAAAGACTATTTCGGTAAATCATTTACACTTTTCGCTTCTCAATTTCCACATCTGTAAAATGTAGGGATTGGATTATATTGATTCTCACTTTCCTTCCAGCTCTAAATCTATGATCCTATGACTGCCAGTCAAGCAATCCCCATGTCATTATCCCAGCTCCTTCAATACTTCAAAGGGAAAATTATCATACCCTACTGCTATTCTATGAAGCATTTTAATGAAAAGAAATTAATCATAAATGACATGAAAAACAGATGTCATAATCTTCCTGGAACACTCTCTGGCATATCCCTCTTTGTAGGTGATCGGCTGTTATGAGTGATTTTATTTTTTTGATATTTGAGTCCTAAAATTATAAAAGCATATTTGGAAGTAGATCACAGAATTCCAAGAGGTGGTGATCAAAAAGCTTCAAGTTAGACTTATACTTGAGAAAGATTCTCTCTGCAATATAACTTAAGAGTGGGTTTCTGTTTGAATTAAAGAATTCAGTCCCACAAGCTTTTTTTTTAAAGCACCTACTATGTTCAAGTCTAGGTCTATGTTTTTGGGATAACTGATGTTTATATAGCGCTTTCGATTAAAAAATACTTGCATTATCTCGTTTGGACCTCAGAGCAATGCGTGTGTGTGTGTATGTGTGTGTGTGTGTGAGTGTGCGTATTTGGGGAGGGAGTAAGGTTACTACAGGTATTATTGCTCCATTTTACAGATGAAGAAACTAAATCTTTGAGAGATGTTTTGCCCATATTCTAGTAAATGTCAGAGGGAGGAACTGATCTCATGTTTTCCTGACTCCAAGTCCACCAATACACCCGTTATACAATAATCCCTCTGGAAAACTCTCCAATGAGGGGTATCTGACTACTTTCCAAGCAGTCATTTCACTTATATTGTTAGGAATCTTTCCCTTACATTGATAACAATAGACAAAGTAAATAGTTTAGTAAATTCACATGTAGTATGTGAATATTGAAAATAATTTTATTCCAGAGATTTTTCTTTTGATAATAATGACATTTAATTCATATAATTCATCCTTAAGCAATTGGGACCCAGAATTCATGTAAAAAAAAAAAACAATGGTGGTAGGGCATGATGGAATAACTAATTTTACATTGCTTGTTCTTGGTAATTTATTGTATTTAAAAGTGATATGATTAAGCATTGTCTGTCGAACCTAGTGTTCCAAGTACATTTATAAATGAGAGGCTGATACTTAGAGATTTCTCCCAAATAGATCTTTAAAAAATAAATAAGATCCTTCTTTGTATGCAGCTCCTTACAGAGTGAGGAACTTTGTTGCAATAGACATTTCGGTGTGTTTGTATGGTATTGTATTCTTGGTATGAGAACTAGTTTTGTGACAATAAACTAAAATCTTTATAACAATTAGAGCATGGAAAAATGTAACGGGAGGTCACAGGAATATATGGATATCTTCTTATTAAAGTTCCCCTGTAAAGGTTGCATAATTGCTTGTCCTTAAGTTTTTTTTTTTTTACTTTTTAATTAAATTTTATGTTTATTTTTAGTTTTCATCATTCATTTCTACAAGATTTTGAGTTACAAATTTTTTCCCTGTCTTTCCCCTACCCACCATACTAAATAGTGATCCCACTGAATACACCCTCCCACAATCTGTTCTTTCCTATATCCTCCTCCATTTCCCCTCTTACTTTCCAGAAGGGCAAGATGGATCTCCATACCCCAGAGCCTATATATTTTATTTCCCAGTTGCACATAAAATAAAAATAATAATATTTTTTGAGCATTTGATTTTACAACTTTGAATTCCAGATTCTTTCCCTTTCTCCTTTGTCTCCCACCCTTACTGAGAAAATAAGCAATTCAATATAGGTTGTGCATGTGTAGTTATGCAAAACATTTCCATGGTGGATATATTGTAAAAGACTGACTATATTTCCCTCCATCCTATCCTAACCCTCCACTTGTTCTATTCTCTGCTTTGACCCTGTCCCTTTTCAAAAGTGTGTGCTTCTAACTACACTTCCCCCAACCTGTCCTCCCCTCCATCAATCTTTTCTCCTTCCCTTCCCCCCTACTCTCCTGTAGGAATGTTTGCTTGGCCTCTGAATGTTTGTTTGGACCCCCTATGATCTGCAGGCCGGGAGCTCTGAAGCAGTCACATGGAGGCGGCAGCATGGCCCTTTCTATCTCCAGAGACAAGGGCCATACCAGCTCCTCCATCCTCCCCTCCCCCCCCCCAGTTCCAACAGAGTTCTACACTGACCTCTCACTTTTTCATTGGCATTTATGGGTTGATAATTCTGGAAACTGCCATTGCTGCTGGTGATCCACACACATAAGTGTTTAGCAGGGATTCTTGATCAACTATGGCTTAGAACATAGAAGATTTTGCATTTATTTTTTTTTCTGTAAACCATCTTTAATAAGGTCTTAGCCTCTGTAATATGCAATGTTTTAAATTGTAAATTAGCTCTAAGTTTGGAATAGATGTGTTCTGAAACACTTCTCATTTTGAGTTCTCCAATTATTTGATTCTTGAGGTACTTTCCAGTAAATCCATGATCCCAGGATCTTATGAACATGTATTAAGGAGTATCACCTATAAGTAAGGTAAAATAATTACATTCCCTAGGTTAAATCTCATTTGGCTCCCCTTAAGAAAAACTTTTTCAAGCCTAAATTCATAAGAATATTTTCTGGTGTTGGTTTTCTCTGCAAAGGAGAATAATTTTTGGAGTAGAAAGCACAGAACAGTTTCCCTCCATCCTGTCTTTATGCCCTACTATTTTGAAAGAATTTTTTTTTTTAACAAATACGTATACTCACGCAAGATATGTTCTATCATCGTCCATTAAAAAAAATATCACTCTGTACTAAAATCATCACCTTTCTCTCTGGAAATGGGAAGAGTGTGTCATCTTGAGTCAAATGTAATCATGAATGGTTGTTCATTATTTCTGAGTATTTCAAGGTTGTTTGTCTTTAAAATATTGTCCTGGTTCAGTTCATTTAACTATTAATTTATGAAATGTTTCAAAGGAATCTCTAAAACCTTCTTTTATTCCCTAATTTCTTTTTTTAATTGATTTGTTTATTTACTTGTAATTTACAAGATTCAGTTCCACAATCCCTTGCATTTCAAATTTTCTCCCCTCCCTCTGCCCCTACCCCCATGGTGGCATGCAATCAAGTATAAGATCTGTAAATACTTTCACACTGGATATAAGTATGATTGTACAGAAGGGTTGTAATCAATGAAGTGAACAATAGAAAAGAAGAAACAAAACCAAACATGGAAAAGAACGATAGCATGTAGATTGCTTCAGTCACCATTTAGCCTCTGTTCTTTCTAGATCTTTCTCTGAATGTAGATATTTCCTTCCATCTTGAGAACTGTAGAATTGTCTTATAACTGTGCATTGCTGAGAAGAGTCCAGATTATCAACGTTGGTCATCACACATATGATGTGTCTGTGATTTTGTACAAATTTTTCCTGGTTCTGCTTTTCTTACTTAGTATCAGTTTGTATAAGCCTCTCCAGGTAAATATGAAGTCCATCTCCTCCCTATCTCTTAAAGCACAATATTATTCCATTACATTCATATACCACAACTTGTTTAGCCATTCCCCAGTTGATGGGCATCGCTTTGGTTTCCAGTTTTTTGCCACCACAAAGAGAGCTGCAATAATTTTTTTTGTACATATGGGTCTTCCTCTCACTTCTATGATCTCTTTGGGATACAACCCCAGAAGTGGTATTACTGGGTCAAAGGGTATGCAATTATTTATAGCCCTTTGGGCATAATTCCAGATTGCTCTCCAGAATGGTTGACTCAGTTCACAACTCCACAAACAATGTATTAGTGTTCCAATTTTTCCACATCCTCTCCAGCATTTGTCATTTTCCTGTTTTGTCATCTTAGCCTACCTGACTGGTGAGATGTGGTACCTCAAAGTTATTTTGATCTGCATTTCTCGAATCAATAGTGATTTAGGGCATTTTCATATGCTTATAGATATATTTATATTCTACCTCTTAAATTGCCTGTTCATATCCTTTGACCATTTGTCAATTGGGGAATGACTTGTATTCTTATAGATTTTACTTAATTCTCTGTATATTTTTAAAATGACACCTTTATCAGAGACACTGGTTGTAAAAATTCTTTCCCAGTCTCCCACTTCCCTCTTAATCTTGGTTACATTGGCTTTGTTTTTACAGAAATTTTTCTATTTAATGTAATCAAGATTATCCATTTTGCATTTTATAATGCTCCCTAACTCTTCTTTGGTCATAAAGTCCTCCCTGTTCCACAAATCTGACATGTAAACTATTCCTTGCTTCCCCAAATTACTTACAGTATCAGCCTTTATACCTAGATCGTGTACCCATTTATACTTGACTTTGGTATATGGCATTAGATGATGGTATTTGCCCAGGTTCTGCCATACTATATACCAGTTTTCACAGCACTTTTTGTCAAATAGTGAGTTCTTATCCCAAAACCTGGATTCTTTGGGCTTATCAAACAATATATTACTATAATTGTTGAATCCTGAGTCTTTTGTACCCAATTGATTCCATTGATCCACTACTCTATTCCTCAGTCAGTACCAAGTAGTTTTGATGACTGCTGCTTTATAATACAGATTAAAATCTGGTATGGCTAGGCTAGGCCACCTTCCCTAGCATTTCTTTTCATTAATTGCCTTGATATTCTGGACCTTTTGTTCTTCCAAATAAATTTTATCACTATTTTTTCTAGGTCTATAAAGTAATTTATTGGTAGATTGATTGTTATGGCATGAAATATGTAATTTAAATTGGGTAAAATTGTCATTTTTATTATATTAGCTTCACCCAGCCATGAGCAATTGATGTTTTTCCAATTAGATATGATTTTATTTATGTGAAAAGTGTTTTGTAGTTGTGTTCATATGGGTACTGGGTTTGTTTTGGCAGGTAGATTCCCAAATATTTTATAATGTCTATGGTAACTTTAAATGGGATTTCTCTTACTATTTCTTGCTGTTGGACTTCTTTGGAAATATATAGGAATGCTGAGGATTTATGTGGGTTTATTTTATACCCTACAACTTTGCTAAATTTATTTATTGTCTCAAGAAGTTTTTTACTTGACTCTCTAGGCTTCTAGGGTTTTCCAAGTATATCATCATATCATCTGCAAAGAGTGATAGTTTAGTCTCTTCTTTGCCTAATTTGATTTATTTGATTTCTTTTTCTTCTCTAATTGCTACTGCTAACATTTCTAGTACCAGATTGAGTAAGACAGGTGATAGTAGACATCCTTGTTTCACCCCTGATCTTATTGGAAATGCTTGTAGGTTGTCCCCATTACATGTAATACTTGCTGATGGCTTTAAATTGATGCTACCTCTTATTCTAAGGAAAACTCCATTTATTCCTATACTTTCTAGTGTTTTTGATAGGAATGGATGTTGTATTTTGTCAAAAGCTTTTTTTCTTAATCTATTGTGATAATCATGTGGTTTCTGCTAGTTTTGTTGTTCATGTGATCGATTATCCTGATAGTTTTCCTGATAGTGAACTACCCTAGCATTCCTGGAATAAATCCTGCCTGATCAAAGTGTATTATTATCATTATGATTTGCTGTAATCTTTTTGCTAATGTTTTATTTAGAATTATTGCATCTATATTCATAAGAGAAATTAGCATATAGTTTTCTTTCTCTGTTTTGTCTCTTCCCAATTTAGGTATCAGTACCATTTTTGTCTCATAAAAAGAATTTGGTAGGACTCCTTCTCCAATTTTCTCAAATAGTTTGTAAAGTATTGGAGTCAATTGTTCTTTAAATTTTTGGTAGAATTAACTAGTAAAGCCATCTGGCCCATGAGATTTTTTCCTAGGGAGTTCACTGAGGGTTTATTCAATTTCTTTTTCTGAGATGGGGTTATTTAAGTAGTTTACTTCCTCTTCAGTTAGTCTAGGCAACTTGTATTTTTGTAAATGTTCATCCATTTCACTAAGATTGTCAGATTTATGTGCATACAATTGGGCAAAATAATTCCTAATTATTGTTTTAATTTCCTCTTCATTGGAGGTAGATTCACCCTTTTCATTTTTGATATTTGTAATTTGGCTTTCTTCTTTCTTCTTTTTTTTTTTTATCATATTGGCTTAAAGCCTATCAATTTTATTGGCTTTTTCATAATACCAACTCTTAGTTTTGTTTATTAATTCAATAGCTTTCTTGAATTCGATTTTCTTAATCTCTCCTTTGGTTCTCATTATTTCTAAGTTAGTATTTAATTGGAGATTTTCAGTTTGTTCTTTTTCTAGCTTTTTCAATTGCATGCCCAATTCATTGATCTCCATTTTCTATAATTTATTCATGTATGCATTCAGTGATATAAAACTTCCCCTAAGAACTGCCTTTGCTGCAT
>CM053592.1:163753029-163773230 GCA_028646515.1 Pseudochirops corinnae
ATGAATTTTTTTTTAAAATCTCTGTGGGGCTCTGCTTCCAGAAGGGAAAGCTCTGTCCCAAATCGCTGGGGTCCTCTCGGCTGCCGTAGACTTCAGGCTGACTGGATAATGAAGACTCCAGGACCGAGGCCCAAGACCACGATCCAGATCCAGGCCGCTCAACGCGAGAGCACTGGTCTGAAACAATCGCTCAGTCCCCCTGCTTTTTGCAGACCTAGGTCGGGAAGCTACAACGTGGAGGCGGGTGCAAAACCTCCGCCTTTCGCTTTTCCACTCTGGAGACCTTTCGACCAGATGCTTATCTCCCTCTTTCACAATCCCCCCTCCCCGCAGCTGGTGCTACTCCGCTCACCTGAGAGCTTTCTCTGCACCTCCCGCCCGGCCGCCCCCGGGGCACAGCCGGGGCTTCAGGCCAGGCTGGTTTCGGTTCGCAGTGCTGCTATGGTTCCTCGTAGCCGAGCTGACTTTAGTGGGAAGTATCTTTGTGTGCGATTTGAAATTCTAGGTTGGTCCAGAGTCCTATTCCATGGGTATTGTGGGGTGGCTATGTGAGAGCTGCGATATATTGCTGCTGCTATGCAGCCATCTTGGCTCCACCCCCCCCCCCCCAAACTGTTGTATTTTTGCTTTCCTATCTCTAGCAGTTAGCACAGAGCATGGCATTGAATAAAAGCTTAATAACTGTGTGGCATTTGATATTTAATAAATGCGTTTTGATTGGGTAATTGGTAGTTTATCACAGTGTGGAGATGACTGTTGACTTTGGAATGCTCTGTAGGTGGAGCAGCATGCATATATTAGTGTGCTAACACTGCTGGAAAGTCCTGTAAAGAAAGAAGGACTTTAATGATTGTCATGGAGACATATATGTCTGTCCATTTGAGGGAACTTATCACTAAAAGATTAGCTACTCAATCCTCAAATGGATATGTGAACTCATTGATGAGGAAGTTTCAGGCTTTGATCTCATGATACCTATCCACACACATCCTATGCCAATCCATTGTGACTATTGTTCATGTTCTCCCATAATTTCACCACAAAGTGTCTGCCCAAAATACTAAAGGTCTTCCTTGCTTTTTCCTCAATTTAAGAGCATATTATTAGAGCACTCTTATTATCTACCTTTTAATCTTTTCTGTCTTGTATGACCTACCCCTCTCTTCTTCCTTTCATTTATTTCCTCGATGAAATCTTAAATCCTGTTTTTTTTCTTTCCAGGTTCTTACTGAGTATATGTTACAACTTGTTCACACCCACCAGGCTCCCCCATTCTTTGTCTTCCAAGTGATACATATTTTTAATTCTTTGGAAATATGTATCTCATGTCTCACTATCATATATCAATACTGATAGATGGTTGTTATTAAAAACATAGATCCAAGTATTTCAAAGTTAATTCTTAAATTTGTTCCTCAGATTCTGTTTATTTGGTTGAGTTTATACAAATCTTCCCAGATTTCTTTGAAACTATTACCTTCATCATTTTGTATAGTACAATTCTGTCCATTCCATTCATAACACATTTTCAACCACTATGTAGTTGATGGGCACTCCCTCAGTTTCTAATACTTTTCCTCTATAAACTGAATTGGTCTAAATATGTATTTTTTTTACAAATATGCATCCTTTTCCTTTTCCTTTGATGTCTTTGGAGTATAGATTTAGCAGATTTAGAATTGTTATTACCGTTTCAAAGGGTATTCACAGCATAAGAGCTTTGGGGGCACATTTCCAAATTGCATTCCAGAATTCCTGGAGCAATTCACAACTCCACCAGTAGTATAATAATGTAGCTGTTTTTTTTTTGTTTTTTTTTAACCACAGTCTCTTTGGCATTTGGCATTTTAATTTTATTAACTTCGCCTGTACCACAGAGTTTAATGAAACTTCAGTTAAGTTGCTTTTTAATTTATACTTTTCTAATTATTAGTGATTTGAAACTTTAAAAAAAAATATGACTACTGATCACTTGAGTTTTTTTTTCAACAAGAATTTCCTACTTAACATTATTTATTTATCTAATGGGGAAATAAACCATTGCTACTCTTCAGTATTTGAATCAGTTGAATATTATCTTGAATATGAGTTTCCTATCAGAGAAATTTGCTGCAATTTTCCCCTAGTTACTTGCGTCATTTTTAATGATTACTGCTTTGGTTCAAATTTGTACAACTTTCTTTCAAAATTTAAGTAATTGAAAGACCATTTCAACTTCTGGTCTGGTTATACTTCTTTTACTATATATCATTGTGAAAGATATTTTCTCCTTTGCCACTAAAAGAAAAAAAAATATTATCAAGATGGTGGCATAGAAGCAGGGAAACTCAGTGGCTCCCCCCATAACCTCTTAAAATATCTATAAAATATGACTCTAACAAATTTTACGGCTACAGAACCCACAAAGTGACAGAAAGAAACAAATCTCCCTCAGAAGGCAGCCTGGCAGCCAGAAAGGAAAGGTTCATCACAGCATGCTAGGAGCTGAGTCCAGCCCAAGGCCAGAATTTTAGCCCTAAGGTGGCCCCAACTACCAGCTGCAACAGACTTCGGGAGAGTCAACACCAGCAGCAATGACAGTTTCCAGAATTATCAACACATAAATGTCAAAGAAAAGGTGACAGGTCAGTGTAGAACTCTGTTGGAACTGTGGGGGACTGAAAAGCAGGTACAGTACCTGCCCCTGGAACTAGAAGTAGTGCAGATGTTGTAGTCCTGCAGACACTTGCATGTGGCTGCTTCAGAGCTCCTAGCATGCAGATCATAGGGGAGCCAAGAAAACATTCAAAGGGTAACCACTCATGCTTTAACCTGCTGGATCTGGATTGCAGAATTGGATGGTTCTGAGGTGTGTGACTAGTGAGACAGAGCTGGTGGGGGCTGTAGAGATGGTACTCTAGTAAGACCCCGGAAGCTTAAAAACCCCAGTGATTTGGGACAAAGCTCTCCCCTCTGGAAGCAGAATTCTATTGTGGTAAAGAGCTCAAAAGTCAAATAATTGAGTGGCAACATGAGCAAGCAAAGGAAGCAAAGCAAAGAAAGCCATCCAACTTTTGATGACTTTTTTGGGGAAAAAAAGAATCAAAGCATGGAATGGGAGGAAGACAATGAAGTCAGAACTCCTGCGCCAAAAGTTTCCAAGAAAAACATGAACTAGTTACAGGCTATGGAGGAGCTCAAGAAGAATTTTGAAAATCAAGTAAGAGAAGTGGAGGAAAAATTGGGAAGAGAAATGAGAATAATGCAAGAAAATCATGAAAAGAGAGTAAAAACACTGACTGAAGAAAATAATACCTTAAAAAATAGATTAACTCAAATGACAAAAGGGGTCCAAAAAGCCAACAAGGAGAGGAATGCCTTAAAAAGTCAAATTTGCCAGAGGGAAAAAGAATTCAAAAGCTCACTGAAGAGAATCATTGCCTCAGAATTAGATTGGAGCAAATGGAAACTAATGATTTTATGAGAAATCAAGATACTTTAAACAGATACAAACAAATGGAAAAATAGAAGGCAATGTGAAATATCTCATTAGAAAAACCACTGACCTGGAAAATAGATCTAAGAGAGATAATTTTAAAATTATTGGAGTACCTGAAAGTCATGATCGAAAAAAAAAAAAAGAAAGAAAGTAGCCATCATCCTTCAAGAAATTCTCAAGAAAAATTTCCCTCATACTTTAGAACTGGAGGGCAAAAATAGAAATTGAAAAAATTCACCACTTATCTCTTGAAAAATATCCCCAAAAGAAAACTCCTAGGAATATTATAGCCAGGTTCCAGAGTTGCCAGTTTAAGGAGAAAATATTACACACAGTCAAAAAGAAAAAAATTTGAATATTGTGAAGACACAATCAGGACAACATAGGATTTAGTAGCTTCTATGTTAAGGGATCACAGGGCTTGGAATTTGATATTCTGGAGGTCAAAGAGCTAGGATTAAAAGCAAGAATCAAGAGTCAAGATGGTATCATAGAAACAGGAAAACTGTGGCTCCCCCCCATAACCACCTCAAATACATATAATGTATGACTCTAAAAAAATGTTAGAGCTATCAAACCCACAAAGCAATGGAAAGAAACAAATATCGCGCTAAAGGCAGCTCAGCAGGTGGACAGGAAGTATTCATTATAGCTTTCTGGGAGCAAAACCCAGCCCTGTGTGAGCCAACAGTTTTAGCCCCATGGCAGCTCAGACAAGTTGTGGCTGAAGCATTCAGGATAGTGGATCACCAGCAGGTATGGCAGTTTCCAGAATTATCTTCCCGTAAATGCCAAATTAACAGGTCAATGGAACTCCCCTTGATCTGGTGGGGCAGAGTATGGTCCAGACTTTGCTTCCAGAGTGAGAAGTTGCAGAAGTGGCAGGCTTGCAGCAGCCATGTCTGGCAGCTGCAAAAATGCCAGCGATTTGGGACAAATTTCTCCCCTCTGGAAGCAGAGTTCTACTGTGGCAAAGAGCTCAAATGTCAAGTAATCAAGTGGCAAACTGAGCAAGCAAAGGAAGCAAACTAAGCACAGCCATCCAACTTCAGATTCCTTTTTTTTTTTTAGGACAAAAAGGATCAAAGAATTGAAAGAGAAGATAACAGAGTCAGAACTCCTGAACCAAAAATTTTCACAAAAAATATGAACTCATTACAGGCCATAGAGGAGTTCAAGAAGGATTTGAAAATCAAGTCAGAGACGTGGAGGAAAAACTAGAAAGAGAAATGAGAATGATGCAAGAAAATCATGAAAAGAGAGTAAAAAAA
Organism: Pseudochirops corinnae; assembly: GCA_028646515.1. Lineage (NCBI taxonomy): Eukaryota > Metazoa > Chordata > Mammalia > Diprotodontia > Pseudocheiridae > Pseudochirops > Pseudochirops corinnae. The sequence continues at coordinate 163,757,779 of CM053592.1, forward strand.
CTGACTGAAGAAAATTACACCTTAAAAAACAGACTAATTCAAATGGCAAAAGTGGACCAAAAAGCCAATGAGGAAAAGAATGCCTTAAAAAGCCAAATAGGCCAGATGGAAAAGGAATTTCAAAAGGTCACTGAAGAGAATCTTTCCTTCTGAATTAGATTAGAACAAATGGAAGCTAATGACTTTATAGGAAGTGAGGATACTATTAAACTGATTCAAACAAATGGAAAAAATAGAAGGCAAAGTGAAATATCTCATTGGAAAAACCACTGACCTGGAAAATAGATCCAGGAGAGACAATTTAAAAATTATTGGATTACCTGAATGCTATGATCATAAAAAGAACCTAGAAATCATCCTCTCAGAAATTCTCAAGGAAAATTGGCCTGATATTTTAGAACTAGAGAGCAAAGTATAAATAGAAAGAAATCACTGATCACCTCTTGAAAAAGATCCCCAAAAGAAAACTCCTAGGAATATTATAGCCAGCTTTCAGAGTTCCCTGAAATAGGAGAAAATATTACAAGCTGCCACAAAGAAACAATTGGAATACTGTGGCAACACAATCAGGATAACACAGGATCTAGCAGCTTTTACACCAAGGGAATACAGGGCTTGGAATATGATATTATAGAGATCAAAAGAGCTAGGATTAAAAACAAGAATCACCTAACCAGCACAACTGAGTATAATGTTTCAGGGGAAAATATGGTCATTCAATGAAGTAGATGACTTTCAAGCATTCTTGATGCAAAAACCAGAACTGAATAGAAAATTTGACATTAAAATACAAGAAGCCAGAGAAGCATGAAAAGGTAAACAGGGAAAAGAAATCATAAAGAACTTATCAAAGTTGAACTATTTCCATGCCTACATGGATAAACGATAATTGTGTCTTATGAAACTTTTCTCAGTATGAGGTTAGTTGAAGGGAATATAAATGTATATATTTATACATATATATATATATATATGCATACATATATATCTATATAGAAGGATATATATGTGTATGAATACATATGTGAATGTACATATGTTTACAGGTATACATAGAGGGCACAGGATCAATTGAATAGGAAGGGATGGTATTTAAAAAGTGAAACTGAGAGGTGAGAGGGGAATGTAATGAGAGGAGATGGGGAGAGACAGAATGAGGTAAATTATCTCATATAGAAGAGGCATTGGATACCTGTTACAATGGAGGGGAAGAATAAGAAGGCAAAAGGGAATGGCTCAACCTTACTCTCATTGAATTTGGCTTAGGAAGGAAATGACATACACTCTGAATTGGGTATCTTGCCCTACAAGAGAGTAAGGGGTAAGGGAATGAGAGGAGGAATAATGAAGGGGAGGGCAGGTTGGGGAGGAGGGTAGTTAGGAGCACACTCTTTTGTAAATGGACAGGGACAAAGTAGAGAATAGAACAACTGTGGGGGGATAAGATGGAGGGAAATATATTCAGTCTTTCACAATATATTCACCATGGAAATATTTTGTGTAACTACACATGCACAACCTATATTGAATTGCTTATCTTCCAAGTAATAATGGGTGTCAGGGGAGGAAGGGAAAAATCTGGAATTCCATGTTGTAAAATCAAATGTTTAAAAAAATTATTTCATTATTATTATTAATTATTTACACACAACTGGGAAATAAGATATACAGGCACTAGGGTATGGAGATCCATCTTGCCCTACCAGAAAGAGGGAGGAGAGATGGGGAGGATATAGGAGACAGCAGATTCGGGGAGGATGTATATAGTAGAATCGCTGTTTTGAGGTGGTGGGTAGGGAAAAGACAGGGAGAAAATTTGTAACTCAAAATCTTGTGGAAATAAATGAATGATGTAAACTAAAAATAAAAGTAAAATTTAATTTAAAAAATATTTTATGTTCTTTTGCACCTTGTGATATGAGGAATGAAATGCTGGTATAAACTTGATGTCTTCTTTCCAGTTTTCCCAGAAGTTGTTGTCAACCAACAAGTCTTTATCATTGTAATTGCAAAATATTTCATTAGTATGCTTTCTTCCCTATGTTGTTCATACAATGTGTTCCTTTGTTTGACTTTTCTATATTTTTTTTTAATCTAGTATCAAACAGCTTTGGCGACTAGATATTTTTAGTATAGTTTGAAATCTGATAATGTTGGTCCCTTATTCATTTTACTTTTCCATCCTTATTTACCTATAGAATGTGTAAATTTATCTGTATGATTATAATTTATATTTATTTTTTCTAACTCTTTAAATAGTCCTTTGGCAATTTAAATGGTATAACACTGATTAAGAACATGAATATAGACTTTATCAATTTTATTGTATCACTAGGGCAAAATGTGAGCAGTTAATCTCTTAGTTTCTTTATGTCTGTGTTTAACTTTGTGTTTTATAATTGTATTCATGTAAAATTTCTCGATGTCTTAGGAGACACCTATTTAAATACTACTTTATGCATTCTGTAACTATGTTGAATGGAGTTTCTTTTTCTCTTCTTGCTGGAAGACATTTGTGTGGCTTTATTTTAGATCCTCCTTCTTTGATGAAAATATTCAGCATTTCAATTAACTTTTAGTTCTCTATAGGTCTCTATGTAGACCATCATTATTTGCTCAATTTGTTTTTCTTACATTATTGTTATACTTTATCACTATGGTATATAATGCAAATTATTGGCTTTAGATAAATATCATTTGCCATAATGAGAAAAAAAACCCTCCTTATTCTTGGAATTGTTAGTGTATTTATCAGAAGAGAGTGATGCATTTTTTCAAAAGCTTTTTCTGCATCTATTGACATAATTATGTTATTTTTATTTTTGTTACTTATGTGGTCTATTATGTTTATAGCTTTCCTGACATTGAACCAACTTTGAATTTGGGGCATAGTATTACCATATCATGATTCATATTTTGATACATTAATATGATGTACTTTGCTAATGTTTTGTTTAATTTTCTCATCAATATTCATTAGGGATATTGGCTTACAGTTTTCTCTCTTTGCTTTTTATCTCCCTGGTTTATGTACTAAGAATTTATTTTTATTATAGAAGGAATTTGGCATGCAAGTTGAATTAAATGCTGAATATCTTTGAATGTCAGGAAAATTAGTTTAAAATAAAATCAGTCCTTTTGATTATATGTTATTGAGAACATTAGTATGTGTTGGGAAGGATCATAAAAAACATTCTTTTCCAGTATTTTCTTAAAACATTTCATATAATATTGAAATGAATTGTTCTTTGAATATTTGATACCATTCTCTTGTCTGATCCTGTGTTTCCCTGAACCCCACTTCGTGAGTTCATTAATAGGTTGCTAAATTTCTTTTCCCCCCTCTCAGGATTGAATTACTTTAATTCTCTATTTCTTTCAAGATTAACCAGGATTTTTTTTTTCTTCAGTAAATACTCATACATTTCATTTGTATGGTCATTTTTTTTTGCTGTCATGTGAATAGGGAAAATTGTATTTAATAATTTCCTTTTTATCAATGCCTTGTGATAGCTTGTTTTTATATTTGATATTGACAATTTTATTTTGTTCCCTTGTTAATCACTAGCCATAAATTTTTATATTTTATTCTCCTCTGTTAAGCAACCTCTGAATAGTTTCATGATTTTTTTTTCCAATTTTATTTATTTTTAATTTTTTAATTGCTATTCTGGTAATTTGTTGGAATTATAACTAATGATAATCTTATATTTTATTTTTACTTGTATGCACAATTCATTGGTTTTACCTCTTCTTTTTTCTTGATGAAAGTGTTCAGAGACATTACTCCATCAGGAATACTTTGGTGGTATCCCCAAAATTTATGTTATCTCATTGTTTCAATTTCCTTGCATGACTCTCTTTTTTTCCAATATTTCTTCTGATATCCAAACATTCTCTAGGATTAAATTATTTAATCTACAATTAATTTCATAATTTTAAAGGATCCTTATCAAAAACATTTTTATTGCATTGTACATAATAAATAATACATTTAATTTCAATGCTCTTTTACATATGTTTGAGTATCTTTTATGCCCCAATACATGACAGTTTTTTGTAATGTTCTTGCATAAAGCTATAAATCCTCCCCAGAGAATGATCCCAATGCATTGAATGTCATTTCTGTTCCTTATCAGCCACTTATCATGGAATTAGAAGTTTTAAAGTGTGTACAGACATTATAGATGATCTCATTTAATAGAGATTTAATTAACAGGTGAAAATCCTGAAGCCAAAATAATGAGATGATTCACTCAAGGTCACAAAATCTAGGCCAGGATTTGAATTTAGGTGTTGTGATTGAACATCCAATGCTCAAACTCCTACAGATATTTTTTCATGCTACAAATGTTCTTGTCCCTGCAAGTTATCACTGTTAATCTTCTGTAGTCAATTATATGTTGATCATATATCTTTCTTTTAAAAAAATATTTTAACATTCTTTTTAAAGCTTTGATTTTCAATTTCTCTCCCTCCATGCCCTTCTACAATCATTGAGAAGGGAAGCAATATGATATCATTTATGCATGTGAATTTATGCAAAGTATATTTCCATATTTGCCATATTGTAGAAAAAAAGCAAGAATAATTAAGAAAATGGAAAAAAAAACTGGACTTCAATCTGCATTCAGAGTTCCTCAGTTCTTTCTTTGAAGGTGGTTAGCATTTTTTGTTGAACATTCTTTGAAATTTTCTTGGAATATAGTATTGCTTAGAATAGTTAAATTTTTCACAGTCGATTGTTGTTCAGACATTCCTATTACTGTGTACAATATTCTCCTGGTTCTGCTCACTTTACTCAGCATCAATTCATATACATCTCTCTAGGTTTATTTTTTCCTGAAAAAACATTACTAATAATTTCTTATAGTGCAATTAGGTTTCATTGCAATCATATACAATAACTTGTTCAACCACTTCCCAGTTGATGGCCATCCCCTTAATTTCCAAATCTTTCCCACTGCAAAATGAATTCATCTAAGTATTTTTGCTAATATAAATCAATTTCCTTTTTCTTCTATCTCTTTGGGATATAAGAACTAGTATTCTTGTTGCTGGGTCACAGGGTATGCAGTGTTTCTTATAGCCATTTGGGCATAGTTCCAAATTGTTCTCCAGAATGATCTGACCAGTTCACAATCCCTCCAAAAGGGCATTGGTATTCCAATTTTTCCACATCCCCTCCCAAATAGGTCATTTTTATTTTCTGTCATGTTAGTCAATCTGATAGATGTGAGGTGGTAAACTGGAGTTATTTTAATTTGCACTTTTCTAATCAATGGTTATTTAGAACATTTTTTTAAATTATGAGTATTGATAGATTTGATTTCTTCTTTTGAAAACTCTTTATGTCCTTTGACCATTTTTCAATTGTAGAAGGACTCTTATTTTCATAAACTTGGCTTAGTTCTCTTAGGGAAATGAGGCCTTTATTAGAGTAACTTCTTGTAAATTTCCATCCCCACTCCCCAATATCTGATATTCCTTTTAATTACAAATCTATTGATTTTGTTTGTGCAAAACGGGTTTAATTTTCATGTAATCAGAATTATTCATTAACTTCCTGTAAACACCTCTATCTCATTTAGCCATAAATTCTTCCTTATCTATAGACAGGACAGGTAGATTTTTTTTTCATATTCCCCTAATCTTCTCATGATATTACCTTTTATGTCTAAATTATGTATCCATTTTGACTTCATGTTGGCATACAGAGTGAGATGTTAGTCTATGCCTCGAAGTGCCTTCCAGTTTTCCCAGTTTTTTTTTTTGTCAAATGTTGAGTTCTTGCCCCCAAAGCTTGGATCATTGAGTTTATCAAACACAAGATTACTATATTCCACTGATCCACCACTCTATTTCTTAACCAGTACAAGATTGTTCTGATGATCATTGTTTTGTAAAATAGTTTGAAATCTGGTAATCATATACCTTTTCTATTGTCCTTTGGATACCATGAAGTTTTGGATGACTCTTCCATGTCTCCCATAAAGTAACTTCAGGCAACTACACTTACCAAAACTAGATCATAGTTCCCCTATTTCTAGAAATTGCTCTTTTAGTTGGCCCATGATATTCTCCTTGCTCAGTGTCTAGGTGAAGGAAAAGCGTGCTAGAGATATCTGGTGTTCTTTTAACTTCCAGTTTAATTCAAGGCTTCTCTAAGTACTCCTAAGTTTTTAAATCTTGTCAGTAAGTAGGAGAGAGTACAGAAAAGGTCAAATCTTGCTTCCAGACTTTTCCTGCTAATTGAATAAATCCTAAACTTGGTGAAGTGGTTGATATAATTGAAGAATCTTGCAAGGCACTAAAAACACACTATCTGTCCCTGGGCAAGTCCCTCAACCTTTGCAGAAGTCAGTCTCTTCCTCTGAAAAAAAAAATAAAGCAATTGAATTGGAAGTGATCTCTAGGGTAACTTAGAGCTTTAACATTCTATAACTAAGGAATTGATTAGGAAGTATGTATACTCTCCCAAGGAAGAAAATAAACAAAAACTAAAGGTTCTCTGGAGCATTTGAATTAAAAACATTGGAACAAAAACACTTAGAAATTCAAAACAGGAAACATTTTAACAGGGATGAGGTTAGTTAAAAGATTGCCTATATCATTTTTTTTTAAATCCCTAAAAAATCAATCTTCTGAAGAGATGTTTATTTCATAGTGAATGAGGAAAGGGGGGAAACTTTTCGTTAGTTTCAACTCAGGAATATATTGTTAATTGATGCACTGTACAGTAAAAATCTCAAGTGGAATGGAGCCCTGCAGGAAACTCCTGGCATGATGAAGACAAGTTTACTGCCCTGCATTTTTTGTCTAATACTTATTAAGAAATTAAAGACCTCTTCACTTCTGTTCAGTAATATTATAAGTGAATCAGAGAATTTCCAAGCTGCAAGGGACCTTGAGGTCATCTAATCCTTCCCCCTTTGTGATGGATGAGGGAACTGAGGGGAAGGGACTTGCTTATTGTCATACCATGAGTCAGACACAGAGCAAGGTCTTGTACCTCTGTGACCCTGTTGTTGCCAGATATATAGAAACTCTCAACTCCCTGCTCATTCTTGACATTTCCATTCCTTTAGTAAACAGCAAGAGCTTGTCTCACCAAAAGTCCTCCAACCCGAATTTTTCTATCTAATATTGTATTTGTACATGTTTGAATTTTTCCATGTGATTTGCTAACCTAAGCAGAATAGCATGGAGAAAAATCAAGAATTAAATCAACATTTTCTCCTTTAAAGAGATGTTAACTTTTTAAAAAATAAGTCCTTATATGTGGGTTATCAAAGTATTTTGTGATTTTCCATTAGTGATATTGAAAGATTCATTTCATTTTTTAAAATGTATTTATTTATTTACTTTTAGTTTACAACATTCATTTGCACAAGCTTTTGTGTTCCAAATTTTCTTCCCCTCCCTATTCTCCCCTCCCCCCCCATGGTGGCTTGCAATCTGATATGGACTCTACAAATACCTTCACTTTCAACATTCATCAAGTTGTAAAGAAGGATTACAACCAATGGAATGAATAACGAGAAAGAAGGAGCAAAACAGAACAAAAAAAAAAAAGAAGAGCAAGGAGCTTGCTTCTATCTGCATTCAGACTCTATAGTTCTTTCTCTAGATGTAGATATCCCTTTCCATCATGAGTTTTTGGAGTTGTCTTATAACCTTGTATTACTGAGAGGAGCCCAGTCTATCAAAGTTAGTCATCACAGATAGTGTGTCTATAATTGTGTACAATGTTCTCCTTTTTCTGCTCATTTCACTCATCATCAGTTTACACAAGCCTCTCCAGGTTATCATGAAGTTTGTCTGCTCCTCATCTCTTATAGCACAATAATATCTATTACATTCATATACCACAACTTATTTAGCCATTCCTCAATCATTGGGCATCCTCTTGATTTCCAATTCTTTGCCACCACAAAAAGAGCTACAGTAAAAAAAAAATTTGTACATATGGGTTCTTTTCTGACTTGTATGATCTCTTTGGGATATAGCACTAGAAGTGGTATTGCTGGGTCACAGGATATGCACATTTTTTTACCCCTTTGGGCATAGTTCCAAATTGTTCTCCCCAATGGTTAGATCAGTTCACAGCTCCACCAACAATGAATCAGTGTCCCAATTTTCCCACATCTTCTGCATTTATCATTTTACTGTTCTGTCATTTTAGCCAATCTGACCAGTGAGATTTGGTACCTCAGAGTTTTGATTTGCATTTTTCTAATCAATAGTGATTTAGCTTATTTTTTTTCCATATGATTATAGATATCTTTAATTTCTTCCTGTGAAAACTGCCTGTTCATATCCTCTGACTATTTATCAATTGGGGAATGACTTGTATTCTTATAAATTTGACTCAATTCTCTGTATGTTTTAGAAATCAGGACTTTATCACAGACAGTGGTTTTAAAAATTCTTTCTCAATTTTCCACTTCCCTCCTAATATTGGTTACATTGTCTTTGTACAAAATCTTTTTAAATTAATGTAATCAAAATTATCCGTTTAGCATTTTGTGTGCTCTTTATCTCATTTGTTCATTCTTCCCTGCTCCATAAATCTGACAGGTAAACTCTTCCCTGTTCTCCCAGATTGTTTACAGTATCAGCCTTTATATCTAAATCATGAATCCTCTTAGACATTATTTTGCTATACAGGGAAAGATTCATTTCTAATAGAAATAAAAACGTGACCTAATCTCTGGCCAGTCCCTGGTTGATAAGGGAAAAGGTCAGGAAACAAAATAAACCTTCAGGGTGGAAAAGCAACTTTTGCAGTAGGGATGTGTGTGTGTGTGTGTGTGTGTGTGTGTGTGAGTGTGTGTGCAGTTCTAGAACAATATACTCCTTCTGGTTTGTGTGTTTCCCAAACTACTTGCTACTATCAGAATTTAGAGGCCCATATTCCATTCTCTCAGGCACCCATCAGTGACTAGAGATAGAACTCATGTATTAGGCTCAGGGTGGTCCCTCACTGCTATACATTTTATCCTTCCCTAATTGATTGCCTCTTCTACTCTTCATAGTCTTCATTCTGAACTTCTCTCCTCAGATCACCTATACCAGCGTCTCTCACCTCTCTCTTCGTAAAGAAGCTTAATTCATTTTTCTCCAAAAAAGTGAGGCCGTTGGTCATAATCACTCTTTCTTCCACATTCCACATGTGATCAACCCAGCATCTTTCTTAGTGTCTTCTATACTTAAAACTTTAACTTGATTCTGCCATCCCTTCAAGCTATCATTTTATTTTATCTTTCTTACCTTTCACAATCAAAGTATGATAACAAGATGAGTATAGTTTCTCTCTTTTTCTCCCCTCCTATTCCCTTTTCAGCCTCTTACAATCTGTCTTCTGTCCTCACCACTTGACTAAAATTGTTCGATCCAAGGTTATGAGTGACCACTTTATTTCAAGACACCCACAGGATCGATTTGAACTCTGTTGACACATTCATGCACAACACCATTTAACTAAAGGTAAGTTTACAATTGATAAACATGTAACTAACAAACCATATAAATAAATGTAAATTTATGGCTAAGGGTAAAAGTATTCTAGGATTCTTTCATTCTGAGCACCATCAGACAGATTAGAGGAATGATAACAATGACAACATACATATACTTATACATACACATATATGTAGACATACACACACAATGTACAAAGTATTTTAAAGCTTATAAACCCTAAGAATTCTTTATCCCATTCTCTCAGTGCTGGGAAAACAAACAAACAAACAAACAAACCAGTAATTGACTGATATCAAGTAAATTAAGTGTTAATTACAAGACATAATTCTGTTTCCTAAAATGGAAATAATGATAAATTTACTTCATTCTTTTAGGTTTTAAATGCACTTTCCTCACAACCACATTCTGAAGTTGATAGCATACACATTTTTTCTTTATTTTATGTGTTACCTATTATTATTCTCACTTTAAGATTTTCAAAATGCTATATACATATATGTTATCAATTTCAATAATAAATGTGTACATATATAGGTATATATACACATATATATAGCTATACACATGTATTTACACAAATATGTTTGTATGTAAATACATGTTCTTCGCAACATTGCTATGAAATGATATTGTCTTTATTTTACTGATAAAGTAATTGGCACTTAGAAAGATTAAACGAATGCCTACCATCAAACAGCTGGTAAATGTCTGAAGCTGGATTTAAATTCATCATGTTCTGACTCCAAGTCCAGCACTCTTTCCCCTATGCCACCTAACTGACTGCAAATAAGAAATGAGACTAGCTTAGCTTGAGTTATTTGCTCGTGATTGCTCAGAGTCTAAGGGAAGGATTGGAAAAGACTTCTTCTGATGCCAACTCTAACACCCTTTTCATTACACAATACAATCTCATAATACATAGAGGCAGGTTTTACTTTAGATGAACAAGCTAGGGTTATAAGGGACAGCAGAGGAGATCCACGTTGTGGATGAGCAAACAGATTCAGAGAAGTGAAATGACCTGATCATGGACACAAAGGTAATAAGTGACAGATAAAAAACAAAAAAACCCAAAAAACCAGATATCTCAGTCCTTTGATTTCCAATTATTTGTACTATTAATGTTTGCAGGGTCGTTTTGAAGAAAACATTGTGTAAACTATGTGTTTGTATACACACACATATATGCATAGATATATATACAGCATATTTATATATGAGCTATTGTTCTCATTTTTCTATTCTTTTCATCTGTCTGATGGTGCTCATATAAAAAGAATCCTTGGGTAACTTGCAATCATGCCATTATTCATTTGCATCTAATGTTTGGTGAAACATCACAGAAGTGGATAAAAGGATTTTGTCTGTGTGTTTTTAATCAAAAAGAAAAAAAAAAACATTGAGATGTAAGCTTCCCGCTTTTAGACTCAATGAATGCATCTTTGGGATGAGTCTGAGGGGATAATATATACTTCTTCATCTTTCCATATGGGTTTGATTAATTTTACTAGGACTCTATCTTTTGAGAGCTTTTGATTCCACATAGTTTGGAAGTCATAACAATTCTTTATTTCAGTGTAATGTCAAGCAAACAAGTACTTAGTGCCTGGTTTCAGCTAAACCTTGACCTTGATTATATCAAGTCTTTGTTAAGAAACAGGACTCCTGAAACCGACAGTAGGAGGGACTTGCCAAAGACAGGAACAGGAAGGTTGTAAGAGATAGGTGGAACAGGGAGAAGATAATGACCATATATAAGGAGAAGGCCATGCTGGGAGAGAGCAGAACTGAGAAGGAGAACATTGTGGAGGTTGGAACTCTTTGTTCTGTGTTGATTTTTTGTTTATGACATTTTCTGCAGAAGCCCTGGGACCTTACTGGAAGCCCTCAAAGAGAATTTCCTTTTTGTCTGTTTACAGAAGGCCTAGAGGAGAGTTTCAGAGATCTGGGGACTGAACTGATGATATGTTTTGATTTCTCAGAACTTATTGGTTGGTCTGTGTTGATTTCACAGGCAGGTAGTGATTTGATGATAGTGCTGGCAATGCATTTGAATGTCATTGTGTCTCTGGTAAGCTTTGTCTTCCCAGAAACAGAAACTGCAAAGGACTTGAGTTAGACTGGACATTGAGCTTCAATATAGAATTGGACAAAGAGCTGAATGAGGAGCTGAGAGCTGACTACCTGTGAATCCAGGTGACAATTGGGTAGATTCAGGTAGGGAGCTGGACCCACAGAATTTGGAAGCCAGCCTTGAGCCAAGATGAAAAGACCTCTCCATGGGTACTTAATGCTGACTGAGAAGATCATGATTTGCTTTGACCTAGGGGAAGGAGAACTTTGTACTGTGTACTTTGTACCTCTTAAGGATGATTGAGTTAAGGATGATTGGAAACTAATCTCTAATCAAGAAGAAAGAAGACTTTTTGACTGAGAGATTAAGACAATGTGGCCTAGGGGTGGAGAACTTTGACCTTTGTACTTTGTGTCCCTTATGGAAGCTTGCTCCTTAAGGTTGATTGAGTTAAGGACTTACTGAATCATATCTTTTGTTTAAAACTATGTGGCCACTTTGGTGAAAACTATGTGACTACTTTAGTGATACTTTGTTATGTTATAACATTGTGAATGCTGTACTTTGGTTTCTGTGAATGTTTTGCTTTAGTTGCTGCTGAATAAATAGAGAGCTCACTATATGGTGTGATCAGAACCTTAAAGCTGTTCACAGCAATGGTGTTCTGGAAAGCTGCTCGTACTTGGCTTTACAGTCAGTATCTAGAAAAAAAAATATATTGTTAACATTTTGATGGTCATTGTCAGGTCCCCATGATTAGAAACAATAGTTTTACCTATGATAAAAGCCTCAAAATTAAAACAATTAAAGGATATGTTTAATGCCATACAACCTTTTTAGAATTCTGATAAATGTTATTTATCAATAAATAGAGAAATTTGAATCTGAGTAAACTCAATCATGTTGGCCCATTTCTTGGTGGAGTTAGGGATTAGAGGAATGATAGAATCTAGGTGTTGTTTGTCAAGTTTCTAGAACTTAGAGTAATGATAGACTTTACATAAAAGTAAATAGTTTCCAAAATGGATTTATTTGCATTGAAAAAGATTTTGTTTGTCATATAGAATTCCTGTAGATGTCAAAGAAGAAGGATGTCACAGAAAGCATTGCTGAAGCAATAAAAGTTGTCCAGTTGTAATAACAACAGTAATAGTAAGAATAATATCTATGCATGTATTATCATATATATCATACATGTATGTGTATGCTCAGAACTGTGGCCATACTATATATTTATGTATAAATTTATGTATATACACACATGTCTATATATATGGTTATATACATTGATGTATGTGTGTGTATAAAACTAACAAATATTTTTCTCTCTACTATATATTAAAACAATGTTTGAAAATATTTGGAGATCTGAGGACTTATAGAGTTGAGGGGTAGTGTAGAGCTACATATATTTTGATTTTGATTTGCTTAATTCCAAGAAGAAACTATGTCTTAGAACACAATATAAATTGTGGTGAAAGGTTATCCTCTGCACAGTGTGATATGTGATGTTCATTTTGCTATAATTCAAGATTGATTCATTTCTAAATGTCTGCATTAAAATATGTATTTGGGCAGAGGCACACGTAAATAATGAACAATCATGCTCTCATCCCTCCAAACTGTACATTAATTACAAACAAGGCCTGCTTTCTGAAGTCTCTATATATAGTGATTATAAAAATTGGTATTTAAATCTTATTTTTCTTATGGGTAAATCCCAACATTTTTTATTCAAAAAAATAAATTATTTAGAATTGATGTAATGCATTTGAATATTTTGAAAAGCATGGAGCTACAAAGTGAACTTACATTAGTATACACCATATTAGGGGATGAATTTTGCCACTAAAATATGGGATATAAATTATTTGTAACCCACTAAATGTTATGCACATATATCCCTAAAATCAGTTATAGGTCATCGGTTCTATTTTTCAGAAACTTTAATTTCTTTCTTTAATTTCATCAACCATAATTTACATGTACATATAAATATATACCTATAGATATAATAGATAGATAGACAGACAGACAGACAGGTAGATAGATAGATAGATAGATAGATAGATAGATAGATAGATAGATAGATAGATAGACAGACAGATGGACAGAAAGATAATATTAGAGTTAGGAAGGCCAGAAATAAAATCCTGCTTCAGGCACTTACATGCCTTGTGACCATGGGGAAGTCACTTTGTGTCTTTGGGCCTCAGTGTCTTCAATTGTAAAATAAGGAGGATAGACTCAGGGTTCTAATAAGTCCCTACCAGCTCTAATTTTGTGACCCTATGAAAAAAGATGGGAACAGAAAGAGAAAATATTCATAGCATCCAAAATCTGCCTTCTAAATCTAGGTTTCTATTCTAAACTCTTTTCAATCTTTGGGTCTTCAACACAATAGGAAAAGGAGCTAGGGACTTCTAAAGACTCTAATTAGATCTTAATCATCCCTCACACAGTACAAAGGGGATATCAATTGGTCACAGAGTGTGGTAGCTAATCTTGCTCTGGTGGTATCTAATAAGATTCTAAGCATATGGTATAGAATGTCATGGGAAGCTGGGATGTTCCTCATGATGATTCCAAATAGCTTTACTCCTTACCTCCAGTTTCAAGAGGCCTTGAGTTGCTGTAACTTTGATTGGGAATACTAAAAATCCAGTAGCCATCTGCTACTGCCTATTGATATGTCATTGTCACCAAAGACCTTTGGGAAGATGTGCTTCCAGAGGACAAACCATTTAATATGTAGTGGAATGGGTGAGCGTGAATAATTTGTTCCAATGACCATGAAGGGAGCTGCAGCAGGCTCTGTGGAGTGCTTAGAGCTTATTCAAACATCTAAGATACCAAAGTCATCCATTATATACTAGGCTTTCACCAGTTGCCTGACTTTTGTTTTGTTACTGGACTTCGATGACTAGAAGAAAGATTGAGGCTAATGAATTTGTGCAACTTTGCCTCACTTAAATCCAATTCATATACAATTCAAGACATCAACCATGACATCATTAGTCCTCTTTGAAAACAAAGGACAAACAATCAACAATACAGCATTAAGGTCAAAAAGGATGAAGACTAAATAAAATCTCTACAGATGGAGTAGTTAAGAGAGGAGTGGAAACCCTGGAGAGGTTTGTTTCAGTTGATTGGTATGGTTGCTGGTCATGTGGTGAGAGGGAGGGAAGCAAATAGGAGGAGAGGTAGTGTAGGGAATGCACATTGGTCCCTTCTTCTATGAAGTAGAGTATAAAATGAGGGAAATGCAGGAGTTCCACAACAACTTCAATGTTCTATAATTATATGATTCTTTTTTGTTTGTTTGTTTGCTGGCCAAGAAATGAGTCCAACTTCTATATGTCACAAACTGCATTGTGTTGATATACAAAGGAAAACAAAAGCCAGATCCTGCTCTCCAGGTGCTCATAGTGTAATAGTGTAGACAGGACACAAATAATTATGTATAGACAAGATATATACAAGATAAACTGGAGATAATAAACAGAGGGAAACAATTAACATTAAGGTGTATCAAAAATCATTTTGACTGTTATAAATACTCAAATTAACTACAAAAGACTTATGAAGAAAGATGCTATCTGCATCTTCTAGAGAAAGAACTATACATACTTAATAAATAGAAGAACATAGAGAATGATTATATATAATATGGTATGTATATATATATACACCCATATATACATATATGCATATACACACATATGCATATATGCATATACATACACATACATACATACATACATGTATGTGTGTGTATCTAATTGTACCCATCTCTAGTGCAGGAGGGGTGAGAAGAAAAAAGGGAAAAAAAGAAAATTATATTATAATTATTATATATTGAAGAGGAATAGCAAGTTTTATGTAATAA
>CM053592.1:163773730-163788894 GCA_028646515.1 Pseudochirops corinnae
CGCAGCCACTGCCTCTGACGCCACTTCCAGTCAGCACCGCACGGAGACTAGCTTGGTTCCGGCGTTCTCTTGCTCCACCCCTTCCTGCTACGTCAGCAAGCTCAAGGGGCTTGGAAGATCTTCAAATCCTAGTATCGTTACAATGGTGGGAGGTATAGTTATCTGGGTCAGGCATGGTCAAATAAGAAATCTGGAGAGGAGACAAGATCAAAGGCCCAGAGATTAGTTAAGAAGTGAACATGGGAAACCTGCGGCCCTTCTTTAAGATGGAACTTCTGGGAAAATGTATAAATTTTCATTAGTAATAAATGCTCTTTATTGGGAATTTCCTATATATATAATGAAATTATAAATCAATTTCCTCCCCCTCCCCCACAATAAATAAACAAACTAGTCTTCTGAGGTAGGCACCTAATTTATTATTATATTATTATCTTTACTTTAACTATTAAGGAAAATGAGGAACAGTGCTAGGTCCCAAGGTCTATAGCACATCAGAACTGGGACTGAAATGCTCATGTTCTGACTTTTGGTTTAATACTGAGTTTGGATTAATTTACATCCGGGGATCATAGGCCTAGGAGGAACTTGAAATTGTGTATTCCAACTCTGCTTCCCCCCATATTAGAGATAAGGACACTGAAGAACATGGAAGTCAACGGATTTGTCCAGAATTACATAGGTAGTATGTTTCAGAGCCAGGACACAAAGTCATGCCCCGTGATTTCAAGTTCAATCCTTTCCCAGGGTATCTCATGGCCTCATTGGTGTCTTTTACATGGAAAATATTGAGTTCAAATCTGGCCTCCAACACTTACCAATTGTGTGACTCTGGGCAAGACACTTTACCTTATTTGCCTGTGAGGTCCACATTGCAAGCAGTTGTGTCATGCCACAGGGAAGTGTTTGAGGCCCTGGAATTAGTTGGGTCATGTGGAGGTCAGGACATATCTCACTGTCCCTGGCCAGGGGATACTGCATTGCTCAGGACTCTCTTGTGTGGGGTTACCTGCTGTTCCTGATTGACATCTCCACACCTTGGGGCCTTCATGCCCTTGTAATTGCACACCTTCTCTCACAATTCTATTCAGCTGGGCTCTATCACGTGTGGTATGTGGATCTGGGGTCTATTTAAGACCAAGGGCTGGGAGGTCTTTTTGGAAGACTGCCTTTGTATATGGCTTTAAGGCTTCACCATGGAGAGACCTTAATAAACTTTTCTGCTTAGACCTCAGAGCCGTGACTCTTCTGTTCCTGAAAGATACACTAGCGTCGTTGAGTTGTGTGTGTAACCGTTGCCTCTGCTGGTAAGTTAGGGCGCTCTAAGAGAGAACCTTGACATTTGACTCCATTTCCTCATTTGTAAAACGAGCAGGATATGGCAAACCATTTTAGCCAAGAAAACCTTTAATGGGGTTGTAAAAAGTTGGACATGACTGAAATAACTGAATAGGAGCCCTAATATTTGGGGCAGCTAAGTTCAAATCCAGCCTCAGACACTTACTAGCAGTTTGATTCTGGACAAATCACTTAGTCCTGTTTGCCTCAGCTTCTTTATCTGTAAAATGAGCAGAAGAAGGACATGCCAAGCCAGATCAGTATCTCTGCCAAGAAAACCAGAAGTTGGTTTATGGAGAAACATGACTGAAAAATGACTTAAGAATAACAATAACATGGGGTGGCTAGGTAGGTGGCACAGTGAATAGAGCACCGGCCCTGGAGTCAGAGGACCAGAGTTCAAATCTGCTCTCAGACACTTGATACACTTACTTGCCATGTGACCTTGGGCAAGTCACTTAACCTCAATTACCCTGCCTTCCCCACTCCAAAAATAAAAGAAAAAGGATGACAATAACAATTCACAGGCTATTGTGTGTGTTCTGTCTCTACCACCAGAACTTAGTATATAGGGTCCATATGTTCACTTACTTTTTTGTCATTCTGAAGCAATCTGAACAATGTTTTGTTCCTAGAGAGTAATCATTAAATGAGAATTGACTTCGAGGGATTAGTAAGCATATTTATATTCTAGCCATGTTAGGGCTGAAACCAACTTACGTGGGAGACACGGATGTTCACCGACTAGACTGGAGATAGTCAATAATAGATTAGTCCCGAAATAGATGAAAGAATTTGGCTTATTTATGACAGCCTGAAAAAATGATGAAACATTTGTCCAGAGCCTGGGAAAGGTAAATGCATGAAATATGTGAATTTATTAAACTTAAAAGTGCAGTTTTCCAATTGAGCCTAATTTTTTAAATAAGGTTTATATCCATCTAAATGCTAATTTGGAGACAAGGATTGTTCATATACTTTGACTGTAATCTTAGGATGTTTAAGAGATGACCTTGTCCAAAAGCTGTTCAATTGGTAGTAGTAAAATTTTGTGATTACCTTGCTCGGGTGTTGCTGCTCAATAAAACAGTAAGATCCTTACAATGTGTGGTGCTGTGCCGGAAACAGTGTGCAAATAACACATTGTATAGGCTCGATCCTAGGGTTTGTTTAGTGCGTTGATAACTTGTTTAAGCCAAATTAATTTTTGTATTTTTATGATCTTTCTCTCTAAATTAAGTTATGTTTCAAAACACTCTTCCAAAGATGAATACATTCTTCCAAAAGAGGACATATTTAGTTCATCTTAATTCATTAGAAGATTGTTAACATGGACTTATAAGCCTTATAGCTGGAAAGGACCTTCAAGGTCACCCAGTGCAATCCCCTCATTTTAAAGATAAGGGAATGGATGAGGTCTCAGGAAGTTAAATGGCTTGCCCCATTAATTCCATTCTCCATTTCAATGGGATTTTCCTGTTTCTTTTATGACAAATTAGAACCACAGATTCACAGTCATTCAGGAAATGGGAGATCTTCTTATTGACATTTCTTTTAACTCCCCCCAATAATGATAGACTGAGCCATTCTGTTCTATGTCCATAAATACCAAAAAGACAAGAGTAAGAAAACATCACTCTTCCACACGTCAAGCCAGAGGCCATCCATGTGATTGAGACCCATAGAATAACTTCAGGCAATACAGTCATTATTTGTCCTTGAGTTCAAGTTCCTTTCATGAGTTTTTAACAGATTTACTATGATCATATTCCAAAAAGTAATTCATACAAAGAGAATAAGATCTTCTTCTGTTGGGTATGCCAGCTTTATTGGCTGTGTGCCTTGGCAGAGCCATGGAGAGAGAAAACAAATGGAAAATGTATCCCAATCCAACACCTTACAGCTGCACAAGGCCTTATATCTCCTATATAGCTTCTCCTATCCAAAGACATCCTACCGATCAGCTTCTTTCTTTTCAAAGAAACTATGGAGAAATATTTGTATATAATTTTATATTTATCATACGACCCTTTGCCAATACCATACTAAAAATGGTATCACATAATTTTACATTCCTATAGGGCCTCAGTGGTCAATTGGTCCAATTTAATTTTAAGTAGGAATCCTTACTATCCCATGAAGATGACTTTTTTTCCCCCTCAAAGGCCTTCAAAGTATGGGAACTCACTCCCTTCAGAGCTAACTCATTATATGTATAAGTGACTCTGTTCAGACACATTTTCCAAATCATGGAGCACAATTTTCTTCCAGACTAATTTTACCTCTTTGCAACATATACCTATTTCTTAGTTTTGTTCTTTTTTTTCCTTTTTTTGGGAGGGCAATTGGGGTTAAGTGACATGCCCAAGGTCACACAGCTAGGTGTGTGTGTGTGTGTGTGTATGTGTGTGTGTGTGTGTGTGTGTGTGTGTGTGTGTGTTAAATGTCTGAGGCCGGATTTGAACTCTGGTCCTCCTGACTCCTGGGCTGGTGCTCTCTTCACTGTGCCATCTAGCTGTTCCTTTAGTTTTGTTCTTTAAGGGTCAATGAAAATGTGGAAATTGTGGGAGATGCAGGACTCTAGAGAAGCAAAATGGATTCAGATTTCTTAGGCATTTTATATTATCAGTCATAATAGAATTAAATGACGTATACCTGAAGTCCGTTAGCATGAGAATATCTTTCTGGTCTACATGTTTAATTCTTTCATCCCCTTCAGATTTTTGGATCCTGATATTGCATGTATGCCTACCACTCATACAATTCTAATTACATTTCTTCCTATTGTAATAGTTATGGAAAATACAACACATAGCCTTGGAATGTCGCACAATTGAATCAATTTATCACAGTCCCATGTTCAAAACAGTTTCTTGTTGTGACTATGCATATAGGCATGTTAAAAAAAAAGCAACAACTGTAATACAGGAAATAATATATTTCTTTTTAATACCAAAGTAGAGACAGATGTGTGTGTATGTCTATATGTATGTATTCATACATACATATATACGGAAAAATGCCATGCTCAGGATTTTTGGGAGGAAGTGGCTGCAAATAAATTATATTACTTTTGTATTTCTTAGTTTTTTTCTCTCCATTTTGCTCCTTTTATCTCCCCAGTTAGAATTTAATCTTCTATGTTGTAATGACTGTAGCTTCTAAATAATAAACAAGCCACCTGAGGTCTTTTCTTCAGCTTGATTATATGACAATAATTGATACCCAATAATTATAGAAGGAATCAACTAATTTTGACAAAACTTGGAATACTATTCATGGACGTTAGGATATTGCTTGACCTGTATTTGTGCTTCAGTTTACATTCTTCAAGTAAAATGCTAGCTCATGAATCATTTTTTTCCCATTATGGGCAGATCTCCCATTGCAAATTTTAATGAAATTTGATCTTCATGTTTATAGTCTAGCTACAATGCTTCTCTCTTCTTCCATACCAACAATGAAAATGTTTAAACTACTCAACAGAGATTTTGCTCTTCTACTTAACCATACACATTTTCCTTTTCAGAATATAGCCAGCAATTTCATCCAAAATAATTGAGTAAAAGTCTATGAATAAACTTGGTCCCCCTTATCATATAAATACAGCTGCGAGACACCAAATATGTATTTTATAAAAGAAACAGCAACAATACAATAGGGAAAGAATGTAAAGAGAAAAAAAAAATCACACCAGGAGTGAAGACACTGATGAGACTAGGGTAGGGATGGGGAACCTGTGGCCTTTAGGCCACATGTGCCCTTCTAGGTCCTCAAGTGTGGCATATTAGCTGAATACAGTGCTGTTTGGATTCACTCAAAGGGGTGCACTTGAGATCCTAGGGGGCCACATGTGTCTGGGAGGCTGCAGGCTCCACATTCCTGGCTCTAGGAATAAGGAAGCAATCCATCAGAAAAATCCCCAATACAGTCAGACCATGAATATTTGTTAAGTACCTATTAGGGGTCAGGCATTTTACTAAAGCTTTGGTGATGCAAAAAGAGGCAAAGGGTAGTCCTTGTCCTTAAGGAGCTTATAATCTAATGGCAGAGAGAATAAGTAAATAAGTATATATAAACAAACTATAAACAGGACAAATCGTAAGTAGATTCAAGGGCAATTGGGAAAGGCTTCCCACAGAATATGGGGTGGTAAATGCGACTTAACAGAATTGAGGAAAGCCAGTAGATGGAGATTAGGAGGAAGAAGATTCCAGGCATGGGTTAAAACCAAAGAAAATATCTGCAATAGAGAGATGGGGTATCTTGTTCATGAAACAGCAGGGGGTGTAATATCACCTGATCAAAGAATATATGGTGGGGATTGAGATTTAAGTAGATTGAAAAGGTAGGAGGTGGTAATATCTTGAAGGGTTCTAAATGCCAGACTATTTTGTATTTGATTCTGGAGGCACTAGGAATTCACTGGAGTTTATTGAGTAGGGAATGACATGGTCAGGTGTATACTTTAGGAAAATCACTTTGGTGACTAAACGGATGATGGATTGGAGTGGGGTGAAACTTGAGGCAGGTAGACTCACCAGCAGGCTGTTATAGTGGTCTGGATGTGAGGTGATAAGGGCCTATACCAAAGTAGAGTGAGTTTTAGAGGAGAAACAGGGACATATTGGAGAGATGCTGCAAAGGCAAAATCCATAGCCCTTGGCAACAGATTGGATTTGGGGGATGTAGTGGGAAGTAATGAGTAGTTGAGGAAGATGCCTAGTTTGCAGACCTGAAGGACAGGGAGACTGGTATTGCCCTTAATACTAATAAGGAATGTAGCAAATGAGAAGAAATTGGGGGAAAATTAATGAATTCAGTTTTGAACATGATGAATTTAAGTTGTCAACTGGACATCTAGTGTGAGATGTCTGCACCGCAGTTGGAGATGTGACACTGGAGGTCAGCAAAGATAATAGCACAAGGTAGGTTGATTTGAGGATCATCATTACAGAGATGGTAATTAAATTTATGGGAACTGCCAAAATTTTTTGCAACAGTAAAAATGTTAAAGTTGGCAAAGAGGACATAATGAAAGACATAAAAATGGGGGAAGTTTAGTAGTAGGTCTCAAACTATAATAGAAAATAATAATTATTGAAACAATTTAAATCTAGATTAAAAGTCAATTGCAAGCAATAGTCTAATGTGTGAGCAACTTTTTTTTTTTCCTTTTGGACAAGAACTACTTGGAAGATTAGAGACCAACTTGCTTGCTCCTTCCCACCCCATATTAAACATATATTGGTGATTCTTTATATATTGTCTGTGAATTTTTAAAACATTTTTGTAAATGCATTTCAATATAATTGGTTTCTGTTGTAATCCTCTTCACTTTCTTTTTTAATTAAATAAGGTTCTGAGAAGGAATCCATGGAGTTCACCAGACTCCCAAGGGAGTTGATGACACAACAATGGCTTAGCTCATCACATGATAATAAATGCCATAATAAGTTTTATAATGAATACATGATATAAAGAGAAAAATCATACTATGATAAAATTAGAAGAGAACAGAATTTTGTATCATTCATAATTGTGAGTGGGAAACATTTTCCAACTAACAAGGTCAAAGAAGAAGTAAAACATAAGGAAACATAAAGTCTAGACTATTTAAAATTTTAAAGTTTTGGCACTAATAAGTTCAATATTTAAACCAAGAAGAAAAGATATTAATAAGGAGAAATTCCATGCATTTACTTTCTCATAGAAATCAAACATGTATAAGGATTTGACACAGAAATGCAAAATTAAAGAATCCCCAGTAAAGTTATAAAATCATGTGTTTGTTCAGATTTCAAAAGATGAAATAAAATCTGACATATTACCACTCTAATAAATTTTCAATATCACTAGTAGCGTGAGAACAGTAAATTAAAGGAATTTCCAGGTGTGATTTCCCATCCAAGCTAACAAAGATTCTTGAAAATGAGAAAACATTGTTGAAGGGCTGTAGGAAAATATGTATGCTAATTCACTGTTGGGGGAGCTTTGCATTGGTTTAGCTATTTGGGGGAAGGGAGGGAGAGAAACTTTGAAATCATGTAAAATTTAATAAATTATGCATTTTACTATTTGAGACTATATCAAAAATGTTATTGAAAGAAAGGCATATTTCCCATCGCATAAAATATTCATAATTATTATTTATGATCATGTTGAAGCAGCCTTAGCTTAGGCAATAGAGAACTAGCCCCAAGCCAGAAAGACCTCCTAGGCTCAAATCTTTCCTCTGACACATATTAGCAGTTTGATTCTTTGCAACTTTACCTCTAGGTCTTCCAGCTCACTGAAATCAAACTCAAATAGAAATGGGAAACCACTAACCTATACATAAAGATCTCTGGAGGGTGTATATTGAATATAAAAATGGAATTTTAGCTATCTTTATTTTATTTTAACTTTGTCAGACATTTCCCAATTATATTTTAAAATAATTTTAAATTGATATTTTATGTCTCTTACATGACCCTAATAACCCTTATATCCCTTTCAGAGAACCATAACAAAAGATAAATAGTAAATTTTAGAGAGGAAAAACAAAGTTGGCCTAACTTGTTGGTAGATTGAAAAAATCTGAAAACGTGTGCCTTGTGTTACACCTGTGGACCTCCCACCTTAACAAAGGGGATAAGTTATATCTCTTCTATCTCTTCATTCAAGTCCTATTTGATCCTTAAATTGTTTTTTTTTTTATTTACTTTTGATTTTTTGGTTGGTTGTTATTATTTCCATTTCCATTGTTGTAGATATCATGTATATTCTTTTCTTGACTCCACTTACTTCACTCTTCATTAGTTCATATAAACCTTTCCATGTTTCTCTTTATTCATCACAGGTATCATTCCTTATAGCCCAGTAATGCAACTACTTTGTTTCTAATTTTTAACTATTACAAAAAGTACTGCTATTTTGGAGTATATGGGAACTCTTTTCTTATCAACGACTTCCTTGGTGAATAAATTCAGTAATGGAGTCCTTGGCTCAAAAGGTATGGATCTTTCGGCTGCTTGATTTACATATTTCCAAATTGCTTTCCAGAATGGTTCTGCTATTTCATGGTGTGATTATGCCTATGTTTCCACAATACCTGTAACACTGACTGTTGCCATGTTGGGGTGTCATTTTTGCCTAGTTCCAGGATGTGAGATGAAACTTTAGAATTGTTTTGATTTGCATTTTTATTATTAGTGGTTTGGAACAGTTTTTCATTGTGACTGTGAATACTTTGCAGTTCTTTTTGAGAACTCTTCATGTACTTTTACCATTTTTCTGTTAAAGAATTCTATTAGTCTAATATATGTTTATGTATTGTTTACATGTCTTTGATATGAAAACATTATCAGAAAATGTTGATACGGAGAATTATTTTTCCCATTTAACCACTTTACTTCTCATCCTAGCTGAATTAATGTTGTCTATGCAGATGGTTTTCACTTTCAAGTTCCCTCTTCTGCTGTAAACACAGTTATTATGTTCTTTCAGTTATTTTTTTTTTTGTGGAGACACTTTTCTTGTTAGCTATCTTTCCCTCACCCCTGATACCCTCTGCTCATTTTATTTCTCCCCTTCTTATTCTCTATTTCATCTAGTCCTATTTCTTACTTTTAAAATTTAATTTTTTTCCGTCCCTTGGCAAAAAGGATTTCTCTCGTTCTCTTTATTATCCATCTTCTCTTTTTGTTTTCTCTAGACTCTCATTCTATGATTCAAGACCCCTGTAATTATCTGGTCTCTCTCTTTCCTCTGCATTCTTAATGCAATGAAAGCTTCCAAGACATGCATTCTAGACTCTACCCTAGAAGTGCTTTTTTGCCTTGCAGGGCTTGCCCCATGGATTCCCCTTTTCGATTATACCTCACTTCTATAACAATGTTAATTTTTTTAGGTCTCAGAGAGGACACTGAATTCCCCACCATGTCCTTGATTATGTGATGCTCCACTGGTCTGTCTTATTGATGTTTTACCCCCTACATTTGTCTTTATATCTCCTCTCTATGTCCATGTTCTCCCATTCCTCAAAGTGCCAGTTGCATCCAGGGGATCCAGCTAGCCCTCTCCCTCTCACTACTCAGGACAAATATACTTCTCACACAATAAAAAGTCCTCATCATCCTTCACCAGCATCTCTCTTCACCTATAGAAGCATGGAACCCTTTCTTGCCTCCAAAATAAGGCTCTTTACTCACTCCACTTTTCTCCCATCTTCTTCATTCATTCTACTCTTTCTGTTACCACAGGGGTCATTGAGTGATGGTCCTAGCACATTCACTCATTTCTCTCTCTTCATGCTCCCTTCTCCCTTTTATATAGTATTGTGTGTAATTGTCTTAATGTCTCACAGGAGTAGCATTTACATGTAGGCAGAGTGTTCCCACGTTTTGTCCATAGTACACCCCACTTGTTCACTGTTATCTCTACCAGATTTTCCCCATCCCCTTGTCTCCTTGTGCAGTCTCTTATTTGTTTCTCTGTTCTCACTCTTCTGCTCTATTTCTATCCTTGCCTGATGCATTTATTCAGTCCTCCTGAACTTCTGTTGTTTGAGGTGTTCAAGAGAAAAATAATCTTTCCATTTCTGCTTTCTTTCTAAAAATGTTTCAGATTCTTTAATATTGAATCTTTTGTCTGATATGGTTAAATTCAGATTTGCAGGATAGGTTTCTCTACTCCATATCCTGAATACCAGGGTTCAGGCAACACATTATTCCATTCCCTCCTCCTTTTTCTAGTTGTTGGAGTAGACTTGTGTTATTTGATGTCCTTTCCTTTGGTCTTTCTCCTGATGACTTTGAAGAATTTACTGTTTCAGAATTTTTAAATTTATCCATGTATATTGTGGAGTGTTCAGCCTTGTTTTGTTTTTGTTTTTGGAGGTGATCTGTGAATTCCTTCAATTGGGATTTCCTTTTCTGTGTTGAAAACTATTAGGTAGTTCTATTATTTCCTTCATTATTGTGTTAAGGGTTTTTGTGCTGTTGTGTTCTTCCACGAGACCTATGATCCTTAGGTTGTCTGTACACATCCTGTGTGCAAGATTCATGCGTTTTGCTTGCATATTGGGCATATTTGATTTGAATGTGGTTGTTTCTTTGAACTTTTCTCTTCTAGATTGTCCATTTATATGTATTTCCATGTCCAATCTATTATTTTATTTTATTTTATTTTTTGTTTCTTTGGTGAGGCTTGCCAATTCAGATTCAAGTTGTCCTTTTTTGTTCATTATTTTTGTTGTATAGGACATTCTTTTATTTCTCTTTTAAACCACTGAGGAAAAGTATATTGTGTTTCCATGTTGTCCTCAAATCCCATATGGTCTTGGATATTTGAACTAATTAACTAATTCTGGAGGCAAGATTTCTTTTTTTAATTAGTTTTTTTTTTCTTGATTTACCTTTTCATGTTAAAGGATTTTGAGTTCTCTTCTTTGGTATTTTATTCTTTCTGCACCATTATTTTTCTTATCATTCACTTTCTGACTCTATCTCTTCTGACAGTGGTTTCCTTGAGAGCTGTATCTTAAAGTGCCTTAGATTCCTCTTATTCTGAGTTCATGCTTTCCCAGACTAGGTATCTGCTCCAAGTGACTTTGGGGCAGTCAAAACTGGCTTCAGCTGGATGCCATGGTTTTTCCCTTAGACTTGGCAGAATCCTGCACAGTCTTCATGTGTATAGTGTTCTGTCCTGCTGACCCATCCTACTCCCTCTGTTCTTTAGTTCTCGGGACCAGCACTGGAAGTTCAGAGACATTTTTTTCCAGCACCAGCAGTTCAAAATTTTGTAGTACTCGTGTTTCTACATTGGCAATCCCAGTAGGCTTTGCTTCTGAAAGGCTGTGTCCAATCTGGCTGTTGAGACCAATTTCTATAGCATGGAATCAGGGTCTCAATGGCACTTGAAAGAGGGAAGGGTCATCAGGGTACTGAGGTGGTTTTTTATTTCAGCCTGTATTGTGTTCTTGTATCTGCTAGTGTAGCCTCATTGCCTAGCATGAGAGGTAGGAGAAAGTTGCTGAGTGAGCTTAGGATCACTGCCTGTCAGTTCCTGGGATTTTATTTTATTTTTTTGGGGGGGGGAATAAAGAGTTACATTTTTTTTTTTTTAGATTCTGGGTATCCTAGACCATGAAAAGAGCTGAACTTGCTTTATCTTTGCTGTATAATTTCTATTTTAGAGGGGTTTATGAGGCTGTTGGGATTGGAGAAAATGTCTGTTCTACCATCTCGTTTCTAAGGTGACTTAATCTTCCCAATTACATTTTGATATGGTTTTGAGGCTACACTTGAAAGCATTGTAGGCCACATTTTCCATGGACCATGTTTAATACCTCTACTATACACAACTTTCTAAGATGGAGTTATAGAGAAAGTGTTGAAATATACTGGTAGGAGTATATCTGGGATCAGTATCTACCCTTAACACTATAATTTGGGATAGAAAAAAATCTAGATACATAATGTCCACTCAAAAATTGTTGTGTGTGCTCAAAAATTATGAAATATGGATATAATATTAATTGAATGGAATTGTTATGTGTTATAAGGGGTGTTAATATGAATAGTCAGAAGAATCATGAAAAGACATATGCTAGTAATATAAATTAAGAAAGTAGAATCAAAAGAACTATATGTGCAATGACTTTTTATTGTTCAGTTGTTCTTAGTCATATCTAAGCTTTCGTGACCTTATTTGGTGTTTTCTTAGCAAGGATACTGGAGTAATTTACCATTTTCTTCTCCAGCTCATCTTACAAATGAGGAAACTGAGGCAAACAAGTTTACGTGTCAATCTCAGGATCACATAGCTAGTAAATTTCTGAGGCCAGATTTGAACTCAGGATGATGAATCCTCTTGACTTCAGGCCCAACACTGTGCTACCTAACTGTACACAATGAGTATAATAATTTAAATTAAATCAAATGGTGAGACAGCAAAACTGCTCAATGTCAACATGATGCCAAAATTGACGAACACATCCCTCCTTTCAGTTAATAACTGATTTGGCTTTCAGGAAATTTACTTAGGATGTAGATTTGTTCTAATAAGTATTGAGAGATATCTATTATTTCAAAACAAATTATATTAATACATTAAAGGGAAAAACATAACTTAAAAACATATGAAGGGACTAAAATATAAGAAAAACCTAGAAAAAAACATGTTCTTCAACATTTTAACTATACTGAGAGGACAGTATTTCAGATGGGCAGTGCTGGTCTATGTGGCTCCCATATTTTAAATTATGTTTGATTTTATCCATGTGGGAGTTTTCTCCATTATTGTTCAGTATCACATGGTAACTGGCTTCCTGGGAATAAGGTCCTTTACATTGAAATAGGCAGGGTCTGATGCAATAGATTATTGCTTCTCCTCGGGCCCATAACAAATCTTTTCCAATTTCAGATAAAAGAACCTCAGTCAAGGGCATATGCCCCATGGAGACAAATGAAAAAACACAACAAAACAACTGAAAGGTCCTATTTCCACCAAAGGATTCTTAGCTGCATTTTTTCTAGTAGCAAAGACATAGAAGCAAATTTGGCGACCTTCAGCCAAGTAATGGTCACACACATTATGGTTTATACATATATTAGTATATTATGGGATCAAAATGAATGATCAATATGTGTAAATCAGAAAAAAAAATTGGAATAATTTGATGCCTTGATGAGGAGTGAAAAATAATCATAAGAAGTAAAATTTGTACCCTAGGAATACTGATGTTTGGGAAAATAAATACATGCTTTAGGAATATGAATATTACAATAACAAATGAAAAGCAATGTAAAAAGGAAGATACATATCACGTAATAATAATTAGTCTATTCCCTACTAAAGCTATAGACAAGTGTAACTTCTTTCTTTCCATGTAAAGGTGGGGAATTCTGTGTGTGAAATATTTCAATCACTGACAGAGGTGATCATTGTGCCAGTTGGTTTTAACTACTTTTCTTTCTTTCCAGGTTAAAAAGAACGGCTTATGGCTAGAATAACAACAATAGTTTTTATGTAGCTCTTGCTATTTGTGAGGTACTGTGCTAAGCTCTTACCAAGTCTTATCTCCATTTGATTTTCCTGACAACCTTTGAGATAAATGTTATTATCATCCCCATTTTACAGATGAGGAAACCAAGGAAAATAAGAGTGACTTCTCAGGGTCACATGGCTAGTAAATGTCTGAGGCTAGATTTGAATTCAGTTCTTCCATACTCCATGCTGAGCATTCTCACCACTTTACCACCTAGTTATCTCTAGTTAGATGC
Organism: Pseudochirops corinnae; assembly: GCA_028646515.1. Lineage (NCBI taxonomy): Eukaryota > Metazoa > Chordata > Mammalia > Diprotodontia > Pseudocheiridae > Pseudochirops > Pseudochirops corinnae. The sequence goes on from CM053592.1 coordinate 163,787,335, forward strand.
TGGAGATATATGTATTCAGAAAGACCTGTGAGGTATAAATCAAAATATAGCAATAAAACATTAAAAAAAGAAACTCTCAACCAAACAACATGAAAATTTTACGAGGTGTTTTTTTTTGGAGGGGAAGAGTGGGGGGAATCTTTTAGTACTTGAATTTCCCTTAAAACTTTTATTTTGTCCCATTATTTTATTAGCCTTAACTGGATTTTATTTTCTTTGAATTTTTCATTTGTTCATTCAAAGAGATCTCTCAGAAAATTGTGCCTGATTTTTTTTCCTTCTATTGTTTTTGATTCAGTTACTCTACATCATTTTAAGATTATATCATCACTTCCCCCTCCCCCTCATTTATTTTCTTTTGGTTTGTTTTTATTTTTCCTATGGACTTTCTAGCAGCAGCGTTCTTTTCTGGTGTTTCTGTCTTTCTTGTTGCTGTCTTGTGTGTGCAGCATGTGAAGAGGCTGGCTACCTTCCATTCGCTCTCTCTCACTCTGACATCTTGGATCTGTCTCACTTGCATAGTTTTGAAGACACAGATGTCACTGACTGCTGTGACATAAAGCCCTGGGAATATGCTTGCTGCTAGACTCTGCAGTGTCAGGAGCCTGTCACTTCATTTCAAGTGAAGTTCCCCCAAAGTGGATTGCAGTATTCTAGCCTAGGGGCCACAAGAAAAACAACTCTGAAGTGTCATAAACCAGTACCATCACCATAGCTGACTCTCCTAGATGATTTCAAGGCATCTCAGACCCCTAGTAGTGGCTTCAAAAAGGAGGCATGTGATAGTACTGCCTTGGATACTGAAGCTTTTCAGAAAAGCAACCAACAGTGGCCTGTCTTTCATTAAAAAAATACTTATCTATCTGAACTATGCCTTAATGTATTTCTCAAACTGTCCCCCTTCCTCACTTCCAATATTCAATCAATTGCCAAGTCTACCTTCATGGCATGTATACCCTTCTGTCCAATCACATGGGCACTACTGTGGTTCTCTCTATCCATGTCTACCATGTAACTGTAAATCTATGCTCCTATTATGAATGTGCTTCATACACACTAGAATGTTGGACTTGTAAGGGACATTCAAAATCACTTAACAAAAAGAAACCCCGTCACAAATTGGTGAACTGATTAGTCCTGCAGAGATGAACTCATTACCACTCTGAACTGTAGAAAAAGTATCCTTAGCAATATCTATGCCTCTAGTTTCTCCTCTCTAATTCATCCTCCACACAATTGCCAAAATATTTTTTATAGGATGTGAGACCCATCCTTATCCTTGAAGTTACTATTACCTTTCAATCTTCCAAATTACTTTGTTTTAACTTTGTGAATATTTTCTGCTTATTCATTTGTGTACATTTCCCCCCAAAATAGACAGTAAGCTTCCTGAGGGCAAGAACTGTTGTATTTTTTTTTAAATTTTATTATAGTTTGCACCATTCATTTCCACAAGATTTTGATTTACATATTTTCTCCCCCTCTTTCCCCCACCCACCGACCCAAAACAGCCATCCCAGTGTGTCCCCCCTCCACCAGTCTGTTCTCTCCTATGTCACT
>CM053592.1:163789394-163804950 GCA_028646515.1 Pseudochirops corinnae
CCTGACCTGATTAGGCACTTCTCTGGGCTGGGAATCCGTCACTCTCTGTCTCACAATGGGCTCCGTCACTCCCAAATCCACTCAAATTTATTTTTTAGTTCCCAAGGACGAAATTCCTGGGGAGCCCGTCCAAGTCACTGCTTGCTCCCCGCCATCTTAGCTCCGCCCCCCCCTTATACTTTATTTCAAGCATTTTATGATTCAGCTATACGATGTCTTTGTTGTTATCTTAGACATACGACTTGACTTCTTGACTCCATTTCTTGACTGTGTATATATCCCATGTTTGGGGGACAGGAGGAATTCATTCTCTACCCCTTCTCTCCATCCCCTCCTTCCCTGGCCATCCTCTCTCTCTCTTCCTCTGCTGCCACTTTCTCTCTCTCTCTCTCTGTCTCTCTCTGTCTCTCTGTCTCTCTGTCTCTGTCGGTCTGTCTATCTGTCTCTCTGTCTCTGTCTCTCTCTGTCTCTCTCTCACACACACACAATCTTTATGCTTAATCTGCATTATTAATACATTCTTAAATACTGACAAACAATGAAGTTATTTGTAGCATTTGCCAATTTCCAAGATGTAAATCCTCATATTGAAAATTTAACAATCAATTACGCAATATGGTTTAGAATTGCCTTCATCATACCCCTCTCCCAGTCTCTTCCTATACGTCTTAGACTTCTCATCCTTCTTCAAGACCTCAGCTCAAATGTCATTTTCTACATAAGGCTATCCTAGGAACTCTCAGAGTCCAGAAGTTTCCCCATTTAATATTACCTTCCAAATATTCTGTATCTTGCATATGTCTATTTTTTTTTTATCTTTTAAAGTTTTAATTTCCACATATAAAAAAAATTTAGGTCTTCATTTTTTATAATTGTGAATTCTAAATTCTCTCCCATCTTTACTCCCCCGCCCCATTGAGAAGGAAAGCAAGTTGATAAAGGTTAAAATATGTAGTCATGCAGAATGTAGTTCCATTTTAGTCATGTTATGAAATAAAACACAAACTAAAAAGCCCAAGAAAATGAAGTTAAACAAAAAGTATGCTTCAATCTGCATTCAGATTCTATCAGTTCTTCCTTTGGAGGCAGATAGCATTTTTCATCATAGGTCCTACAGAATTGTCTTGGATTTTTGTATTGCTGAGAATAGATGAGTCATTCACAGTTGATCTTTCTACACTATTGCTGTTACTGCATACAACATTCTCTTGGTTCTACTCACTCCATATTGCTTTAAATCCATATGCAAGGTTCTTTTCTGAGAATAGTTTTTTTTTTTTCTGTGAATATTCTGCTCATTATTACTTTTAGCACAACAGAGTTCTGTCACACTCTTACATCACGACTTGTTCAGTCATTGCCTCAATGGAATGGGTATGCTCTCAATTTTCAATTCTTGCCACCACAAAGAGCTGCTATAAATATTTTTCTACATAGAGATCTTTATTTTTCCTTTTAAAAAAATATGTCTTTGGGAAATGGACCCAGTGGTGATATTTCTAGGCAAAAATATATGCACAATTTTATACCTCTTTGGGTATAGTTCTAAATTGCTCCCCATACTGGTTGGATCAATTCACAACTCCACCAACAGTGCATCAGTGTTGCAATTTTTCCAAATTCCCCCTACAACATTTGTCATTTTCCTTTTCTGTTAACAGCCAATTTGATAGGTGTGAGGTTGTGCCTCAGAGTTGTTTTAATCTGTATTTTTTTAAAAAAAAACAACATATATTTATTTACTTTTAGTTTTCAGCATTCATTTCCACAAGATTTTGAGTTATGGGTTTTTCTCCCTATCTTTCCCCTATCCCACCCCAAAATAGCAAGTCTACTTATTATTCTTTCCCCCAATCTGTTCTCTCTTATATCCTCCCCCATCACCCCTAGCTTTGTAGTAGGGCAAGATGAATTTATATACCCCAGTGCCTGTATATCTTATTTCCCAATTGCATGTGAATTAAAAAAATAAAATAAAATAAAAAATATATTTGTTTTTGAAACTTTGAGTATGAGATTTTTTTCCCTTCTTCCCTCTTCACCCACCCCCACTGGGAAGATAATCAATTCAATACAGTTTTTACATTAGTAGCTACCCCAAATCATTTATATAATAGTTATATTGTGAAAGACTAACTATATTTATCTCTATCATATCCTGCCCCCTACTTATTCTATTTCCTCCTTTGACTCTATCCCTTTTCAAAAATGTTTGCTTCTAACTAACCTTCCCTCCAATCTGCCCTACCTTCTATCATACCTCTCTTACCCCCTTCACCCCTATTTGCCTGTAGGGTAAGATACCCTATTGAATATGTCTGTGTTATTCCCTCCTTAAGCCTAATTCCATGAGAATAAGGATGTCCCACTGCTTTTAACCTTCCTGCTCTTCCCCTCCATTGTAACAGTTTTCTCTTGCCTCTTTTATATGAAGTAATTTACCCTATATCTCTCCCTTTCTTCTTTTTCCAACAAATTCATCTCTCACCTCTTAATTTAATTTTTTTGTATATCATCCCTTCATATTCAACTCATCCTGTGCCTCTGCCCTCTCTCTATGTATACATTAACATACATATGCTGACACACAAAGATATATTTATATATACATATACCCTCCTACAAATACATATATATGTATTTATACACACACACATATGTATCCCCTTCAACCATTCTCATACTGAGAAAAGTCTTATGAGTTACAATTATCATTTTCCATGTTGGAATGTAAATAGTTCAACTTTAATATGTTCCTTATCATTTTTTTTTCTATTTACTTTCTAATGCTTCTCTTGTTTCTTTTATTTGAAAATCAGATTTTCTGTCCAGCTCTGGTTTTTTTCAATAAGAATGCTTGAAAATGGGAGGAGGAGAGGGAGGAGCCAAGATGGCAGTGTAGAAGCAGGAAAACTCTGTGGCTCCCCCATAAGCACCTCACATACCTATAAAATATGACTCTAAACAAATTTTAGAGCTACAGAACCCACTGAGAGAGAGAAACAAATCTTATGCTGAAGGCAGCCTGGCAGGCAAGAAGCAAGGGTTCATCAAAGAGCAATGGGAGCCAAGCCCAACCCAACAAGATCCCATGGTTTTAGTCCTAGGGTAGACCTGACTAGCAGCTTCAGTGGATTTTGGGAGAGTGGATCACAAGCAGCAGTGGCAGTTTTCAAAATTATCAACCCATAAATACCAAGAGGTAAGTGTAGAACTCTGTTGGAACTGGGGGGGAGGAATGGAGGAGCAGGTCTGGCCCCAGCCCCCAGAGCTAGACTAGGTGAAGATGTGGTAGCCCTGCTACCACCTCCAATTGGCTGCTTCAGAGCCCCTGGCCTGCAGATTATAGAGAGAGCAAGCCAACATTCAGAGGGTAATTGTTCTTGCTTTAATCTGTCTAGATCTGGGTCACAGACTTTGGTGTGGTCCTGAGCTGTGTGACCAGTAAGCCAGAGTTTGTGGGGGCTGCAGAGACGGCAACCTCCTAATAGTTCTGGCAGCTGCAAAAACCCCAGCAATTTTAAAAAAAACTTGCCCCTTTGGAAGCAGAGTCCTACTGTGGCAAAGTGCTCAAAAGTCAAGTAATTGAGTGACAACAAGAGCAAGCAAAGGAAGCAAAGCAAGTACAGCCATACAACTTTAGATTCCTTTTTCAGGGACAAAAAGGATCAAAGCATGTAAAGGGAAGAAGACAACAAAGTCACAACTCCTGCAGCAAAAGCTTCCAAGAAATATGAATTGGTTACAGGCTATGGAGGAGCTCAAGAAGATTTTTGAAAATCAAGTAAGAGAAGTAGAAGAAAAATTGGGAAGAGAAATGAGAAAGATGCAAAAAAATTATAAAAACATTGTCAACAACATGACTGAAGAAAATAACATCTTAAAAAAAAAGACTAACTCAAAGGGCAAAAAGAGACTTAAAAAGGCAATGAGGAGAAGAATGCCTTAAAAAGCCAAATTTGCCAGATAGAAAAAGAATCTCAAAAGCTCACTGAAGAGAATAATTCCTTGATAATTAGATTGGAGCAAATGGAAGCTAATGACTTTATGAGAAATCAAGATACTATTAAACAGTTCCAAACAAATGGAAAAATAGAAGGAAATGGGAAATATCTCATTGGAAAAACTACTGACCAGGAAAATAGATCCAGGAGAGATAATTTCAAAATTATTAGACTACCTGAATGCCATGATAAAAAAAAATAACCTAGAAATCATACTTCAAGAAATTCTCAAGGAAAATTGCCCTGATATTTTAGAATTAGAGGGAAAAATAGAAATTGAGAGAATTCACCCATCACCTTTTGTAAAAGATTCCAAAAAGCAAACTCCTAGGAATGTTCTAGCCAGGTTCCAGAGTTCTCAGATCAAGAAGAAAATATTACAAGCAGCCAAGAAGAAACATTTCCAATATTGTGGAAACACAATCAGGATAACACAGGATCTAGCAGTTTCTTCATTAAGGGATCGAAGGGCTTGGAGTATGATATTCTGGACATCAAAGGACGTAGGACTAAAACCAAGCATCACTTACCCAGCAAAACTGAGCAAAATGTTTCAGGGGAAAATATAGTCATTCAATGAAATAGAGGACTTTCAAGCATTCTTGATGAAAAAGCAAAGTTGAATAGAAAATTTGACACTCAAATAAAAGAAACAAGAGAAGCATGAGAAGGTAAACATGGAAAAGAAATCATAAGGAACTTATCAAAGTTGAACTATTTACATGCCTACTTGGAAAAAATGATCATTGTTACTTATGAAAACTTTTTCATTATAAGCATAGTTGAAGGGAATATAAATGTTTGTGTACAAACTTACATATATATGTCTATTTAGAAGGGTAGATGTGCATATGGATACATATGTGATTGTGTATATATGTGTGTACAAATATACATAGGCAGAGGGCACAGGATCAATTGAATAGGAAGGGATGATATTTAAAAGGTGAACTTGAGAGGTGAGAGAGGAATATAATGAGAGGAAATGAGGAGAGAGAAAATGGGATAAATTATCTCATATAGATGAGACAAAGGATAACTGTTACAATGGAGGGGAAGAACAGGAAGGAAAAAGGGAATGGGTTAACTTTTCTCTCATTGAATTTGGCTTAGGGAAGGAATGATATGCACGACAAATTGAGTATCTTGCCCTAAAGGAGAGTTGGGGGGAAGGGGATGATAGAGAGGAGTGCAAGCTATGGGGGAGGGTAGTTAGAAGCATGCACTTTTGAAAATGGACAGGGTCAAAGTAGAGAATAGAACAAGTGGGGCATAGGATAGGATGGAGGGAAATATAGTCAGTCTTTCACAATATATCCATTATCACTACACATGCACAACCTATATTGAATTGCTTATCTTCCAGTAAAGTTGGATTACAAGGGAGAAAGGTAAAGAATCTGGAATTCAAAGTTTTTAAATCAAAAATTAAAAAAAAATTATTATTTTTATTAATCTTTTTTACGTGCAACTATGAAATAAAATATACAGGCACTGGCGTATGGAGATCCATCTTACCCTACCAGAAAGTTGGAGGGCAGATGGAGGAGCATAAAGGAGAGAGCAGTTTTGGGGAGGAGGTACACAGTGGGATCACTCTTTTGTGGTGGTGAGTAGGGGAAAGATGGGGAGAAAAATTGTAACTCAAAATCTCGTGGAAATGAATGATGCAAACTAAAAAGAAGCATAAAATCAAATTAAAAAAATTTACAAACATAAAAAAAGAATGCTAGAAAATCCTCTATTTCATTGAATAACCATATTTTTTTCCCTGTAGCATACATAAGAGTTAATAGCGCACTTTCCCCTGGAAATTATTTGCTATTTCTTTGTGCTTGTTTATGTAAGCTTCTTGAGAGCAGGTTTATTTCACTCTTGTCCTAGCATCTCTATCTGGTACCATCTCTGCCTCTAAGAGGCGCTTTAAAATGTTTTTTTTTTCTTTGGTTCCAATTCATTTATTTATTTTTTTAATCTTAAATCTGTCTGTTCATATCCTTTGGCCATTCATAAATTGGGGAATGACTTGTGTTCTTACAATTTTACTTGGAACTCTATGAATTTAAGAGATGAAGCCTTTGTTAGAGATACTTGCTATAAAAAGAATTCTCCTAGTTTTCTGCTATCCATCTAATCTTGGCCATATTGACTTTGTGCAAAAGGTTTTAAAATTAAATATAATAAAAATTATATATTCCATAATGCTTTCTATACTTGTTGTTCATGCATTCTTCCCTTATCCATGGTTCTTGCAGGAAATCTATTTTTCACTCCACGAATTTTCTTATGGTATCACTGTTTATATTAAGGTCATGTACCCATTTTTGACCTTATCTTGAGATATAGTGTAAATTGTTAGTCTATATTTTGTTTCTGCCAAACTATTTCCCAGTTTTCCCAGCAGTTTTTGTCAAATGGTTATGTCTTGTTCAAAAAGTTTGTCTCTGAGTTTTTCAAACTCCAAATTACTATGGTGATCTCCTACTCTGTACTGTGTACAGTATTCCACTGATGTACCATTCTATTTCTTCATCAGTAGCAGATAGTTTTGATGATTACTGCATTGTAATACATTTTGAGATCTAGTATTAATTAGCTGTTTTCCTTCACATTTTTTTTATTTCCTTGATGTTCTTCACATTTTGTTCATCCATATGAATTTTGTTTTTTCCTCACTCAATAAAATAATTTTGGTAGTTTGTTATGGTGAGGAATAAGTAAATTAATTTAGGTAAAATTATCATTTTGTTACATGGCATAGGCTTACCCATGAGAAATTAATATTTTTCAGTTCTTTAGATTTGAATTTATTTGTCTGAAAAGTGCTTTGGATTTGTGTTCATATAGTTCTTGGGTTTTTCTTGGTAAGTAGATTTTCAAGTATTTTATAATGTCTACACTTATTTTAAATGAAATTTCTCCATCTCTTGCTGCTGAACTTGGTAATGTATAGAAATTATGATGATTTGTGTGAATACATTTTATTTCCTCAAACTTTGCTAAAGTTGTTCATTATTTCTATTAGCTTTTTTTAAGGTTGATTCTCTGGGGTCCACCAAGTATACCATCATATCATCTGCACAGAGTGATGGTTTTGTTTCCACATTGCGTAGTTTAATTCCTTTTTCTTCTCTTATTCCTATACTACCATTTCCAGTACAATATTAAATAAGACTGGTGATAATTTACGTGCTAACTTTACCCCTGATCTTATTGGGAAGGCTTCTAGATTTTCCCCATTCAAGATAATCTTTGCCAATGGTTTTGGATAGATACTACTTATTATTTTAAGGAAAGTTCCACTTATTCCACAGTATATGTTGACTGGTTTGGGGTCTTTTTTTTTTATAGGAAAGGATATGGTATTTTTGAAAAACTTTTTCTGCATCTATCTCAATGTACTATTCCAGTTTTCTTACACTTTGCTCCCTAACAAGTGCTCTTAGATCCAGTGACACTGGCTGCAGGCAAGTTCCATAAATAAGATGCTCATCTCTAAGTTCCATCTTTTCCTCTGGTTGACTTCCTGGTGTTGAATTTTCTTTCTTCTCCATTCCATCTACTCTCCAACTCATCTCTTACTGGAAGCCATACCTAACTCCACTTTCTAGTGCTTTCCCTCTATTGATTATTTCCTATTTATCCTGTATGTATCACATTCTATATATATTTGCATATTGTTTCCCCCATTAGATTATAAATTCCTTGAGGATAGGGACTGTTTTTTGCTTTTTTTTTAATCTCCAGTACTTACCTCTGGCATATGGTAGGCACTTAATAAATGTTTATTGATTGATTAGTTGACAATATTAGGAAATTTCAAAACTTACGAGACTTGGGCCCATCCTTATTTTCAACTCCCTTTTTGAACTGGGACAAATCTTTCCCCCTCTTTGGACTTCAGATTCCTCTACTACAAAATTAGGAGTTTGATTAAGATTACCTCTCAATTCTCTTCCTGCTTGAACATTCTAGTTTTCTACTAGGGAAATTTTTAGCTTTTCAAGGACATTGCACAAAATTGAAAATGATCAATCACTGTAATCAATAAAAGGAACTGCCCTACAATTGGAAATAGAAAAAAAATAGGTGTACAAATAGCATTCATTACTAGGTCTGATAATGTTCCTTTATTCACTGGTTGTGCTCAGAACATGATGAGAAGAAACTAGTGCCAATGCTCTTGAATAGTTTCATAAAATGGAATGTGATCCTTGAAACCTTCACCCATGCATCACATAGCAGATTAGAGGAAGAAATAATGCTATGTATGATTTTTGAAACACTCAAGGTTTGATAATATACAGGATCCATTCTACCATGTTTCTGGGAAAATGTATCCGAAATGTAAAAATGGATCAAAAGCCAAATAAAATACTAAAAGGGAGGGGAAAATATTACATTACTGGGTAATTTGATAATTAGAATTTGCAATGTTTGGCAATGGAATACATTAAGATTCATGTCCTACTTTTTCCGTGAACCTACCCTACCTTCTATCCCCAGCAAGTGTAAGTCATCTCTTTTTCTTTTATATTGTCATAATATTTTCTTTTATATTCTCCTATCAACTTACTGTATTATATTTTCTGTTATAGCCATTTTTTCACACGTCTGATCATTTACTAGGCCGTAAGCTTGAGAGTAAGAAATGATCTTATTTCACCTTTCCTTACCTACTCAAAGTAGTTGCCTAATAAGTACTGAATTAAGTTTAATGGAAATGTAATGAGGCATTTGATAAACTTTTTGACTACAGATTAAATTTAAACCCAGATTTTACTTGTTGTTGTTTTGAAGCCTTCACACCACTCATTTCTGCTTACATATAATTTTTAGGTTGTAGCAAAAGAATCTTACTAGAAATCATTTAGATAAACAAACTCTTACAGATATCATCACTATACCTATAGGAATAACACTTCCACACCCCCAGGCAAAAAAAAAAAAAGTGATGAAAGGCTGGACCAAATGCAAACTTTAAGCCATATGTTTAGTTGGAAATTTAATTATTTAAGGTGGTGGAGCCAACTCTGATGAACAGCTGCAAATGCTGCAATCATTAAGGTTGTTAGAATGGCAATCACCTGGCATTCTTAGTATGGTAGTTCATTTAACTTTCTCATATAGGTCAGTTTAGAAACATAGTCATTCTCAGGAAATCACTGGCTCAAAGGACTTGAAACACTTATACTATCATCTCAGCATATGTTATCTATTCCAATGGATTTTCCCTTGCCTTTTCTCCCCAGGGGTGGAGTGGGGGGATGTTTAGTAGTAGGTTAGTGGATAGCAACAGAAATGAGAAAAAAATCACCCTAATGAAACATTTTCAAATGCTTAGAAGAATAAAAGAAACATAGGACAGTGCAGAAATAGAGCAAAATGGTCACTACCTTATTTACCATTATATATTATTTAAAATAAACTAATGCATATATCAGTTCACTTCCATGTTCTTTTTAGTTTGAAATGCTAATTGATAGTCATAAAGTTCACAATAAAAAGAAACATGAAGTAATGTGTGACAATAAGTGGAGAATTACAGGATTTAATGTAATATCTTAGTAAATGTAGATTGATATAGACTCAACGGTCCTTTAGGGATATATCCCTATTACTGCAAATTGTTTTTAACTATTATGCCTTCTAAAAAATTATATTCCCAATTCTTTTTGCTGCCTCAAATTTCTCTCTTTAGCAATTCATCTTCCATTAGTACTAGGATGTGATTTTCCTAAAGTGTATGTAGGACTATGCCCTTTCCCTCCCTAATGAACTCAAGTGGTTTCCTATTTCTTCTAAAATGAAATATAAACTCCAACATTTGGAATTTAAAGCTTTTTGCAAATTGGCCTCAGCATATGTTTCCATCCTTATTATACATAAACTTCCTCACCATATACTACAATATAGTAAAAATCATCCTTCCTTTTGGATGGAGGACTACCTTTCCATTTTCCATATTCATCTAACTGCTATGACCCAGAAGGGGGGAATTTAGTGGAGGTTCTCCTAAAGTAGAGGTTCTCAACTTGTGGGTTATGCTCAATTTGTAACAATGAAAATACATCCTGCATATCAGACATTTACATTATGATTCATAACAGTAGCAAAATTACTGTTATGAAGTAGCAACAAAAATAATTTTTTCATTGGGGGTCCCCACAACATGAGGAACTGTATTAAAGAGTCACACCATTAGGAAGGTTGAGAACCACTGTGCTAAAGTCTCCAGTAAAAAATTTGGGAATGTAAGGGGGAATCTTGGAGAGAATTAGCCTTTCAGCCTTCAGAAGATCCTCTGGGTTCACTGCTTTTTCTGCTTTAATGGGGATTTCTGGCTCCCTCCTGGCACTCTGTACCTGATTGTGCTGCCTAGCTATCACTGTATACACAGAATGAAGATAATTCAATATGTCAGTAATTTAATCAGTGAGTTTTCAATGCATTTAGCCAATTCTGTTCCATCCCTACTTGGATTTATTGCAATAAAAAAAAAATCAGGAAGTTGGGAGGTGAAGGAAGACCAGAAAGAAAACACAAAATGCTCTTGGCTTCACTGGCTTCCTTCATGATTCAAGTAAAGTCCTACCTTCTTTCTGCAAGAAGTCTTTCCCAGACCTCCTTAATCTTGGTGCTTTCATACTGAGATTATCTACAATTTACCTTGAATATAAACTGTTTGTACATAACTTTTCTCATGTTGTCTTCCCCCACTAGACTATGAGTTCCTTGAGAGCAGGGAGTGTTTTTTACTTTCCATACCCAGTTCTTTGCACAATGCCTGGCACATAGTAAGTTCTTAAATCCTTGTTAACATGACTGACAACAGGCACAGAAGACATACGCACACACAATTAGGCTGACTATTGAGCCACGTCTCATGAGAGGTCTTCATCTTGGTAAATCACCACAGATAAAGGTCTATCTAGTCTTTCTGACCAACTCAACTCAACTCAAAAAATATCCAGTAGGTACCTACCACATTTCAAGCTCTGTGTTCAAGGATCAATTAATGTATGTGTGTTTTGAAAAAAAAAAACATTTAATAAATATGTACATATAAAATAGTGCCTTCCCTCAATTTTCTTCAATTGCATTTTGTGGTGGGGGGATATAGGAATATGACAGGAGAGAACATAAATATAGGAAAACATAACATATATATATATATATATATATATATATATATGTATATATATCTCCCACATAATTTATACAATCTTGAATCTAGAGCTGAAAGGGACCTCAAAGATTTTCTTGTCCACTCCATTCCCTTTATAGCTTAGGATGTTTTCAGGTCACAGAAGAGAGATCAGACTGAATATGACCAAATTGATTGCAAGGTCCTTAAAGGCAAGGACTGATTTGCTTTATCTTGTTATCTTCAGTCCTTGAAATTATACCTAATGCTTCCTGAATCTTTGGAGCAAAATATAATTGAAATTCACAGGAAACAAAAATATAAACCTGAAAACATGAGATGAATAACACTGAAAATGGAAGAAGTCACTACAGACAAATTTTGTTTAATTTACATTTAAATCACTTATAATTCTCACTCCTTCATGCCCCTTACATGAAACAGCATTATTTCTTATTTAGCTAACACTATTTTACGCACATTTTCTTTTCTTTGTTTTCTGTATTTCATGTTTCATTAAAAATAGTTTTCGGCTATCCATTAAGAAGGACATTGCACATTTCACTATAATATTCCAGAATTCAATTTTTAGAGCTGATCATAGAAATTAAAATGAGTTGATTCTCCTAAACTGTCTGATGAACATAAAGTCTATTACAAATTATATTCTATTTCAGCGAGGTCATATTTTTATGGATCCTGAATAATGACAGTTATGATTATCAGAAAGGCAATTGATGCTTTTTATATTGGTGTATTAGCAGTGGCAATGTAGCACGATTATTTGTTCTCAGATGGAATGTTTGAAATATGAGTCAACATTATCTCTTGTTTTTATTATTCCTTGATTCATTCCTATTGCATGTGTCCCTACTCATCCAGAATTGAGATTCCTACCTCTCATGTCTTTCCTCATATAAAGCATTTGTCTGTTGCCAAAAGGGACTTTGTCTTTTTAGTTCTGGTGCCATAAGATAATGTCACTAGGCAGTGCAATAGCTGTAGATCATTCATTATCCCAATTGAGGCCAGCTGTAAGCAGAGGTAAAGAATATTTCTATGATGGGCTTTTAGGGGGATCCAAGGAATGTCAGATGTCCTCACCTGATGAAGAAGTTGGCTCCAATTTTTAGATCTCAGTCCCTTTAGGCTTTGTGGGGGGGAAAAAAAAATATATATATATATATATATATGTGTGTGTGTGTGTGTGTGTGTGTATACATATACATATATACATATATGTATTATGCATATGCATATACATATGTATATATATGTATGTACACACACACATCAGAGTTGGAAGGGGCCTTGGAGATTATCTAGTTCAATAAGTGATGATGGAAATAAGACTATACCTTGGGAACTCTGTTCAGTTTCAATGCCACAGTTTAGGAAGCGCGGTCACAATCAAGTACAAATTCAGAAGAGTATGGCTAGGATGAAAAAGGGTCTAGATACTGTAATATTGAACAATTGATTAGAGAAACTAGAGATTTTTAGCTTAGAGAAGAGAAGACTTGGGGAAAAGTTTGGAGGGGGCATGATAGATGTCATCAAATAATTGAAGAACTGTCATGTGGAAGGAAAACTAGCTATGGATCACTTGATGACAGAGGTTCAAACAAGGGTTAAAAGATGCAGAGACACAGATTCAGGCTGGCAGTGAAGAAAGAAAAAAAATGATATAATAACAATCAGACCTTTTCAAAGTTCAATAGGCTGTCTCTAGAGGCACAAGAAGTCTTCAAGCTGAAGCTGGATATCCACTTGTTAAATGTGTTTTAGAGAAGTTGGAAATATAAATAGTGGACAGGATGGCCTCTGACGTTTCATGTAGCCCTGAGAGTTTTTGATTCTGGTTTGAACCCTATTTGAAGAATGAATCCCATCAGATCATCTCAAATCTTCTTGTATAATTCCAATGACAAGGTATTCAGTACCAACAAAAGTAGTTCATTTTGTTTATAGATGACTTTAATTATTACTAAGTTCTTTTTTATTTTAATACATTTACAGCACTTCACTCCTTGGACATTTCTACTCATGGATATGTCCCTGCTTAGGCCATTACCTCCACTTCCTCCCTGCTGAAAAAAAGCAACTCTGATTCTGAAACATCCCTAGGTTTTGGTAGGCCAGCATTGACTTCATCTCCTGGGTTTCAAGCTTCCACAACCATCTCTAGACATCTTAAACCTTGCACGAGGTGTGTGCACTATACTTCCAGTTCCACTTTGTGAGTTATCCTACCCCCATTAGTATTTCCTTTCTTTGAGGAAAAAGAATACTTGTCATGGTTTTAAAAATATCTGTCTTAGTACAATGCCTGGTCCATAGAAAGTATATAATTAGTTATCTATCTATGTATCTATGAATCTATGTATCTATCTATCTATCTACCTATCTATCTACCTCTCTGTCTATGTATCTATTTATTTATGTATCTATGTATCTATGTATCTATCTATGTATCTATCTATGTATCTATATATCTATGTATCTATCTATCTATCTATCTATCTATCTATCTATCTATCTCTATCTTATGTATCATCTATTTCCATTTGTCCTCATTTAATCCAAACAAAATATCTTACTACCTCGATCTTTAATCTCCATGCTTGTACACAGGCTCTGCTCATGCCTGGTGTCCTCTATGTCTTATTAATTTCTTAGAACCTTTCTTATTCTTTCAAAGTTAAACTTAAGTGTCATGGATTATATGAGATCTTTCCCAACCCTTACCCTGCCCCAGATGTTAATTCCTTTTTCTAAAATCGCATTCTGTTTAGTCTATGATTCTTTTGTTTGTACTTGAAAGTGTGAATGCTGTTATCTCTAGTGGAAATGTAAACTACTCTATAGCAGAAGCTGTTTCCATTTTTTTCTCTGTCCTGTATCAGTCACAGTGCTTGGCACACATTAAGTGTTTAACAATTGTGTTTTTGATTGATATATTGATTGAATGGAACTTATACATGCTGTTTTTAAGCAGGGAACAATAACTACCCTAAATACCAGGAGTACTATGTGCAGACAGGGATACAATGTAGGTAAGACATGTTTCCTGGCCTTAGGGAAATCATAGCCTAATAGAGAAATATTAGATACCCTAAAGTAATTATAATGCAAAGTTAAATGTGATGGGAAGGTATAAAAGAAATAGACAATGCAATGACATTTTAGAATATTTGACTTCTGGTTCATGAATATCATATGATCCTTGAAGGATTAGTAGAACTTTACTAGAAAGATACGATGGAAGAAGACCTTGTGGGTAGAAAGTAGACACTGTGTAAATGTAAAGTCACAGAGGTAGGAAAGCTTTTGATGATGAAGTGCAACATGGAAAAATGGTAGTACTGCATATATCGCTTTAACTTAAAACAGTCGTCACACAATTAGTGCTTTTCCATTCTTCCATTCATTAATTAAACCATGTGGTCTCACAGAGTAGAACTTCAGTACAGTGAAAAGAGCCCTTATTTGAGTCAAAGGATCTGAGAACAAATTTTACCTCTCAAATATAGTATATGTAAGGCCTTGGGGCAATCCCTTAACTACATTGAATGTCAGTTCCCTTATGTTTAAAATAGGAGGTTCCATTAGATGGCCTCTGAGATATCTTTATTTTTAGATCATTGACATTAAGATACTCTGGCTATTCATAATAAACAGATGGATTTTTGTTTCAGAGAGAAGCTTGGGGTCATTAAAAAAGGTATACTATCTCCCGAGTGAATTCTAATTTATGGTCACTGATAGAAAACATAGTGGGACTCAACACTGGGATAGCATTTTCAGTCTTGCAGTGTAGGGTTGTAATGTGGGGAAAAATTGAATATGCTCTGATTAACACTGTAGGTCAGAATTACATGCAGTGGGTAAGCATTTTAAGTGGCAGAGATAGGTCCTGGATGAGTGATTTGATTACAATAGGGAATTCCTAGGAGCAGAGGCTCCCTCTTTGCCAATGCTAGTCAGCAAGTTCTTGGCAACTTATAATCTTAGAGAATTTCCTTGAGCAGATTTTGACTTGTTGAAGAGGGGGAAAATTCCAAACAGTTGGAACTCTGCATAGGTCAAGTAGGCCCCTTGAGAGGCGGTAGGATGCCCCTCCCTAGAGGTCTTCAAACATGGATTAGATAAACACTTTTCAGGGATATTGTAGAAAGGATCCAGACTCATGGTAAGAAATTTCTTAGGTATCTTTTAACTCAGAGTCTGTGATTTATTAAGTATACTTATTACCTTTTATCTCCTTGTTATGGGAATCTAAAGATCTTCCCTGCCCCTAGGCCCTTTGCTGAAGTGGCTACGTGACTTTGAGGACCCTTGGATATTTGAAAGTATACTCTGTTCCCTAATAGGCTGAATGTGGTCATGTGGAGCCTGTGGCACC
>CM053592.1:163805450-163837497 GCA_028646515.1 Pseudochirops corinnae
ATCATTAATCAAGTTCTATCTTAGTAGTTGATCTAGGCATTATTTTTTAGATTTAGTATAATCTTTAATTTTAATATATTATTCAATTGTAAAATGAATTGTAATGTATTTTCTTTGATGTATTCAAAAATGTTAACTCATACAGGGAGAGACATATAGATAGTAAGCCAAATTAAATGAAACTGGGTCCTCTTTTTGAACTCTTCTAACTTCTTTATGATCCATCATTCCTGCCCTTTCACATGCTCATTCACCAGATTTATTTCTACTTCTCTTTCTCAGTTGCCTACAAACATCCTCACTTTTCCTCAGTCCTAAAACTATAAAGAGGCCAAAAAATAAAACATCAAATGGTTTTCTTGTCCCCTCCATTCTCTTAGAACTAAAATTCCACAATTCAATTCTTTTTCAATGTCAAATTTCTTTCAAATGTTGTTCCTGTCTAATGCTAATACCTCCTTTTAATCACCACTCAATTACTCATAATTCCTTACATTCTTGTTTCTGTCTGTACCATTCTACTGAAACTTCATTCTGAAAATCCATCTAGGACCTCTTGATTTCAAAATCCAATGCCATATTCTCAGTACATTCTTTTGAATCATTTGGAACTATCAACCCAGTCAATCTCATTATGTTGCTTAGGTTTGGCCAGAGTTGGTACAGCCTGCGGGAGCATTTCCATGGCCTTCTTATTCTTTTAAGGGTATACTGGGCCATCCATACAATTATCTATGCATGCCTAAGATATTCTCTGTGTCTAGCCTTGCCTAACACCATATCCTTATAGTTCTGCTCCCACTGCTGTGCCTATTCACCAATAACATTGAGTTTGTGACCTTTTTCTGTAGAATAACTTTTAAAATTTTCTCTTGTTCAATTTCTCAACCAGGAAGAATGCAATCAACAAGAAGCCCTCTTCAGGCCCAACCACTATCATACAGTAAGAGGATTTGTAAATGATAGGGGTCTTAGAAATTATGTAATTCAAAATTCAGTACAAATTATATATACATATATGTAACATAAACTATACATGTTGAATTTATATATGTATGTGAATTTACATACACACAGGTGTGTATGTGTGTGTGTGTGTGTATGTGTGTGTGTATGTGTCCTGCTGGCTTCCTGTATATGAAATGATTTCTACCACAGGATGATATAGCTCACACCTGAGGTGGTCAGTAACAGAGATTTCATGGTATATGGGAAGAATGAATGGATTCTTTTAAAAATGACAGTTATACACGCACACACACACACAAATATAACTGTTTCAATATAAACAGTTTCCCTTTGTAGTCCTATGTATTTTATTTTATGCATTTAAAAATACTGTTCTAAGAAGGAGGCCATAGATTTTATCAAAGGGGTTCATCATTCACACACACTTACAAACACACACACTCACATGATGAAAAAAAATCTAAGGTAATCTTACCTATCAACACCACAATTTTATGTATGAGTAGAATGAAGATCAAATAACCAAATGAGTTATCCAGGATCACACAGGTAGGAAGCTGCAGAGCCAGAATTCACAATCAAATCATCTGACTTCAAATCCATTGGTCTTTCAGTTATACAACATTCCCTCTTTAATGTACTATTCTCCCTGATAAATCACCAATTTGACCCTAGTGAGGAATGGGACTTTGGGGAACAGTAAACTTCCCTCTTCCTCACTTAAACAGATCCTACTTATTCTTCAAGGGCTAGCTTTATTCCCACCTTTTCAATGAAACTCTTCTAAACTAGGGCAGACAGATTTAGTTTTGTCCTCTGTTGAATTTATGGCACTTGTGTTTATATCCTTCCCAAATCAATTAATGATATACTGGCTTCTACGAACTCTTATATTACTTATTGTCTCCAGGTCTGACACAATTCAAGTTACTATCTGACTTTGGTTTTGTTTTGTTTTGTTTTGTTTTAATCGCATCTTCCCAACTAACTTGTATTCCTTCAAAGAAGTAGCCAGTTTTATAAACCCCATAGTGGCTCTGGCTGTACCTTGAAAATATCAGGCACACAATAAACATTTGTTGTTTGCTTGGACTCCATGATTCAATGTGAGGAAAAGTGTCTTTTTCCTTAAAAATAGTCCTGCTGGCTTCCTATATATGAAATAAATAATTTCCACCACAGGCTGCTATAGCTCTCACCTGAGGTGGCCAGTAAGAGACGTTACGTGGTAAAGGGGAAGAATGAATGGATTCTTAAAAAAAAAAAATGACAGTTAATTCAACCATCCCCAAACTGTAGCTGGACCCTTTATTCAACTGACAGGAATTTCTGAGAACTCTTTTCATTTTATTTTTCAATTCTCTAGAACATTGTGCTTCTTATTTCTCCCTCACATGGAAAGCAGGGTCATGAGGATCTGAAACTGTCAGCCATCTCATGGGGAAATATTTTTGTGTTATTTCTAATGAATTACTCCAGTGGTTCAGAAGGCCTGCAATTTTTTTTTTTTGGTGTATGTACTCCCTACAGTGATACAGAACATGTAGTGATAGATGGTGAAAATATAATGAAAAATGACACAAAATGAAAAGAATTATAAGAATGTCATTAAAAGATTGAAAAAAATGCACAGAAGAAAACAGGAGACTCAAAGGAAAACAGAAAAGTGGGACAACTTAAAGATGTACATGACAAATTTTTCACATGCTTTTTTTTAAAACTAAAGTTGCATTTATTTTAATGCGTTCAAATAACTTAGGTTATTCACTGTCACTTTATATATACTTGCCTCAACTTTCCGATGCCAGTTAAATCACAAAGACATTTATTAAAACTCGAAGTCACTATGATTTATAAAACCTACTGTAGATGAGAAGGCAGCAGTCTAGATAAAATATTTTTTTACCAGAAATCAGTTTATTTTTAAAAAATTAAAATTTTAAAAGTGTCATTTTAAACCCTCAAAAAATGGGAAAAACCATCAATTTCATGAATCTGTCATATAAAATGTATACCACTAAACTGACAAAAGAAAATTAAGGATTAGTGTGCAAAGAAATTTTAAATGTCCCTTTCAGAGTCAGGAATGAAATTTAAAAACAAAAACAATCATAATTCTGGTTTAAAAACATGACTTATATGCAACTATGGTAGCTGTTTGTAGATTAAGCAATTTTAAGTAGCTGTCAGAAATTTTTGAAACATGCATGCACTGAAAAGAAATCTTAAATTTCAGACTTTTACTGTATTGCACTAAGGAATAGCAGGGTAGTTACACAATGTTCTCTCTAATTTTCTGTTCTGAACATATAAGGCATAACTTGCAAGTCCTTAAGAATATCTTTTATCACTAGAATTAACAATACTTAGAATACCAACTTTCTTATTAAGTGGCTGCTACAAATGAAAACATTTAAAATAACTTTAAATGAATTCCAAGATAATTTAGTATATATTCTCAATAGATTCACTAATGCTTAAGAATTAAAGTATATGAATTTTATTGAACTATTATGGGAGATCCCTTGGTCCTGCAATATAGAGGACGAATATTTAAATATTAAGAAAAAAAATCCCACCATCCTTATATTCGTAAATATATCCATGTAATCTTCTACATGATACATAAAAAACATATGAGGCTTCCCATAAGGTCATATATACAAAGTTTTCTGTCCCTCAAAAGCATTTGATCTCTACAGCTAATTTATAATCAGTCAGTATTTCAATAAAACCAAAATAAGCTACTAGAAACTCCTGTAAACAAAAACCTTTAACAGACTAAGGACAGTAAGTAATTAACACAATTATTCAGAAAATTAGGGCTGTTCCTAGGGAGTAAAAGTTCAAACCAGTAAGTACCAGAGGTAACCATTTTATACTCATTTATATGTAATTCCATTTAATTTCTTTGTCTAAGCATGACAGATGAAAACCGTCCACAAATCAAAAACATGGAAACATTTTAAAAAAAAGTAGTCTTTTTTTTTTAAAGTAACTGATCATATTCCATAAGCTAATCTTGGAAACAGGTTCTTGTTGGACAGAATCTTTTCACTTTGTGGTTTTTGGATGCACTTAACTGGACTGAGTCTGTTGTATATAATCTTAAGAGTTCACCAAAACATAAATCATGCCATATAGGTAGTAAAAAAATGATAGTCGGTAAAAGGCTAATTTGTACAATCCTTCTTTCTGACAGTATGCTAGTATATCTGCATTCATGATGGTTGTAGGATCATAAAGTCCTGGTCCACTCATCACTGGTCTACTCATATACCTCCAAATGTGATATGCCAAAAGTGGCATATTGAGACGCAGTGTAAGCCACTCTGCTGCACAGAGAAACATGACACAGAAGAAAGTGTGGATGAGATATTCTAGAAGTACAAGCTTTAATGCAATTTTGAATCTTAATCTTTTTGACCTTTACAACTGTAAGATTGAGTGTAGTGCATTGGTCTATAGGATCCTTGTAATCAGTCTTCAGTTCATGAAATGCTATAATGTACCAGATGATGAAAAAGATGCGTGTCGGGGTGAGCAGAAGCACCAGTATGTAGCAGAAGGCAGCAAACGTGAATGCTGTGGCCCAGTAGAAAGAGGAAAATGGCTGTGGATGATGCGACCGGGGCCTCACATGCCTTTAAAAAGAATAAGAGGCATATGATGTATATATATGATTCTTTAAAATTATTCTTTGTATATAGAAATGCTGATATTTGATACTTTTTTCATTTAATTTTATCTTTTTTTATTACATGCATACAAAATTTTAACTTTTTTTAAAAGAATTGAGTTCCAAATTCTCTCCTTCCCTCTTTTTCTTTCTCTTTTTTTGACTAGGTAAGCAATTAGATATAGATTATACATGTGTAGTCACGTAAAACATTTCCACGTTAGGCATGTCATAAAAGAAAACACACACACAAGAATAATAAATAAAACATAAAAAGTATGTTTGAATTTGCATTTGTATGCCACCAGTTCTTTCTCTGAAGGTGAATTATTTGATAGTTTTTCAAGGTCAGTATACCAAAAGATGGTTGAAAATACTTAAACGGGTCAAATTACACATTTTAATATAAACATACATGAAAGTATGAACTCATTGTGAAATCTGAAATGGCTTAAATATGAGAAACCTACTCTGAGATAATCTTCAAGTATGCAGCAGTGTCTTCCCAATATTCCTTAATAATTTAGATTATTCCAGAAACTCATGATTTACTCATAGAGATGAAGATAAAGAACATGATATATGGATGGATTTACATCTTTTTTTTTAGTAATGTTCTTTTCCTCTTGTGGTGATGATGGAAATAATTTCAGTATCAATGGGATTCTTTCTCTAGTTAACTGGATTTTGTTCAACAAATGTAGTCTTCTACAGAGTAATTTCCTTTGAAGAATACCAGCTAATCACAAAGTCCCATTCTATAGATGACAGTCTTTTGAGAGCAGATTACCAGGTGGAGGATTATATAGGGGCTTATTATTTTCCCAAATTAACCCCTACATTAACATTATTAACTAAATGTCATTTCAGGAATTGTCCACTACTTCTGTTTCCTTTTCCCAATGTTTGATTCTAGGCAAACTGTAATACTAAAATGGATTTGATTAACCAAAATAAGAAATATGGCAGCATTAGCATTTGAAACATTAACAGCAGTTCCTGTAGTTAATGTCTGTCAGGAAATTTCATATTTTTGCCATTACCCAATATTCTTACTTATACAATTAACTAGTACTTTATCTCTATAATTAGGACACTTGTTTAAATGGCCTAGATAGAAGAAGGAGAATATGGAGAAGAAAAGGGATGGAGGAAAGTAAGGTAAGAGGAAGGAATAAAAGGAGAAGAGAGGGGAGAGAGAAGGGAGAGGGAATGGGAGAAAGTAAGGGAAGTGAGGGGGGAGGATGAAGGAGAGAGAAAGAGGATAAAACAAAATATTTCTATGAAATTCACAAGAACGATGAAGTAAAGTAGAAAAGTGTCTAATCACTCTTTTAGGTACTGGAAATCTCACCACGTCAATTAGTTCCTTCTAGGAATACTTCATCAAAATCATTCCATGCTAAGTTATATCAGTAGTGCTTGTTTTATGTATCATTCAATCTAGGAAATTGCTTTGAGAGGATCATATCTATTTTGGTAAAAGTGTTTCCAAGATGTCAGGATATATTTTCCTTTCTTTTCTTCATGGCTCACAGTTCAGATCAATACTAATGAAAGGCCAAGATAGCTATTGTCTCTAGGTCCGGGAATGCTGCTGATCAGACACAGTTCTGAAAATGAAGTCCGTCCTGTGCCATGAATACAAAAAAAGAGTCTTGTATATTCCTTTCCTAAAACTGACAATTAGTACAAATTTATCAAAAAGAACAAATGTCAGTTTTGGGACTAGTTATTGTTTACTCTGAGCACAAAGATGAGCTCATTATTATCAATTAATTGGAAAAAGAGATTTTGAAAAGGACAAGTGCCCTATTATTTTGCAGAATGACTTTTTAGTCATCAAGATTCAATGGAGAGCTTTGCTTCAGTTGGTAGGATACCTATAGATGACAGCTACAAATTAGCCAAAACGCCTGTGAGTTAATAACTAATTAAAAGAAGAAAAATCCAATCGGTTCAAATCCATAACCTTGAAAAGAAAAACATGCTGATCATATTAATAGCAGGCATCAAAATAATCCCTAGCTTTAAGGATTTCCTCTTTTCTGAGATATAGGTTGAGAATCAGACTTGTACTCTCACATATGAATCTCCCCAGACTAAGCTCACACCATGTCTCATCATTGACTGCTACTCTTATTTCTTGGCCAATGAAAATATTCATCTTACTTTTGTAGAAATCTCACAGATCAGTATACTCCCACCAAGGATATCTACTTTCAAGTAGAGATGAAAGACAACATATTTCCCCTGGACTGCTTCAAGAAAGAAATACACAAGAAACGGTACGAGTATGGATGTTGAATATACTGGGACCAGAAATCCCTGTTAGAGTAACTCTGAAATGGTGTCCTTTCTATTTCACTCCAAAGAATCACTTGTCCAATACTTAATAAAACTGGATAATAGCCAGGTCACCTAACCCAAATAAGGTAGCAGCTGCCACATGGTCACCTCCAGATGGGAGTGACATCTCCCTTGTGGTATGGCTGCAGCTGTTGGTCATGAGAAACCAATTGTAAATCTCCATAATCATACCCTCAGGCATAAATATCTCCAATACTGCTGAAGAGAGATTTCTAGTTGATGTGATAATTCTAAGTCACTGTCCCTGACTATTGACAGGTAATAAGCATTTTGTCTATACATACAGAAGCAAAATTGTTTCTAGAACCAGTGTGACTGTTGTTTGCAAACCTGTTGTTCATCATTATCCATATGTACAATAGCACACCTAGAGCAACTGTTAATAGAATTCCTAAATCTCTGACATTCAGATTATTGTTGAGTTTGACCTAAATATATAAAGGAACTAAGAGGAATTGTTGCTAAGGAGGGAAATGATTATGATTTAATTATCATCAAGAACAAGTTGGGAGAAAGCTTTTTTGATTATGTTGGGGGAGCCAAAATATTAATATAAAAGCCAGCTAAATAACATCAAAAAGATATTTGGAAAATATTATCAGTCATTCCTTTAGTAAAATAACATTTTATTTATTTCTCTTGTTTTTATAATGTGTCCTTCACCCCTCCTCCTGTTGTATACTGGATTTTAGAGTAGAAAGACTTTAGTTCAAATATGGCCTCACATACTTATTGGATGTGTGACTCTAGGTAAATCCCTCTTCTCAAATTTCCTCTTCTTCTCTTACTTGATTTTCAAAATCTCTTTTGAGCTCTTTCATGGCCTAAGACCAATTCATATTTTTGTTGGAGGTATTCAGGGTGGAGGGTGTGCTATTTCAAGCTTGGGGAGTTTTGTGTAGATAATTTCAGAGATTGCTTCTAGGGACCTCTAAGTTTTCATTTCTTCCAAGGTGGTATGATTTAAGGAGAGGTGTTTACTATTCTCCTGGCCTATGCTCTTGTCTGCAAGAGACCACGAGCACTCTTTTCTGCCCTGGAATTGTGAATAGTGTCCCCCTTCCACTGTGACTGCAGGCTCTGCTTTGGCAGTGCTCCTTCTTACCCTGGGACTGCCACCCAAGACTGTGACCTGGATTCAAATATGGGCAAAGCAACAGAGTTCTGCCTCAGTGCTAACAAAGAGTAATCTTCTGTAATCTTCTGATCTGCTGTTCTGTCCTCTTATCTTTTGTGATCTGAGAGCTCAAGAAGCATGTGCTACTACTGCTGATTCAGTTGCCCCCAAGGCCTGCTTCTGGTGTGCTGGGGCCCAGTCAGTGCTGGCATGGCCTGTGCTGCACTGCACTCCTCTAAGGCTCATAGACATTAATAGACTTCTCTGTATTTATAAATGGTTGCATAGGTTAGAATACACCTCAAGTCTTCTAGACTTCAAATACTATGTTTGATCCATTTTGCCCCTAGAATCAGCTAGATGACATAGTTAGAAAGACCTAAGTTCAGATCTTGCCTTAGAGACTTACTAACCCACCCTCTGACTTAGTTTCCTCACCTATAAAATGGGGGTAATTATAGCACCTGCCTCACATGGTTGTTGTGAAGATATAATGCCTGAAACATAGTAGGCGTTAGTACAAACGTATACCCTTCCCTTCCCTTCCCTTTTCTGTTCCCTTCCCTTTTTCCTTTCCTTGACATTAAGGCATGGAAGGGATCTCAGATCCTTGTGGCCTTCGAACTACATTATATAATTATCAACAATAATGATTGTAACATAGAGATGGTGCTTTCTATGTTCCAGACACTGTGTTAAGTACTTTACAATTATTATCTCATTGGATCCTTCTCTCAACAATTTTCAGTCTGTTGACTTGATTCTGTTTATTTTGTCTAATATCAGTTTATGGAAGTCTCCCCATGAGCCTCTTGATTTCTGATAGTTATTGTTTCAGGGATATTCTTGTTGGAAGTGTTCTCATGTTTGGACTTCAGAGACATGGGTTAGAGTTCTGGTTCTGCTATATACTAACTACATAAGCTTCAACAATGATTTTTACTCTCTAAAGCATTCTTCTCATCTGCAAAGACAGTGCATTGGAATAAATTATCTCTATAGTCCCTAAAAACTCATTTCTCTCATTTACCATTCATTTACCTTTAGAGTTTATGGAATGTTCGTGCCATGTGAAAAGTGTCAGAGGCATTTTCTTGGTGGACCATGGTTAGGTCTTATGTAGAAGACCCCACATTTCTTCTCTCCAATTATTTGAATTTCTTTTTGACTTTTAACAGTTTGTGAAATTTAATGGTACACTTTCCCATCACTTAATCATGTCCTAGCCCCTTTTAGTCTGCCTTCTAATATCATAATTCAAATCAAACTGTCTTCTCCAGTATTAATAATGGTCAAATAACTGCTAAAATCTATTTTCATTTTTCTCAATTTTCAGAATTTTTCTTTTTTTGGTCTTTAGTCCTTTTTTTTTTCTTGATATCTCTGCAGTTTTTTTTGTTTGTTTGTTTTGTTTTTACTGCTGTTGACCATGTACTCTATCTGGACATGTTCTCCTTACTTGGCCTCTGTGATATTGCTTCTTCTTCAATCTCCAGTTTCCGTTTTCTTCTCATTCTCTTTTGCATACTCACCATTCATCTCCTATCCCTTTTACATCACTAGGGATCAGTTTTGGGGCTCCTTTTACTCTCTATTACATCTCTTGTGATCTTTTTCAAAGATTGAAGTATCATCGCTATACAAGTAACTCCTAAATCCATATGTCCAAGGCTAATCTCCTGCCTCAGATTGTCATCTAATTGATGAACATGTTCTCCTATATGTCCCATGGGCTTAACTCTACATGTAAGAAATTAAACTCATTAATCTTCCTTTTTAAATCTTCTAATTTCCCAATATTCTTATTTGGGGGGGAATTTTTTTATTCATTTATTTATTTTCTTGTTTATACCATTCATTTCCATGAGATTTTGAGCTAAAAATTTTCTCCCCATCATTCCCTCACCCACCACCCCAGAACAATCATCCTACTGTATAACCCCTCCCCCATTCTGCTGTCTCCTATGTCCTCCCTCATCGTCCCTCTGACTTTCTGGTAGGGCAAGATGGATCTCCGTACCTCAGTGTTTGTCTTAATTCCTAGTTGCATGTAGTTAATAATAATAATAATTATATATATATATATATATATATGTTTAACATTTTATTATAGAACTTTAAATTCTATATTCTTTCCCTTCCTCCCTTTCCCAATATTTTATATGTTGTTTTTTGTTACTGTTGGAAGGAGATAAATGATTATTAATAACTAATGATTTGAGGAGATTCAGAGTTCCTCCTTTTTTCTATCCTCATTTTAAGATGTCAGTCTCTGAAAGTTAGCTAATCTTCCCATATACCTGGCTACATTCTGTGGAGAGAGACACTTTTTTTCTAAATTGCCAAAGGCTAGAGGTGGTCTGGGAATAAAAGCAGTCTTTCTGTCCAAGAGTGAAGTCTCAACCCCTCATTGGAGTAAGCCCACTTCTCTTTATAAAATTCAGCTCTCATTAATTGTTAACCAATCATAGTTGATTGCCAACTTGGAACACCTACTTTTCAAAGAGAATAAAAACTGTGAACTCACTGTCATGATGTTCTAAGAGTAAGATGGTCAAATGACAATCCTTTTATTAAAATGTTAGCATTATTGACCAGATTGTTAAATTACCCAAATATAATGTTTCTTGAGTCTTTTAAAATGTACTAAACTTCCTTCTAGGCAACCATATTATAATCTCAGAGTTATTCTTGATTCTTGCCACTTCATGTGACATATGCAAATACTTGGCAAGTCTTCTCAATTTTACTTCCAGAACATCTCTCTCACCTATCACTTTTCTTTCCACACAATCACCATCCAATTTCTTGCTCTCATCATACCTGGATTATTGTAATTATCTCCAATATTTTTTTCCTCCCTGTTTCCAATTTTTAAAACCCCCAATCTATTCTTTTGATAGTTCCTTTAGAATTCAATACAATCTCATTAATTTAAGCAGAAATTCTTGTTTGTAATAATGAAAAGGAAGACATTTTGATATGTCATTTACTTTACATTATGGGGTTTTAAAATGATGATGGAATATTGGTTATCTGAAAGGAGATTGAAGTGGGAGTCAACAGACTTGAGTTATATACTCAATTTTGCCCTTTCCTCACTGTGTGACCCCAGATAAATAATTTCACAATTCTGTTTCTCAGCTTTCTCATCAGCTGAATAGAGATAATAATATTCTTTTTATGGGTTTCAAAGAGATATTTCTAGGATATTCTTATGTAATGATAAAAAAGCTTTTTTTAACACTAAGGTATTACATAAATATTATGAATCAATAATTCAGGTATCTATGATTTCATCATTGTAGATTCTCTTTTCCTCATCTGTAAACCATGCACTAGCAGATTCCCAAAAGAATGCTATTTTGAACAGCTTTTAAGGTTCTGATTACATAGTATAGTGAACACTCCATTTATTCCATTACAAATCAAAGCAAACATTCACAACAAATCACAATATAATATCCACAACATTACATCTTATCACAGAAAATCACAATATAGTGTTCCCAACAGCTTAACATTAGAATGGCCACATAATTTTCACTACAGTGGCCACAATATTTAGAACAATGAACAAAAGAATAATCATCTGATTTCCCTAAGGAGGTTTGCCTCCTCACTCAGTCATTCAGTCATCTTACAATACAATAATCAATCTTCCAATCATGGGACAATCATAGATTAACTTAATCAGTCACTTATCTAGCAATTAGTCACTAAGTATTGTTCATCACTAAATATGATCATTAGAAAAATTACACAGACCCTCCACCCCTTGGTGTGCAGCAAACTTCAATTTCATCAGGCATTCTATATCCTAGGAGAGGCTTTTTCTTCATCTTGACTTGGGGTGGTCTCTCAGATTCCCTGGATCACCTTCAATGGTCCCAGCTCCTACTTAAATCCATCAAACAGTCACCTAGATTCAGAAGCAGATAGCTCCCAGGTTCTCGTCCAGTCCTCTAGGCAGATCCTGGTGCACACTGGGTTCAACACATCTCAAAACCTTCACCACTTCTGTTGCTGGGAACTCAGGGATCAACCAAGCCACAAACAAATAAATTCTTAACATGCTGGTCATGTTTCTTCAATCTTCCAGCAGTTCAGCTGGCCCTAGGACCCAGAAAGAATCTAAGCCTTCCAGGAGGCTTTCCAGGCAGCCCTCTCAGCTTTTCAGACAAGTTCAGCCTTCAGAAGATTCTGGTCTCATAGAAAACTCCAACTCAGTTCTCAGTACAGCAAGCCCAGCTCCCAGATGCTTGGACAATCCTGCTTCCTCCACCAGGAGCCAACAGGAGGAAGATTCCTGACTCTGACTCTCTGTCTCTCGAATTCTTCTTATATAAGTACACTGGCCTCCTGTCTCAGCCAACCCCCTCCTGCCAGGTCAGCAACAGGAGACAGAGTTCACACTATCTGCCTCTTTTACAAAAGTACTTAGACTTTAGTCACTAAGGGCCAAGTACCAGCTAAATTAATTACCATTACACCATCTGAGATTTCAATCACTATATTACTCCAATTGTGGCTTGAAAAATTGATCAGCAATGAATTGACCAGTTTCTGTAGCCCAGTGGTTCTCGACCTTCCTAATGCTGTGACCCTTTAATATAGTTCCCTCATGTTGTGGTGACCCCCAACCATAAAACTATTTTTGTTGCTATTTCATAACTCTAATTTTGCTACTGTTATGAATCATAATGTAAATATCTGATATGCAGGATGTATTTTCATTGTTACAAATTGATCATAACCCACAGGTTGAGAATGGCTGCTGTAGCCAGTTAGATGATGAGGCTCTCCAAACGTAGATATATAAATTCTTGTGCAACAGACCTATTGATGATCACTTGAAGTAAAACCTTTCCAACTTAATGGAACACATTTTTTTTTTCTCCATTGATAATAGCCTTCAAGTACCCAGAGTCATCTGGCCATAATAAGTCATCATAGGCAGAATTAGATATTATGATGATTATACATTTTTGTCATTGTTTTTTAGTCAATTCATCATTTCTGACTCTTTGTAAACCCATTTGGGTTTGTTTTTTGCAAAGATATTGAAGTCGTATGTCCTCTCCTCCTCCAGTTTCCAAATGAGGAAAATGAGACAGAGGGTTAAGTGACTTACGGTCACTCAGGCAGTAAGCGTCTGAGGTCAGATTTCAGCTCATGTCTTCCTGACTCCAGGGCCAGAACTCTATCCACTTTTGCACCTAGCTGACCTATTATGCATTATTTTTACATTCCCTCATAAATTCTCCTAAGAAAACCAATAATTCTTCTCTCTCTTGGTGTTAAAGGTTTACAAATTATTCTGTATCTTGTGTTCCTATTTTTTTTTTCTCAGCCTACAGGTAGATGACATGTTAAAGGCATAGTTGAAGAAACCTTGATTTCTTGATTTATCAACAAGTAGTGGGTGATTTGAGGCAAAAATTTTGATAAAAAGAGAATATAGAATTAATACATCCCCTTCTACATACTAGTTTATTGTTCTTGCAACAATTATTTAAGAATAAAATGCATTATTTTCATGGTACAACTACTATTTGTAGAATAAGCTACTACAAAAAGTGAGATTATGTAAGACAATTAGTAATCAAATGCCTACCTCTCTCCTGTATACATGGATTGTGCTAAGTGCTATTGAAGATTCAAAGGTGAAAAGTACAGTCATGTGTTGTCCCAATAAAATTTGAAAATGGACTAAAATTGTAAAATCTTTTATGATATGAAGTATCATACTTCAGAAACATCAGAAAGGTACCAATAAAATATCATTTTCAGAGAAAGGAGAGATCATAGCTGTCTGGGAAAATAGCATACGTTTTCTCAAACTACATGAATTCAAACATGTAGGATAGGAAAGGATAGGAAAGATTTCCATAGGTGAACATGGGGAGGGAGAACATTTCTTCTTTATGGATATGTATTCCTCAGACATCAAGTTGGGAAAAACAAACAACATAAATAAAATAAAAGTTTTTCAGAAAGGTTGAAGAGCTCAGTTTGTCTGTAATATAGAAGTTTGGCAGAATAGCCACTTGAGATACAATTGGAAATGTTGAGAGAACTTTGAATGACGTGGGTTAATTTTCTTGGTAATTGGGAGTCACTGAAGACTTTTGAGGAAGGGAATGGCATGATCAAATTTATATTAGAAAGAGGGATCTCATTGTACTATGTTTCTCAGATTGAAGAGGAAGAGATTGGAGCCACAGCTATCATTAGAGGTAGCCATCGGGATATACAGGTACAGGCCATGAAAACTGGGACTAGTCTATTTGCAACAGAAATTGAAATGGGTTGGCGGATGTAAACAAAACTATTTGTTAATATTCATATTTATTGTTCCCAATCAGAAACTTAATTGCTGAGCAATTATGCTACATATAGCTCTGTGTTGTAAGCATGGTGATTAATGCTAATATCTATATTCAGTTTGTGTTTCATCTGATTTATTTTCCCTCATTACGGAAGATAATCATGGCTCTTTCAAAATATCTCAATTATTATTGCACTTATTATTCCCCTTTCATACATTGCCTCACATTAAACAGTAACGTTTAGATGGGATAGAATGGCAATAAACCCAACATGCTCCTTCAATTTCATTTTCCTAAACATTCATTCAAATACATAAACACTTTAAATTGAGCTTAAGAGGTTTCATTTTGCATTTTTCTTTAAAAATCCACTACAGCACTCCCATGTTTGTTTAATTAACAGAAACACTTCAGTGTTCTACCTGATATGCTTTTAAAATAAGATTTTTTGAAAGGAATACCAATGGTTAAGTTAATGATTCTCATCTGAAGGTGACTCTCGTGTGGTCTGAACAAAGGTTAAGTGATCAGGATCCTGTGGCTGACTATAGGGTCTATCCTTTTTTTCACAAAGTTATCTTAGATGTGTTATTCAGAAAAGAGCTATCATGCCTAGCCATTTGTGCTTTGATATTAATATCTGGCAAAGAGAACAGCGACCATTGAGATTCATTCCAGCAACATGAATGTAATATTTGCCTTTTGGGATTGGGGCATCTTCAGCTAAAATTGGCCAAACAATATTACCTCATTACCTTTAAATGATGGTCATTGCCTCAGGTAGAATACCTTGTATTCCACAGTAGGTATCCTTATAAAACTTGGGACTTTTACTTTAAAAAATAAATTCACCTTAATGGCTTAATATAATTTTTTTTCTTCTGAGAAGAAACTCTACTATCCCAAAGTTAACTAATGCAATTAATAGCTCATATTTCTAAAACATTTGAAGCTTTGCAAAGTAATTTCTTCAGACAACCTTCTTAAGTAGGCAGTGCAAGAACAGCATTCCTATTTTATGGGTGAGAAGACTTCAGAGAGTTCAAATGACTTGCTTAGGATCACAGAGCTGCTAACTCAGATTTCGAATGAATCTTTTCTGCCCCCAATTGCCTTTTTGTCATTATGCTAAGCTGCCTCCCATGTGCTGTAGCTCAATAATAATTTCAAAGCTTCTGTTTTCATAGAGTTATATAAATTTTAGAATTGGAATGTAAATCAATGTCCTTCTCACATTGGAAAGAAATCCTAACCATAACATACCCAGTGACTGATCATTCTCACACAAGCCTGAAGTAGTCTATTTATGGAATATAAGCATAAATTAGTTGTTTGGCCCTGAGTATATCCTCCTTGACTTTGCTATTCTTTTATATTTTGTTTTTGTCTTTTTTTTTTTTTTGGAGGGAGGAAGGTAACTCAATTGGGGTTAAGTGATTTGCCTAGGTCATACAGCTAGTAAGTGTTAAGTGTTTGAGATTGAATTTGTACTCAGGTCCTCCTGACTCCAGGGCCAGTGCTCTATTCACTGTGCCACCTAGCTGTCCCCAATCTGCTATCCTTTTGAGACACAGAAAATACAGGCCCCTGCAAAGGAAAACAAAACAAAGCAAAACATAGACCCCTACAAAATTCTTCCAGGAGTATAGAAGACACATGGATCCTTGCCCAGGAGTATATGATACATATGCAAAGCTTTATGGAAAATGGGGCCTGTTGATCTAATGAAAGCTGTCCCAGAAATGTAGTTCCATTGAAGGTTCATAAATACCTTCAGTATCCACACAGAGTTAAGTCAATTACTTCAAGATAACCAGCCATGTTTTGAACTCCATGCTAAGTTACCACAAATATTCTGTAATGAATGATTTCTGAAAGTAAGGGCAAAAAATCATATACTTTGAAGATACTCTATGGAAGTAAAAATACTTGTTCTATTCTAAATATTACTTTCTTATCCAGTAATAAAATGAAATGACATATAGCACTTGATATCCAATTTCTGTCTTCCAGTGCTTAGCAAAATTCCTGGTACATAATAGGTATTTTACAAACTCTTGTTGACTTGAGGACTTAAATTAAGTGTCTCCTATGCCCAGAATGCAATTTCACCTCTTTTTGCTTCTTACATTTCTTTGTTTCATTCAAAACCTGTTTGTTGGACCTTGTTCATAAAGCCTTTCCTAATTCCTACAACTATTAGTCTCCCCTCTCCTCAGTTTACCTTGCAGTTATTGTATCCATGTTTGCTTGTATACTTGTTGAATCCGCTGATAGAATAGTAATCTCTTAGGGCATGAAAATTCACATTTTTAAAACTTTGTCTACAGCATCTAGGACAGTGGTTCTCAACCTTCCTAATGCTGGGACCCTTTAATACTCATATGTGCGTGTATCTGCATGTGGGCGGACCCTCCTGGAGACGGGTGGAGGGGCAATGTCTCGGTTCCTAAGACCATTGGAAATAAGTGTTTTCCGATGGTCTTAGGCAACCTTGTTCGACCCCCAAAGGGGTCATGACCCACAGGTTGAGTACTGATGATCTAGGATAATCCCTGACACATAGTATGCACTCAAGGAATGCCTGTTGACTGGATGATTGGTACAAAATTAGAAAGAGACATCTTGGAATTGACATTCATATTACAAATGAAATCAAGGACAAAAGGAAGTTGTAACCAAATGGACAAATGACTCATATAATTCTCTTTAGAGCAGTGAATAACGGGTTTTGTAAAGTTGATTTAATTGCTAATAGGACACAGATTCCTTTCAGAATTATGTGTGTTCATTCCTAAGAACACATATAAACTTCAGGACCAAGAAAATAATACTTTGCCTTTACTAACTCACTAATTCAGAACCACAAACAGAACATTATTACTATCAGTTTGTATGTGTGTGTCTGTATGTGTGTTAATGAGTCACATATAAAGAGATAAAAAAAGGAATTTATTCATAATTCTCTTTGCCACATTCAGATATGACACTAGATGATAAAAATTTGGTTATTTGATTGGTAATAATGTAACTACAGCATTTTTGTCCTTTTCTTAATTCAGATGTTGAAGGTTTTTTTGCATTATCTTTTAAATTCTCTTTTATATTCTCAGTATTCTCTTGGAAATTAAACTATGGAATGGCATGTAAGACATAGTTTAGCTCAAGGCATTTATGGCTATCACACTCATGCATTGATAATGTGTGTTGAATGAATGAATAGATGGATTGCTAAACATTAGTAAGCATGCTCTTCTTTCTCTAAAGTTTATCAAATTATATTTGATATGTGTTTTTTTTTTTACTGTCGTTAATAAATCCATTAATACCCAAGCCCTGGTTTCGTCTGTTAACCAAGAAGAAGAAATGGGATTCAGAAGGGAGGGGAGAATGAAATTAGCATTTTAAATTCTTGAATGCTAAAATGGAGATGCTGCCACAGAGTAATAAGATTAACCTTCATTCTCTTCAATTCAGTTTCACAAAATGTAACGGAACTCTGTTGAATGCTGAACCTTACTTTATGTACAACAGGGGTAAGGAGCCAAAAATATGGATGAAAATCAAGCCATTCTCCGAAATTATTTACTAGAGATAAAATAAAATATATGAGCTAGTTATATGTCATGGTTTATATCACAACACTAGCCATAACTGACATCCTGTAAAGACCAAAAGAAAAAAAAATCATTAAGCATCATTTCTTAGATACCTTCTGTCTACAGAGCACTATGTTAGGTGTTGACAGAAAAAAAAGTTTAGGTAAGACATGTCTCTGACTGTTCAGAACTTATAACCTAATAAAGGAACAAGACACGAACATGGTACACTCAGTACTTATAAAGGTCTCCAGTCTCATTAATGTATCTATGCATTCATACAGATCATAGCCCATTTATATGGGCAAATGTTATGAAATTCTTATGCATGCCAATATATAAGTATACCATCAAAAATATACTAAACCTGCTGGATGTCTTTTTCTAGGCCTTATAATATTTCAAATTAAAAATAACTTTAAATTAGGAAGTATTAGAGAAGCACTAGATGACAGAGACCTGCAAAATGTATATTTGGACAGGTTAATACATTGGATTGAATCTAACAAGATGCAGTTCAATAGATACAAATGTGTAATCTTATACTTGGGTTCAAAAATTGTCTTCCTAATTCTAGGATGGGGAAAGGTATGGCTAGAGAGTAAGTTGTCTATAAACAGAAGTCTTAGGGATTTTGGATTGGATGCTCAACCAAATAGAAGTAACCCATGTGGTGTGTCTGTCAAAAAGCTGACATGGTATTAGGTATGAAGACAGGTATAGCTTGAAGGAATTATAGATTGATAGTCACTACATTGGTTTGACTTGGGAAAACCATATTTGGAATATTATCTTCAGTTCTGAGCACCAGAGTTTAAATAGAGATAACAATGCTAAAATGGAGAGGATCTATAAATCCTCTAGATAAATATGGCAATGAGGATGGTGAAGGGCCTTGAATGCATTTGATATTTTCGTCTATTGTAGGAATTGTGGACATTTAACATGGAGAGGGGACAAAAGCTGTGCTATATTTCTAACCCACCTCCTCTTCTGACCACACTTGTCATTTCATCTTTTATACCACACCATGCAGGCAATTCTTTATTTTTAAATACTTTTTGTTTATTTTTAGTTTACATCATTCATTTCCATGAGATTTTGAGTTACAAATTTTCTCCCCATCTTTCCCCTACCCACCACCCCAAAATAGCATTCGCACTATATGCCCCCTCCCCCAATCTATTGTCTCCTATATCCTCCCCCATCACCACTCTGCCTTTCCAGTAGGGCAAAACGGAATTCCCTATCCCAATGCCTGTATATCTTATTTCCTAGTTGCATGTAAATAAGAATGATGATGATGATGATGATGATGATGACAATAATAATAATATATGTATATATGTGTGTGTATATGTATAAAACCTTTGATTTTAGAACTTTAAATTCTAGATTCTTACCCTTCCTCCATTGTCATGCACCCACACAGGAAAGACAAGCAATTCACTACAGGTCATATATGTGTAGTTACATAGAACATCTCCACAATGGACATATTGTGAATGACTGACTATATTTCCCTCCTTCCTATCCTGCCCTCCATTTGTTCTATTCTCTACTTTGTCCCTGAACCTTTACAGAAGTGTGTGCTGCTAACAACCCTCCCTCCCAACCTGCCCTTCCCTCCAATATCTCCCTTTTCATTCCCTTCCCCCCTATTCTCCTGTAGGGTAAGTTACCTTATTTAGAGTGTATGTCATTCCCTCCCTAAGACAAATTCAATGAGAGTATGGTTGACCTATTCCCTTTTGCCTTCCTGTTCTTCCCCTCCTTTGTAACAGTTATCCCTTGCCTCTTCTCTATGAGATGCTTAAACCCATTCTGTCTCTCCCTGTTTCCTCTCATTCTATTCCTCTCAAACCTCTCAATTTCACTTTTAAAATATCATCTCTTCTTATTCCATTAATCCTGTGCCCTCTGTCTATGTATACCTGTACACATATATACACATGCTCACATATATATTCATATGCATGTATACCCTCCAATATAGACATATGTGTATGTAGCACATGTAAATATACATTTATATTCCCTTCATCTCTCCTCATACTGAGAAAAGTTTCATAAGTTAAAATTATCATTTTTCCTTGTTGGCACATAAGTAGTTCAACTTTGATGAGTTCCTTATGATTTCTTTTCCATGTTTACCTTCTCATGCTTCTTGTGTTTGAATGTCAAATTTTCTATTCAGTTCTGGTTTTTCCCTCAAGAATGCTTGACAGTCCTCCACCTCATTGAATGACCATATTTTCCCCTGAAACATTATACTCAGTTTTGCTGGCTAGGTGATTCTTGGTTTTAATCGTACCTCCCTTGATTTCCAGAATATCATATTCCAGGCCCTTCAATCCCTTAATGTAGAAGCTGCTAGATCCTGGGTTATCCTGATTGTGTTTCCACAGTATTCAAATTGTTTCTCCTTGGCAGCCTGTAATATTTTCTCCTTGATCTGGGAATTCTGGAACTTGGCTATAACATTCCTAGGAGTGTTCTTTTTGGGATCATTTTCAGAAGGTGATCGGTAAATTCTTTCAAGTTCTATTTTGCCCTCTGGTTCTAAACTATCAGGGCAATTTTCCTGGAGAATTTCTTGAAGAATGCTTTGTAGGTTCTTTTTTTGATCATGGCTTTGAGATAGTACAATAATTTTTAAATTGTCTCTCTTGGATTTATTTTTCAGGTCAGTGGTTTTTCCAATGAGATATTTAACATTGCCTTCTATTTTTTCATTTGTTTGGATTTGTTTGATATTATCTTGATTTCTCATAAAGTCATTTGCTTTCATTTGTTTCACTCTAATTCTGAAGGAATTATTCTCTTCAGTAAGCTTTGGAGATTCTTTTTCCGCCTGGCAAATTCAAATTTTCAAGGCATTCTTCTCATAGGCTTTTTAGGCCTCTTTTGCCATTGGAGTTAATGTATTTTTAAGGTGTTATTTTCTTCAGCCAGGTTGTTGACTCTCTTTTCATGATTTTTTTGCATCAATCTCATTTCTTTTCCCAATTTTTCCTCTACTTCTCTTATTTGGTTTTCAAAATCTTTCTTAAGCTCCTCTATGTCCTGTAAACAGTTTACATTTTTCTTGGAGGCTTTTGGTGCAGGAGTTCTGACCATGTTGTCTTCCTCTCATTCCATTTTTTGATCCTTTTTGTCTCCAAAAAAGGAATCTAAAGTTGGATTGCTGAACTTGTTTTGCTTGCTTTGCCTGCTCATGTTGCCAGTCAGTTACTTAGCTTTTGGGCTCAGTATAACTCTGCTTTCAGATGGGAGAGCTCTGTCCTAAATCACTGGGTTGTTTGCAGCTGCCATAGCTATTAGGAGGCTGCCATTTCTGAAGCCCCACCAGCTTTGTCTCACTGGTCACACACTTCCGGACCACCACCCAACACCACAATCCCGATCTAGGCAGGGCAAGGCAAGAGCACTTAGCCTCTGAATGATCACTTGACCCCTTGCAATCTTCAGGCCAGAAACTCTGAAGCAGCAACATGGAGGTGGCTGCAGGGCCACCACTTCCGACCACTTCTAGCTCTGGAGGCAGTTGGCCGGACTTTCTCCCCCAAATTTAGCCAAGTTCCACTGACCTTTTCCTTTTGTCTTTTGCTCTTATGGGTTGATAATTCTGGAAACTGCCACAGCTGCTGGTGATCTGCTCTCCTGAAAGCTCCAGCAGCAGGTTCTGCTGGATAGCCTGGAGCTGAAACCACATGCAACTGAGCTCTGCTCCCAGCAGACTGTGATGAACACTTTCTGTCCACCTGCTGGGCTGCCTTCAGTGGGAGCTTTGTTTTTCTGTGATATTGTGGGTTCTGGAGCTCTAAAATTTGTTTAGAGTCATATTTTATAGGTAGTTGAGGTGGTTGTGGGGGGAGCCACAGAGTGCTAATGCTTCTACACCACCATCTTGACTCCTCCCCATGTAACTCACTATTGATAGAGCTTATATTCACTATAGGGATATATTTTTTTACCCCGCTCTTTGATTCAGCATAATTTAGTGGCTCAGTGGCTGCGACCTGAGTGCAGAGGTGACTTCATGTATTTATTAACGATGTAACCTTCAGAAAGTCCCTTAAAGTCACTTAACCTCTCTCTTTCTTAATTTTCCTAACTGCAAAATGGGGATAGTAACATAACCTACCCCATGGCATTATTGTAAAGATTAAATGAGATAATATTCACAAGAAAAAGGCTTAGCATAGTACCTGGAACACACTAGATACCACATAAATCTACATACCCTTTCCTCTTCTACCCTCCATTGAGAGCACATGAATTAATCCCATAGAAAAATACTGGGTAGACACTGGTATTTACAAGATAGGATTTTGTATCACAGAATAGCTTATAAACATGAAAAGCATGAATTTAGAGTTAGGGCTAATTTCCAAAAATGCAATTCAGCCCACTTTCTCTCTTTTATTCTATTCTGGTTCCCGCACATTATTCATTATTAGGCCCTTTATATGTGATAGTTTTCTAATGAAACTGCCTGTTCATCCATATAATCTGAAAATAGTCAACTTTTTCCTCCCTTCTATGGAGGGAATTTGATGGAGCTGTTATCAAATTTATATCAAGGAAAGTGTTTGATAAGAAAAAAAAAGATTTCAGTATTTCTTGTCATTCACAGTTCTTCCTTTCACAATGAAGTCAGCATGTACCTAGGAAGATAAGGACCCTACTTGTGCTTTCATCAGTCTAGGGACCATTGAGATGATCAAGGCAAGCCACTTCTCTGTGACATAGTCTTAGAAAGTTGCCTAGAGCATTGAGATACTAAGTGATTTGCCTATGGTTACAGAAACAATATGTATCTGAGGTAGGATTTAGAACCCTAGCACACTACCTCCCAAGGCATCCAATTACACTTTTGGACAGCTCTAATCATTGAGAATTTTTTTTCCTGACCTCTAGCCTAAATTGCTTCTTTGCAACATCTACTCATTGCTCCTCATTAAGCCCTATGGGCCAAATAAGTCAAGTTCTTCTTGGCTAATAAGCCATTTTAAAATTATTATGCCATGTTTCCTCTAACTCACATGTTGATTGAATTTGCAGGGCTATATAAGTTCTCTGTATAATATCTCTACCTCTTTGTCTTCTGTAACATGTGTTGATGCATAAATGAAATTATTTTCATGATACATTGTAGAGAGAGAGAGAGAGAGCCATCCTCAGAGTCAAAATAATTCAGTTCACACACTGCCTTTCACAACACTGTCTCTGGGTCCACAGACAAGCCATTTTATGACTCAGGAATCTCTCTCTTAGATTCTAAGTTGCAAAGAAGATGCCACCTGCATTTTTACACAAGACTTTCCTCCATAGATTTTTTGCAGGTAGTTGTATTGAATATTGTATTACCAGATGCCCAAATGCCCCCAAGAAATGATGTTTCTTTTCCTTTGGATGCACAATAAAAGCAACTGTCAACTCCTTACTTGAGCTTTTAAGGGATCATTTAAATTACCCATTCATTTATCTGAAATTTCCTTTTTGCTTCATTGGGTAGAATGAATGTGATATTTGACATGATTCAGTCCTCCCCCCTCCTCAGTAGTATATCTGTTTATAGGTTATTGGACAATCATTTCACATTTAGAATATGAAATTTCTATTTATAGATGCTCTACATACTGCAATATTTCTGACACATATTGTCTATGTGACCCTAAGTAAAGTAAGTCATTTAGCTTCATACTATTCTACCCCATCTGAGGCTAAAAGTTGCAGAGAAAGTGTCAACCTCAGTTGTTAGAGAGAGTTTTGTTATCCAGGAGGTGCCTATGCCAATTAAAGCACAGACCGAGTTCCTATCTCTATCCCTAGAGACTGGATGATTCTTGGCATCCTATGTTCCCTTTTCCATGCCCTCTGCTATGAGCATTTCAGATATGAAAGAGAGCTGCCAAGGACTTCAAGACACTGGTATTTTTGTTTTGTTGGTTGCCATGGATAAATAATTCATTGTCCAATAAGTAGACAGTTCGTAATGAGTCACTCCATACTTAACTAAGCTCATTAGTGGAAGACAGACACAGTGTATTTTGGGGACTATACTCACAACCTCGTTGCTTTGTGATCCACTTGCATGCTCTTTGGATTTTCTCCAAACACTCCTACTCTGATGCTCCATCATGGCATACTTGAGACCTGGCTTTCAAATGGGTAGGAACACAACTGGGCATTCATGACAGATAACAAATAATCTCATTTGACTGGTCTATGATGCTTGCAAAGAAAAATAGGGCTAAGGCTTTTATGATTACCAATTCACAATCTGAGGGTTGCCAGCAACCCTCTTCTCTGCTGCCTTCATTGCATTGGTGGGCCATCCTTCCTTCCCTCATGACTACTTCCTATTGTTCTATGACAGGGATTCTTAATCTTTTGAATGTCATGGCCCATCTCCACTTCGGAAGTCTGGTGAAATCTATGGAGCCCTAATCAGAAAAATGATTTTAAATGCATAAAATGCAATATATTAGATTATAAAGGAAGCAACCTTCACTGAAATAGTTTTCAAAATATACATACACATATATATATATATGTATGTGTATAGATATATATTTATATATAGCTACACACATGCACATGTATGTATGTATGCATGCATGCATGTATGTGTGTGTGTGTGTATATATATATATATATATATATATATATATATATATATATATATATATATATATATATATATATACATTCACATGCATATGTTAATGGACCTGATATTATGAAACCCCTGTGAGGGTATTCTATACTATTCTTCTCTGAATCAGATCATTCAGATCATATTGACTAGGACTTTTTTTCATACTATGTTATACCATGGGTTGTAGACTCAGAATCCCACTATTTGCAACCTCAAGTCTTTGGGTTTTGTTGCATAGTCTCCTTGCCACCCAAGTATTCTCTTTTCCCATGCAGAAATTATTTGGAACTTACAACTTTCCCATGTTAATATAGCATGTGCTAAGGCTTTGTTATCAATGCTCTAAGAATACTGACATTACTAGGAAATGGAGGAGGATAGAAGAAATCAGACCCCCAAACTCCAGCAGCCTCATTCATGTTTAACATCAGCAGCAGAATCAGCCTCTACCACATACTATGTATGCCCCTGCCCCAGACACCCCGCATCCCATCTATCTTTATTCTAGGGCTTTCCAAAATGCACAGAATTCCATAACTGCTTGCTCTAACTCTCATTCTTCTCTCCTTTATTCAGTTGCTCTTCATTAGGGAGACTGAACTGAATCAGTCACAATCATGCTAAATAATCTCTAACTCATGGACTCCCATACAATCTCTCTATTAATTCAAAATCACTGCAATCTCGATGCTAGCTCTGGCCTTGTTCTGTCTTGATAAACATAGCTTTGACATAGATAAGCCAAGCATGTTCAATCACCTAGTATTAAAAGAATGTATTGATACCATCTAAATAAGCCAGGGAATTTACCAACAAAACTCCCAGCTGTGAGCATCTGCCTACCCAAACTGTCTTCCTCAAACTCTTCTCTATTTTTCATTCTGGGTGTCCCTGGTGCATATCATTGTATCAGCAGAGAAACAAAGCACATATGGCTTCAGATATCTTGCAAGTTTCTTGAGTTGAAGATAGGGCAGGGAGTGAAGACAAATATGTGGATGAGATCAAGTCATGCTTGGAAATAAAGGAAAGAAGGAAGAAAGAAAAAAAAGGAGGGAAACAGAAAGGGTAGAAGAGAGAGACGAAAAAGAAATAGAAGTAAAGATGAGAGAGAATTATTATTCTTAATATTAATGGTTTAATG
The DNA here is from genome assembly GCA_028646515.1 of Pseudochirops corinnae. Lineage (NCBI taxonomy): Eukaryota > Metazoa > Chordata > Mammalia > Diprotodontia > Pseudocheiridae > Pseudochirops > Pseudochirops corinnae. The sequence goes on from CM053592.1 coordinate 163,831,328, forward strand.
TAGATCCTTGAGGAAATGCTTTGTTTAGAGCAGAGGCTGATAAACAGTTTTGATATATTTGAATGGAAGATCTTCTAGATCCTACTGCTACTCATAATAAAACACCAACCTCTTTCAGTATAGGAAATAGTAGTCATGTACCTTTACATTGAAAACCCCAGTCCAGAACTAGTCAGGTCTGGGAACACTAGAGAGAAAAAATAAAATTAGATCCATTGAAGTTCTAATTAATATAACCTTTATGGCAAGGGTGATCTAATGTGCTGCATTAATCTATATTCTGGTTTAGAAAGATAGCTGGGATTAGACAGATTAAATATTGATATCTCCTAGACCTACATTTAAGAAAACACCATTAAGAACTGGAGGAGACTATCCTATGCATAAAAGTATAGAATACAATTAGTATTGACTTAGCTATTGTCAAGTCTAATATCCAAAATCCTTAAAGACATTTTCAATAGGATTTCGTGTTTAAGGAGAATTTGCACAACATTTCTTAGAAAACAGACCATTGTTCTACTTAATCAAATGAATAATGCTTGGTCTTTCCCCAATCAAAGCAGTTGTTTTGGGGGTAGGGGTGGGGAAATAAGGCAGCATCAGCAGTTGGCAATGTCCTTAATGATCAAACAAACAACTAGCAAATATTTATTAAACACCCACTTATTATATGACAGGTACTATGCTAAAGACTGGAGACAAAAAAAAAAAAGAAGAAGCAATAGACAGTGCCTGCCTTCAAGGAGCTTACCATCTAATAGGGAAGCCAATATGCAAATAAATATATACAATTTGAACTTTCCACAGGATAAATAGAAAATAATTAAAAGAGGAAATTAAAATAAAAAATAATTAAAAGACACTGGAATCAAGAGGAGTTGACCTCCAAGGAATTTTAGTTGAAACTTAAAGAAAGCCAGGGAGTCTGTAGAAAGAGTGAAGGAGGGAGAACATTCCAGACATGGGGGATATTTAGAGAAAATGTCTAAAGCTGAGACGTGGTATCTTATTTATGGAACAATGGGGAAGCCAGTATTACTCCATTAAAGAGTACATGTTGGAGTATAAGAAAAAAGTGTAAGAAAACTAGAAAGGTAGAGAGGGCTAAGCTGTGAAGAGCTTTGATTGACAAACAGAACATTTTGTATTTTCTCCCAGGGGCATTAGGAATCCATTGTTGTTTATTAAGTTTGGGGAGTAATGTGATTGGATCTGTATTTTAGGAAAATCCCTTTAGTGGCTGCATAGATTGCAGTAAGGAGAGACTAGAGTCAGGTAGAGTCACCTGAAGACTAGTGTAATAATCAAAGGTGTGAAGTGAGGAGGGCTTGAAGTAGAAGATTTGGTAGTGTCAGAAAAGAGAAGAGGGCATATTTTAGAGAAGTTGCACAGGGGAAATTGTCAGGCCTTGGCAAAAGTTTTGATATTTTGGAGAGATAGTGAGGAATCCAGCATGATTTCTGGGTTGTGAGTTTGAGGGACTTGGAGAATGGTCTTGCCCTCTACAATAATAAGGAAGGTTGAGGTGTGGGAGGGTTTAGGGGAAAAGAAAATAAATTGTGTTTTAGACATATTGAGGTGACCATATCTACTGGAAATCGAGTTTAAGATATCTGAAAAGCAGTTGGAGATGGCAAGATTGGAGGTCAGAAGAGAGAATGGGGCTGGAATCGTAGACTTGAGAAACATCAGCAGATATGTGGTGATTATATCAATTAAAACTGATGAAGTTGTACAGTTGTACAGGTGAAATTGTACAGAAGAGAAGAGGGTTCAGGACAGAACCCTGAGGGACATCTATAGTTAGAGGGCATAATGTGGATAGTGATCCATCAAAGGAGACAGAGAAGGAGCAGTCAGATAGGTAAAAGGAAAACCAGGAGAGAGTGGTATCCTGAAAATCTAGAGAGGAGATTATCAAGGAGAGGAATGATGAACAGTGCCAACGGCAATAATGAGCATATTCATGTTTCCTTCTCCCTCTGAGGCTTCCTACAAGCATTAGATAAAAAGAAAATAAAGAAAGTTATAAGATAGGGGTAAGCAATAAATAAATTAATAAAAGGATTTGTTCTGAAAAGTTTGGAATCAGTCAAAGAGCCACACATAAGGACCAGAGGGCCACATGTGGCCTTGAGGGTACAAGTTCCTCACCCCTATTCTAGGATTTATTTTCTGCAAGCTGTCTCACTATATTATGGTTATGGGAATAAATCTGGAGAGAGCAGGCCCAGATGAAACCATTGTGTAATACAACCACCTATCTTCTACAGTGTGTTACTGTTGAGCAATTTTTCTATATATGTCTGCGTTGCTGCTTCCCTTGAGGATTTTTTGGTAGGGGGATACTTTGTGTAGAGTTGCCTGAGGATATGACCATAGGTCTTACTAAAGGGCTAGATGGTCTTAGTTATTAAATTGACATCACCTTTTGAAAAAGTCAGGATACCCTATGAGATCAACAAACTAAAGTTTGAATATGATAAATTAGAAACAGCAAAAAATTCACTAATTGCAAGAAGGAGGAGGTTAATTGGAAATAGTAGGGAGTGTGAATGAAGGAATTTGGGGAGGGAGTTTCAGGTGCAATTTTAAAGATAGTTAAGTACAAGCAATTAACTTTATTCTCTTGAAGGGTAGTAAAATTTTAAAAATGTAATTATACTTAAGACAAGTAAAAGTGATTTATTATATGATAGAATCATTGAAAAAATAACCAATGGGGGCAGAGCCAAGATGGTGGAGTAAAGACACAAACTTGGAGTGAGCTCTCACTCCAAACTCTTCCAATACATGTAAAAAAAAAAATGACTCTAAACAAACTTTAGAGCTACAGAACCTACAAAGAGACAGAGAGAAACAAATCTGCCACAGAAGGCAGCCTGGAAGGCCCACAGGAAGAGTCTATCACAGTGAGGTGGGAGATGAGCAGAGTACCACTGGAGCCACAGTTCTGGCCCCAGGGCACTCAACCAGCAGTAGCCAGAGTAGACTTCAGGAGAGGGAATGACCAGCAGCTGTGGCAGTTTTCAGACTTCTCAACCCTTAAATGCCAAAGACAAAGTAAAAGGTCAGTGTGGAACTCTGTTGGAATGAGAGTGGAGAGAAAGGAAGAGTGCAGTCTGGCCCATGTCCATAGTGTAAGAAGCTGCAGAGACACAGTGGCTTTGCAGCTGCCACTGCATGTCTGCTTCCAAAGCTCCTGGCATGTAGAACATAGAGGGAACAAGCAACCATTCAGAGGATAATCACACTTGCTTTAACCTGTTGTGATTTAGGTCATAGTCTTGGGTGGTGGTCCTGGGGTGTGGGGCCAGTGTGCCAGAGCTAGTGGGGGTTGTAGAGATGGCACCCTCCTAATAGCTCCAGCAGCTGCAAAATCTCCAGCAAATTGGGACCAAGTTCTCTCCATTCTGGAAACAGAGTTCTACCTTGGCAAAGAGCTCAAAAGTCAAGTAATTAGCTTGAAATATGAGCAAGCAGGGGGCAGGGGGGGGGCAGAGTCAAGATGGCAGTGTAGAAGCAGGAAAACTCCATGGCTCCCCCAATAACCACCTCAAATACCTATAAAATATGACTCTAAGGAAATTTTCAAGCTACAGAACCCACAAAGTGACAGAAAGAAACAAATCTCCTGCTGAAGCCAGCCTGGCAGGCAGACAGGAATGGTTCATCAGAGCATTCTGGGAGATGAGCCCAGCCGTGCATGAGCCTGTGGTTTTAGCCCCAGGGCATCCGGGACCAGGCTCAGCTAGAGGGACTTCAGGAGGGTGGATCACCATCAACTGTGGCTGTTTCCAGAATTATCAACACATAAATGCCAAAGACAAAGTAAAAGGTCAGTGGAACTCTGCTAAATCGGGGGGAGACAGATTGTGGTGCAGCCTCTGCCCCTGGAGTTGGAAGCAGCAGAGGTGTGTCAGGCTTTCTGCCACCTCCACTTTGCTGCTTCAGAGATCCCAGCCTGCAGATCATGGCAGGGGGTGGGGGGAAGGAGAGCAAGTGACCATTCAGAGGCTAAGCACTCTTGACTTAACCTGCCTGGATTGGGATCATGGTCTTGGGTGGTGGTCCTTAAGTGTGTGACCAGTGAGCCAAAGCTGATGGAGGCTGTAGAGACAGTGCCTTCTGAAAAGCTTTGGCAGCTGCAAAAACCCCAGCAATTTGGGACAAAGCTTTCCCCTCTGGAAGCAGAGTTCCACTGGGGCAAAGAACTCAAAAATCAAATAATTGACTGGCATCATGAGTAAACAAAGGAAGAAAAGCAAGAACACCCATCCAACTTTAGATTCTTTTTTTTCAGGACAAAAGGGATCAAAGCATGGAATGGGAGGAAAACAACACAGTCAGAACTCTCGCACCAAAAGCTTCCAAGAGAAATATAAACTGCTAACAAGCAATGGAGGAGCTCAAGAAGGATTTTGAAAATAAAGGGAGAGAAGTGGAGGAAAAATTGGGAAGACAAATTAGAATGATGCAAGAAAATCGTGAAAAGAGAGTCAACAACCTGACTGAAGAAAATAACACCTTAAAAAATAGATTAACTCAAATGGCAAAAGAGGCCCAAAAAGCTGATGAGGAGAAGAAGCGTAGAAAAGCAGAATTTGCCAGATGGAAAAAATAATTTCAAAACCTTGCTGAAGTGAATAATGCCACCAGAATTAGATTGCAGCAAATGGAAGCTGATGACTTTATGAGAAATCAAGATACTATTAAACACATCCAAAGAAATGAAAACATAGAAGGCAATGTGAAATATCTCATTGGAAAATCCACTGACCTAGAAAATAGATCCCGGAGAGACAATTTAAAAAATGTTGGAATACCTGAAAGCCAGGATCAAAAAAAGAACCTAGAAACAATCCTTCAAGAAATTCTCAAGGAAAATTGCCCTTATATTTTAGAACCAGAGGGCAAAATAGAAATTGAAAGAATTCAATAAACACCTCTTGAAAAAGATCCCAAAGAGGAAACTCCTATAAATATTACAACCAGGTCCCAGAGTTCCCAGACCAAGGAGAAAATATTACAAAGAGCCAAGAAGAAACAATTTGAATATTGTGGAAACCCAATCAGGATAATACATGATCTAACAGCTTCTACATTAAGGGTTTGAACGGCTTGGGATATGATATTCCAGAGATCAAAGAAGCTAGGATTAAAACCAAGAATCACCTACCCAACAAAACTGAGTATAATGTTTTAGGGGAAAATATGGTCATTTAATGAAGTGGAGGACTTTCAAGAATTCTTCATGGAATAAAAAAAAAACAGAAATGAATAGAAAATCTGACATTCAAATACAAGAAGCAAGAGAATCATGAGAAGGTGAAAATGGAAAAGAAATGATAAGGAATTTATCAAAGTTGAACTACTTATATTCCCCCATGGAAAAACAATAATTGTAACTAATGAAACTTTTCTCAGTATGAGAAAAGTTGGAGGGAATATAAATGTGTGTATATGTGTGTGTATGTATATGTGCGTATGTATATATGTGTGTGTAAGTGTGTGTATGTATATATGTATATATGTGTGTGTATATATGTATGTATGTATGCATATCTGTATATATGTTTATATAGGTGGGTATATATGCATATGACTACATATCTGAGTGTGTGTATATATGTGTACAGGTATACATAGACAGAGAGTAAAGGAGTAATTGAATAGGAAGGGATGATGTTTAAAATGTGAAATTGAGAGATGAGAGAGGAATATAATGAAAGGAGACAGGGAGAGATAGAATGGGGTAAATTATCTCATATAGAAGAGGAAAGGGATAACTGTTACAATGGAGGGGAAGAAAAGGAAGGCAAAAGGGAAGGGATAAGCCTTACTCACATTGAATTTGGCTAAGGGAGGGAATGGCATATACTCTGAATTGGGTATCTTGTCCTACAGAAGAGTAGGGGGGAAGGGGATGAGAGGGGGGATGATGGAGGGGAGGACAGTTGGAAGGTGGAGAGTAGTTAGAAGCACACACATTTGTAAAGGGACAGGGACGAAGTAGAGAATAGAAGATGTAGGGGGTGTATATTAGACTACTCTCCACCTTGTCCCTCTCCCTCTACAGAAATGTGAATATTCATCAGCCCTCCCCCCCCACCCTGACCTCCCCTCCATCACCTCACCTCTCATCCCCCTTCCCCCAACTCTTCTAT
>CM053592.1:163837997-163863576 GCA_028646515.1 Pseudochirops corinnae
TCTCTCTCTCACTCTCTCTCTCTCTCTCTCTCTCTCTCTCTCTCTCTCTCTCTCTCTCTCTCTCTCTCTCTCTCTCTCTCTCTCTCTCTCTCTCTCTCTCTCTCTCTCTCCCTCTGTCCCCTTCCTTTTCCAAGGTGATATTTCACAGATCTCCCTGTTATGTAATTTGGATGGAGGATAAGGTATTGATGTTTTCTATATTACTAACCTGTCTGTTTCTTTTGGGGAAATCTCTCAATCCCTGAGGAAAATAGCAGGGAGAAGAACTGTATATAAACTGTACCTTCATCAAATCCCAGAGCAAGCTCTATGCCCACTTATCTCCTTGAGTCTCAGTCCTTATCAGTACAATGAATAAGTTGGAATAAATTACCTCTTTGGTTCTTTTTAGCCCAAGGTCTATGATCTTATGATCCCTTTTAGTTATGGTACAATTTATGTACTCAGATATAATAGAGAATTTGAGTTAAGGACTTCAGAGACCATTTCACCCAATTCCCACATTTTACAGATTAAGAAAATGTCAGAGATGCTGGCTGTGATCCTTGCTTTAACTCTTTTTTCTTTGTTATAAGGGAAATGACCAAGATACAAAACCAAATGCATCTATAAAATGCAAAAACAAACAATTAAAATGGAAATGTAAACGGGCCAAGGCAGGCTAACTAACCACAAGATCCTGGAACACCATCAAGCCACTAGCAGAGAAATAGGGTTTGCTAGATGGAATAGAGGCTAAACTGAAGTGACTCTCAGATCAGACCCAAAAGCAGGTGCAATGTGACACATGTAAGTAGGATGACTTCCCACCAATTGGCTATAACATAAGGATACACTGAAGGCAGACTTCCAATGATGGGGCACAGCTGTAGAATTCTGGAAAGCAACAGCAATTAGATGGACCAGGCTGGCACAGGGTATCAGAACAATGGGAATAGGCAGCTTGGGTGGTAGGCATGCTTATCAGATTTGCACATGACACCATTCTAGGAAGAATAACTAACATTTTCTTTATAGTCCTGATCTGAACTGATTTTGACAAGCTAGGATATTGGGTAAAATCAAGTATGATGAAATTTAATAGGCATAAATTTAAAATCTTACCCTTTACTTCAAAAACAAATTTATCAATTTCTCAGGTATAAGATGAGAGGCTTAGATAGTAGCTCATCTGAACAAAAGATGTTGTAATTTAAATGGATTTTAAGCTTAAAATTAGCCTACATATGATATGGCTTCAAAAATAAATTAAAAAGAAACCCAGCAACTTAAATATGATCTTCAGTTCCTTTAAGGGAATCAGAGTGTCAAAGCTGGGGAGGTATTGCTCCATTTTATGCACTCTGCTCTGATCAGAATGTAGTCTGGAATAATAAATTCCCAATTGGATGCTTCATATTGGACGTCCAACCTGAGGGAAAGTTAAATAAACAGAATCAGGAAAACAATATACACAATGACTAAAACAATAAAAATGTAAAGTAATACAACAACAACAAAAATCAAAACTGAATTTTGTGAAACTAAAATGACAACATTTTTCAAAGAGATTTTTAAATATTTTCAGAGAAAGGACTACTTTTCCTTCCTCCCTAAGGGGACTGCCATAAGTGTGAAATTCTACATATGATGCCAGATTATCTCAATATTGTGGTTAGTTTGGTAAATCCCCCCATCTTTTATTCTTTGAGACAAAGGATGATTTTGGGGGAGGATCTATCAAAACCATAACCAAAATATTGACAAAGACAGATACACTAGAAAATTACATGACATGAAAAGACATATAAATAAAGTTAGTTTGAAAAAAATGGTTACCCCAGAGCCATCTCGGACTTAATATGTCTAATGTAGGACTTGATAACTTCCCCTAAAACTCATTTCTTCTGAACTTCCCCATTTTGTCTAGGGAAGCAACATTTGATGATTCACTCTTCCACTCACATTCATCCATTCAGTTGCAAAAGCTTGTTATATGTTCATCAAATTTCTTACGTAAGATCCATTCTCTCTACTTGCCCAGGCATAAACATAGATCATCTCCCCCATTAATTCTATTACCATAGGCTCCTTATTGATCCCAATTCCTACTTATCCTCCATTTAGGTACCAAAATAATTTTCTTAAAGTCCAGGTCTGGTCATATTACTACCACCCCAAACCCTTTCAGAAAGCCTATGTGCTTCCCTTTTGCTTCTAGAATCAGATAAAAACCCATGTTATCATTTTAAACCCTTTGAAGTCTTCTCCCAAGCTACTTGTCCAGCATTATTATGGATAATTCCCTCTTTATGGTGTTATGGGGAATCTGAAGATCTTCCCTGCCCCTAGGCCCTTTGATAGTCTTATGTGGCTCTGAGAACCTTCCCAGATTTGAAAGTATACTCTGCCCCCAATAGGCTGAATGTGGTCACATGGAGCCTGTGGCAATAGGCTTGTTCTTCTGGAATGCCGATGCCTTATTGCTCTGTGATTGGGCAGTGGGTCAAGAGGGCTGTGACATGCCCTGAGCCAGGAGGAGGCTATATGTACACCCTGATGTGAGGTTTTGCTTTGGGGCTCACTCTGAGAAGAGTTTTGCGATTTGGCCAGACAAGATTCTGGGAAGCCGTTGAGCCCCCCAGCTTTGAAAAACCCAGATGTTGATGCTTCCCAATCTGGTAACTGAATAGGTATGAATGGAATGGTCAGATGGTTGGAAGCCCATTTGCTGATCTGTTTCTTTGTCTGCTTGTTAACTTGGTTTGTATTCTGTTTGCATTCTCTGAAGTTCAGGGTGCTGACTTTTCCCCCTGAACTAGGTAAATGATATGTGTTTGATTGATTAAAGAAGAATGTTAACCCATTTTGAGTTGCTTTCCTTTAGAAAAGCAGATCTAAGAACCTGTGCTAGCAGCCATCCTGGGTATGCTAGGGTGCTGGCTGATATATATGGTCTAGCCAAATTGGGCATCTGACTGTTCCTTATACCAGGCATTTTGTTCCTTTATTTTTAAATTCTTTTTATTTATTTCATTATATATATCCCAGTTACATGTAAAATAACATTTGACAATCACTTTTTTTTTAAATTTTGAGTTCCAAATTCTCTCTTTCCCTCTTCTCTCCTTGAGAAGGTAAACACTGTGATTTTATTTATTTGCTGAGGTCAGGGACACTCCATGCCTATGCCTTCATACAAGCTGCTCTCTTGCCTGGAATTCTCTCCCTCCTCATCTCTGCTTATTAGCAACCCTAGTTTCCTTTGAATCTCATCTGAAGCATCACTTTCTAAATGAATGCTTCTGATCCTTCCAGATTCTAGTGTTCTTCCCCACTCAAAGTTAGTGTGTGGATGCATGTATATGTATATTTTATCCCCCCTTCTAGCCTGTGAGTTTCTTGAGGGCCATTACTATTTCGTTGTCTTCTACTTATCCCTAGTTCCATAGCATATTTAAGTAATTAATTGTTTGCTGATGGAATTGCTTGCTTCTTCTGGGAACCACATTTAGAAAGGAGTATCGATGAGCTAGAGTGTACCATAAATAAGCTAAGCTAGGACAATCATGATGGTGAAAGGACTTCATAAAGAAGTTAAAGAAATTGGAAATAGCTAGACTAGACAAGAAAAGATTTAAGGAGGGGTTCAAAAGAGAAGCATGATATTTTTCTTCAAGCATTTTAAGAGTTATGGTGTGGAAGGGTGGGCATATTCTGCTTGGCCCCAGAGAGCAGGACTGGGAAGACAGCCTGGAAGCTGCATAGAGGCAACTGTAGGCTTAGCATCAGAGATAGACTTTCTAACAATTAGAGAATTCCAAAGATGGAATGGATTTGTTCACACTGGCATGGCTCTTCAGCAACAGTATTAGGACAAGAACCCAGGTACCCTCATTTCCTTTCCAACGTTCCTCCATCAAGCTAGGCAGATGCTCCTCCTTTTGGCTCTGCAAAAGTATCATTCCATTCAATGTGCTTGACTTTTGCTTCTACTCATCTCATAATTATATTATTGCAATCTTGCAATCAACAATCACTCATCATGCTTCATGCATTCAGCACAGGAGATCATGTTAGTTTATAACCATTTTTTAAAAGTCTCCCTGCCTTCCCTTCTTCCTTCTTCATGCCTGTTTCTAGTGAGCCAATCCTTATTTCCTCTTCCTGTCACATGTCACAAGGACACCACTGAGCCATGCTGTGTCATTTAGCATTGTTTTAGCTTATTAATATGTTTTTGTTTTTCTTAAATATCAGAACAAGGGAATGGACCTTCTCATGGCTGACATTTTTCAGATCTATTTTTTTGAAAGATGACTAGGGCCCATTCTGTCTCCAGAAACAAATGCTTGGTTGATTCATGTCTTCTCTCATGCTTTTTTTTCCATTTCATGCTTTATTCTACTTTCTGTCCTACTCCTGCCACCCAACTTGGCAAGTCTTTTGAGAGATCCTTCTACTTACTGCAATGTGCACTAATGGGGAAAAAAGCATATCTAAACAAGTCTATTCTTCTTATAATGTTTTCATGGCTCATAACTCAATTGGGTAACCTTGAAATATATTTTTTTGAAAAATTTGTCTTTCTTTTTATTTTTTCTAACTTTTGCTTTGGAGAAATTAATATAATTATAATAATAAATGAATATAATGACATAATAATTCATATTACATAATGAATGGAATGGAATGATATGAATTCAGAGAAAACTGGATTCCGTAATTTTTCAGCAAAGAAGAAAGAGAAAAGAATCCAGGGACCCTGATATCTATTTGATCTATGTGTTACCTCCCCTGGAAACAGATTTGGAGTCCTTGATAATGCAATCATTATCCTATGCAAATGAGTGTTAATGTATAATCATAGTCTTGAAGGGACCTAAGCAATTACTATCCCCAATCTCTTCATGTTGTATATGAGGAAACAAAGGGTCAGATAGGGCAAATGACTTGCCTAAAGTTATTTAGTGGCAATTCCGAGTTTTCTCTGACCTCCAGGCTCCTATCTCCAACTACCTGTGAGGTTCTTGTTAACACCACCACCAACTGTGTCTATTTAACCAAGACTCTTCTGTTGGTAGCAATTAGGTGCCAATGTTTAGCCTTAGATCCTCCCCCATGAACTCTTTGTCTACCTGAGAAGCTACTATTTCTAATGACAGATTCTTGGACCAGACAGAAATTCCCTACTGTTGTCAGTAGCTCTGGCATATGATAGGTTCTGAACTATTCCCTGCCTACAAAATGAATGGGCTGTTTGACGGAGATTAGTAAGTATTGGTGACTGGCCAATTGAATGGTGGCAAGAAGAAAATTTGTCAGCTGAGGCTCTCTAACTTCAACTTGGTGCTTTCTGGGAAGCAGAAATTCATCCTCCCCTAAGTATAAGCTGATTGAGAATAAACAATGGGAACACAGAAGCTTTACACACCTCTCTTCACTATATTTCAGAATTATTTTTAGGTACTCAGTCTCTGTGTGTCAGGGCACCAAAGTCTCTGATATACATTCCTTAGTGAATAGAGGAGGCCTCAGGTGTTAAAATGGAAACACCTGCTTGTAATTTGTTAAAGCAGAGATGTTTCAGTGTAATTCTTGAGTATATGCTGTGGCAAGGCATAGGCAGATTAGTGCAAAGTCCAATTCTCATTGAGGAACACAGAGTAAAAAAGGAAAGGAAATGAAGGAAGGAAGGAAGAAAGGAAGGAAGTCTTAAAAAAAGACTTCCTAGAACTCTCTAGGTCTATCACCTCCATTTTTCTCTGAGCTCCTTCAGAGCAGAGACTTTTTTTTTCCTTTTTATCACAAGCATTTATTATTTTCCTTTTTATCACAATGCTTAGATGTAATAACTGCTTTAATAAGTACTAGTTGAATGACTGAAAAAAGTCTTATCTGGCTCTCTTGCTCTCCCCACTCCTAAAACACAAAGTTCTACCTCTCCAACATAATGGTCTGGCCCAAGTACAATTTTAAAGATTTGGGTTCTCTCTTTTCTTGCTAAATCAACTATGAGAAACACAGATTCAGAAAGAGGCTGACACCCTTTTGAGGGATATTGGCTACAGCTCCTTCCTATCCCACAATTTGGGGATGGGCAACCTGTGGCCTCAAGGCCTTATGTGACCTTTTAGGTCCCCAAATTTGGCTCTTTGACTGAATCCAAACTTCCCAGATCAAAGGGCCACAAGTGAGGACACAGAGGATCATATGTGGCCTCAAGGCCACAGGGCCCCTCCCCCCCACCGACCTACTGCCCACCTGATTATTGCGTTTGGCTGTGACAGTTGTGTCTATTTTGTTCATTTTTTCCTCTTCATTTACAAATTGTATTTGTATTCTTTCAAACGGTTTAAAAATCAAGCAAACAAACAAACAACAGTAACAACAAAAAAAGAAGTTGCTAATATCACTCACACTGTCTTTGGTAAATATGATCATGTCAAAACTCCAATGTATAACATAAGCATCATCCCTACCATTCTTTATGGCCTGCATTCATGGAATCTTTTCTCTGACCTCACTGTGCTATCATAGGTCTGCAAAGAATCTTTTCTGACTTCTTTTTCTCATATTATTAATATGAAGTAGTGAATTGTAATATTCTAAACTCTTTAGGGATCTTGAGATATAAAAGAATGTTATTTTTGGAAGGATTTTAAGGCATATCCTAGTGGAACATGCTGATTTCAAAGAAATTTCATCCTGAGAAGGTTAAGAGCCATGCTTAAGATAACAGACAGTGAGAAAGTTGACCCTGATACACACTGGATATGTTCCAACCCCTGTGCTTTTGCTCATGTCATTTCCTATACCTGAAAGCCTCCTCCCCCTTCCCCAGTTCATTTATTCTGTTCAAATACTATTGATTCTTTAAATCTTGGGTTATTCCTGTCAATGATAATTCTTCCCTTCCTGAATTTGGTTTTACTACATTTCTCATGTAGTTACTTTTATTTTAATTTGTGATAAATTCTCTTACTTGGTTATGAATTCTGTAATGTCCACAATCAGTTGTTTAGTGTTTGTATGTTTTTCCAGGCCTGCTGTATATAGTAGGTATACAGTGAATAGAATCTTGTCTCTGATGGCAGGGGAAGTGGGTTTAATTCTGGTGAATGCTATGAGTTCAACCTTGGACAAGTCTCTTAATCAGTTAGGTCTGGACACAAAACACCTCAGTGTTCAAACCTGTAAAATGAGAAAGTTGGTACAGATAGTCTCTGTTATCCCTTTTAGCTTCATATATATGATGATAAACAGTACTAGGGCCCAGGTAGACTGTCTCAGTTCAGTGTTGGGTTCCCTGGGAAATGGTTGTGTGATTATGAAATGGTGACTTAGATATTCTTGTTTTTTCACCGCTTACATAGAATAGCTTTTTTTTCCCCCATAAATGCTACATTGATCGTGTATGTTATTTAAGGGAAAATAGAAGGGTGATTTTTCTGGCATCTGTTTCCCCGTTCTAGTGACAGGTGGTCTTATATTATTAAAGTCTGAACTTCCAACCTAAAAGAAGTTGCATCTTTTTTAATAACTTACAATAGATTCCTTTGCCAATGAGGATAAAAACAGAACATATATCTTTGCATGTTTGGTTACCTCATTTCTAAGACCAAATGGCTTGCAGAAACCTGGGATGAATTCAGAATATCCTTTCAATATTCATTCATTCAATTTGTTGGACAGATATTTGGCAGAATCCCAGCATATAATCTAGTTATGATTATATTGGAAAGAAAAGCCGTTCTCTCACGTATTCCACAAGTCAATCAGTTTGTTCTTGAAGCCTACTAATGACTGGGAAGTCATTTTCTTGTAGGCACTCCTCATTGAGATTGATCTAATTGTTAGAAAGTTTTTTGTTTTCTTTCTCTGAACAAAGCTTGAATTTTCCTCCTTGTAACTTCCTTTTATTGTCCATCGTTCTGCTATTTAGTGCCAATAAAAATCATCTAAAACTCTTCCCCTTATCAGCCATTCAGAATACATGAAGAGAGCTCTTCCGTCACCTCTTAAGACTTCCCTTTTGCAAATTAAACATTTTCCACTTCTTTCAACCAATTCCTACGTACCAAAGACCCTTTACTATTCTAATGGTACTCTCTTTATCCCAAATCTACAGTTAAAAGGAACATCAGATGCCATCTAATGTTATCCATTTTTAAAGGAATGAGGAAAATGAGTTTTAGGGATGTTATACAACTTGCCTAAGGCCACACAGGTAGCTAATTTCAGAAGCAAGATTTAAAATCTCTGATGTCAGAGCTAGTCATCCTTCTGTAGTACCATAGATCTTCCTAAAATGTGGTTCTCAAATCTGAACATAATACTTCAGATGTGGTCATTCAAGAAAAGAGTGGAGTGTGGCTATTACATCATTAATGATGAGCAATATGGCTTCTAATGTGAGGTCAGGTCAAATTAGCTTTCTAAGAGGCAAGTTCAGCCTGTTGACTCTGATACAACTTGCATTCATTGAAATCCACAGATCCTTTGCAGATGAACTACTTGTCTAGTGATGCCTCCCCTATCATATAATCAAGATTTCAAGTATACGACTTTACATTTATTCCTACTGGATTTCATCCTATCTGATTTAGCACAATGTAATAACCGGCCAAGCCTTATCGAATCCTGATTTCATCACATAGTGTATCATCTGGTTTTCCCTCCCAAGCATTGTGTCATTTCCAAATCGGGTGAGCATCTCATCTATGCTCAGAGCCAAATCATTGATAAAAATGCCAAATATCATAAGATAAAGCACAGACCCCTGGGAAAGGGTAGTCCTTCTAAGTTAATTCTAACCATTCATTTTTATTAAGTCTCTATTTTGTGAAAGGTACCATGCTACTTTCTGAGTTGGGTAGATCTGTAAGACATAGTATCTGTGCTCAAAGTCATCATTACCTTTAGGAGGAACTGAACATGGACAAAAATAAAAGTAATGCCAGGTAAGAGGTGAAAACTTAAGTAGAATCAAACAAAAAACCTCCTCCAACAGGAGAGAGAAAAGAAATACCACTCTATGGAAGAGATTCCCTTTGAGAGGGTGTAAAAGGATAACTAGAAATTTGAAAGTAAACCTATATTTAATGTCGGCTCACTAGAAAAGAGTTTTTAAAAAGGCAAAAAAAAAATGAATTAATAAAAGCCAAAGGGAGATATTTCACATAAGCAGTTCTGTGACAAGTGGCAAAATAATATCAATTTACTCTCTGTTCCTACATGCCGGTACCTGACTTTACACAGCCACCCCCTGTGTGCTACTTGCTCACTGGCATGAGTATCATGGGGGATGACCTGAGGTACAAAATATTTTCAAACTTTGCCATCAGCATCTAGCATAGCTGAAGTGAGAAACAATACTGGGTATCAATCAATATTTAATCACATAGAAGGCACTGATAACCACTAGAGATGTGAAAAAAAATAAGAAAAAACATTTTCCCCATCCTCTAATAGGGTGACAGTGTCTCTCTGTCTGTCTCCTCTGTCTTTCTTCAATGTATGAATCTTTGATTTGTATGACTTGCATACCTGTGTGTGTGTATGTATATATATATATATATATATATATGTATATATATATATATATATGTGTGTGTGTGTGTGTGTGTGTGTGTGTGTGTGTGTGTGTGTGTGTGTAGATGAAGAGGGGAAGAGAGAAGAGGGGATGGGAGAGGAGGGACAGGGGAAGAGAGGAAAGAAGGCAGAGAAGAGAGGGAAAAGAATAGCAAGAGAATGAATAATAAGGTTTTAAAAATGAGTTTCAAACAAAATATTTATGCAATTAAATGTGTTATTATTCAGAAGGTCACTGATCTTCAAGTCTGGATACCTAGATTCCAGCAGAGTATCTGTCACTTCATAGGAAGTATATAAATGTTTGCTCCGTCCCCCTTCCCTGTGGCAGGCCAAGTTAGGGGAACCCTGCCTTCCATGGCAGAGCTAAGAAAATGTGGGGAGACCTGCTGTCCCACAGCAGGGCTGAGAGAAAATTGGGACCCCTGCTATTCCCCAGGAGGACTGAGAGAGTTGTCTACCTAGAGGCTGCAAGAGGGTAGGTTAAAAGAGACAGGGACTCAAAGAATGGTGGAAAATAGAGTCTCATTTATTGTCTTAAGTGCAAGCCTTTCATAAGATGCTTCCTAATGGCTTTCTCCTGTGGATATTGCACATTACAGTGTTCCCAGGCCGGGGGTGTAAACACCATACTTTATCTAGAGGATCCAATCCTCACACTTGTGTGCTTGAACTCTTTTCCTGGGGGATGGGGAACCGATCCAGGCCTGGCAGCAAACCCTTCACCCAAGGGGGCTTATTCAGATATTAGGTTCAGAGTGCTGCTAGCCTGTGGTCCTCAACATTTCCCTATTCCCCAGTTCTAGCTCTGGGGAAAAAATGCCTTGCTAATCCTGCCTCTGATACACACTGTGAGACCTTGGGTAAGTCACCTAAACTCTCCTCTGTCCTCATCTGAAAAATGAAGTTGATAATACCTTTTAATCCCCAGGATTTTGTGACACATGCTTACATACATAATGTATGTAAAGTGATTTGCAAACCTTAGCTTACTACAAGAACATTAGCTGTTACTATTAAATAACTTCCCCTCCATTAGGCTTCCATTCTCTTACTTGTCAGAGAAGGGGTTTGAGTGTATGAATTCAATGAGCACTGAAAAGGAGGGTCAGACTTTTGCTGTGTCATCTCTAGACCCTGATTGTCCTCACAGAACCAGGCCTTTGGTCATCTGTGCTGGAAGGATCATTATTTTATTTGTTGCTTCTACTTAGTCCCAGGACATACCTTCTCGTCTATGGTATCTCAGCCCCAGCTGTTTATAGGAAAAGAGGGGGAAAAGACTCATCTGATTTCTTTCTTCTGTCTGCTGACAATGTCAATGCATGCAAGTCAATACCTAAGGTGGCCTCCTTTACTGATCTTTTTTTTGCTTACTGCTTACCATCGCTTTTGCAGGAATCTCCCTTTCATCTCTTGCCTTCCCATAATTCTCGATTTCCTTTGAATGCTTTAACTTGCCTCTCTAATCATGTTAGAGCTCCTGGCTCCATTCTGGAAAGAACTTTGCCTACCTTTCTTTTCATACTCTCAATACCTGTTAACAAAGAAATGGTTCTATTTATCTCAGGCTCATGGTCACATCCAAGAAATAGCAAGGACTGGTGGCTGTGATTATGATAAATGCCTTTTATAAATGTCTTTTCAAAATTTGGGATCATCTTGGAAAAGCAGCTGCCCCTTTAATATGACTGAGATCAAAGGACACGCAGAAAAGCACGAAAACATTTCTAAATGTGTGTGGAGTGTATTTTAAAGTAATTTTACAAAAAGAACGATTTAAAATGGGATGGAAAATTTTAAATCATTATTCTCTGGCTACATTGTAGAGCAGCTAAGTGGCATTTTAGCCAGCCCTGGAGTCAGAAAGACCTGAGGTGAAATTTGGTCTCAGACACTTACTAGCTGTGCAACCCTGGGCAAGTCACTTAACCCTGTTTGCCTCAGTCCGCTCATCTGTAAAATCAGCTGGATAAGGAAATGGCAAATCATTTTAGTATCTTTGTCAAGAAAACTCCAAATGGCATCACGAAGAGTCTGACACCTAAAAAATGATTAAATAACAATACAGATTGTAAGCTCTTGAAAACCAGGGACTGCTTCATCTTTTTCTTTGTATCTCTACTTCCTAATGCAGTTCCTGGAACATAATAGGCACCTAATAGCATAATCAATATTGCTTGATTGATTTATTCCCTTTTATTTCTAGTTATACATTATACATTTAGAACTGGAAGGGACTGTTTAATCAAATTACATGTTACATATCAAGAAAAGAGTTAAGTGACTTGCCCATGGTCACTGAGAAAGATTGTTAGATTCAAACCTAGGACTGATATCAAATTCAATTCTTTTCCCAGTGCATAATGCAACTTCCAAAAGATTTAATACTTACTTTCCAATGAATTGCTATGGGTTTACTTCATTGTCCCATGTCAACCATAGTGAGGATGAGAGTAATAGCCTCAGAATTTGAAAATTTGAAAAGCTTCCAATTCCTTGAGCCCCTTGAGAGGAGGGTCATAGATACTTAGTGAGATATTATAAAGAGTATTTCTGAATCAGGTAGGGATTGAACCAGAAGACTTGAGAGATCAATTACAATTCTAAAATTCTATGACATAATGATTTATGATTCTAGATTTGCCTTTGTCATTAATTAGCCAAGAACTGTTAATAAATCATTTAATATAACTGCGCTTTAATTTTCTGAACTGTGCCATGAAGACATCATTGTTATAAGACAGATGTGAGGATAAAATAAGAAAATATATAAGAAAAACCAGAAAAAGACATGACTCCTAATATAAAGGCATAATATTAATATGTTTTGTTATTTTTCTACTTATTTTTTTTCCAATATCTCATTATTGTAATGAGATTAATCTGGGTTTCCAAATCTATACCAATGGAGTGCAAACTCTGGCCAGTCTGGCTAAGCTTGATGAACTTTGAATGTACGTGGGGACCCATATAAATTTCAGTGTGAAAGTTATTTGTGGAAAGGTTGAACCATAAAGGCTGCTCATTAGGGGGTTGACTTTCTTGTCTCCAGAAACTCTTGAAGTCAGTTATTGAGGCAAAGAATTGTCAGACTTTTGTCCATGTAAAGTGTAATCACCATAATAAAGTTTCTGGAAATTTTTTTATTTAAAAATAGTTTTCTTTTTAATAAATCCATAGAAATGCAAATTTGTGGTCAAAATTCCAGCTTTAGAGATGTGATTGAACAATAATAAAAATGAGTATTTCATTTTGGGGTGGTGGGAGAGTAGGACAGGTTGAAAAACTAAATTTCATGTGAATTTCATTCTGGCCTATATTATTACAATAAGATTGCCTGACTTTAAGAATTTTCATAGAAAAATGGAATAATTTAGTGTTCAGTGTTATGTACTACTCAATGAAGTTGATCAGTATAAGTCAACAGGTTGGTGGTGGGACTCA
The DNA here is from genome assembly GCA_028646515.1 of Pseudochirops corinnae. Taxonomy (NCBI): domain Eukaryota; kingdom Metazoa; phylum Chordata; class Mammalia; order Diprotodontia; family Pseudocheiridae; genus Pseudochirops; species Pseudochirops corinnae. Next base: position 163,851,018 of record CM053592.1, read on the forward strand.
TAACAAGATAAGAGAAACAGAATAAGTGCAGGATTGGCTGATTAGTCAATAACAGAGTTACACCCTTCAAAGTAAAATAATTTGATAGTCATAACTACTGTTGCCTTTGGACTTAAGTTTTGCAAAATGCTTTCTGTAAATTGTTGCATTTTATCCTCACAGAAATCCTGTGGTTAAGTCCTAGAAGCATCAGCATCCACATTTTGCAGATGTAGAAACTGAGTCTGATAGCAGCTTATTGACTTGGCAAGCTAGTGTCTGAGGTTTGATTCAAAGCCATGTCTCCCAGAACCAAAGTACCCTATTGAACCCTATATTTCAAGACTTTAATGGATCAAACTCATTTAAGTAGATACTGCTTCCATCACTGAAGATTCAAACCCACTGAAATATCTATTAAAATATGTTTCTAGCCTCCCATAGCTCCTCTATTGAAGAGCTGCCCAATGTAATAGAAGAGACCTCCACCCAAGTATTTTTATAGCAGTGCAGCATTCAGACTGTCCCTTTCTTGTCCATATGTCATGTCCCATGATCAATGCACTTTTTTTTTCTAATCATACTATAAGCACTACACTATTTCTTATGTATAGGTTATCCATAGAAATGTTACATTCTATCTGAACCTCTGTACCTCTCTCCCTTGTCATTCAGGACACATGGAACTTTAAGTCATCTGAAATCATGGTATCAGGATATTCACAACAATCCAACATTTTGGGAATGACAAATCTTTCACCAAAATTAAAGATAAGTTCAAAGAAAATGCATTGAAGTGGCCATTTAAAGCCAATTAAAGATAAGTTCAAAGTTCAGGCTTGGGATCCTAAATGAAAACTATAGAATTATCCACATATAATCAAAGTTGTTTTCTCCTTCCTATTTAATTCTGAGCCCAACTCCTATCAAGCTACAATGTCCATTTGAGATAAGTGGCATGTGATGTACTGTCCCTTAAAAGTGTATTTCTGAATTAAATTCTGTTCCAAATTGCAATACTCAAAATTACTCTGAAAGAAATTTACAGAGGGTTAAGGTCCATAAAGTTGGGGGACAAGTTGTTGCTAAGCTTTTATGTTACAGCTATAGTTAAACTAGGAAGATATGGACTCCAGAAATAATGCATGCTGGTTGCATAATTATATTTTACCCAATTACAGAGATAAGATAAGCATCTGACTACTAATCCAAAACTAAGGAGGGACCATTCCCAAAGAGGATCCAAAGTCTGAACCAAGAATGTTAGGAAAATAGAAAGAGAGGTGAAAGTTATAACTGCATCAGTTAAGGTTTCAGTTGAAAGTGCTGAATTCTACAGGTTCTGTTGAAGAATGTCTACCTAAACAGACTGCCACTTTAGAGGCAGAAAACTAATCACACCACTCAGAGGATCAAATAATTGGCTGGTATATCAAACCAAATGAGGTACTGGTTAAGCCCAAAGTGGCTTAATTCAACTTAGCAATGGAAGAAAATATTCAACACAGAAATTAAATTCTTCAAGGAATGGTTTTACAGAAAGTTTCTCACATAGAAAACTGAATAGAAGTTTACAGTTTCAGAACTGCAAAATCAAATTAGCACATGGATTTTGCTTATCCATTTTCCTATTTGAGAGTTTCCTGTAAGTATACATCTATATGCTTTTCCCCATATGAATTGACTATATTTCTGAAATAAGATAGCACCAGATTTATGTGTAGACTATGAGGTATTTTATTGGCTACTTTAATTTACGGGTACCTGCAATATTATTATTTCTTTTTGCCTTATTGCTAAGTAGATGAATATATCTGTAATCTACAAACATCATCATTATGGATGGCTAGTTACATAAATAAAAATCCAGAACTTGGGGCTCTTTTAAAAGGAAAAATGGTGAAGAAATATATTTCATCAAAATAGATAGAGTCTAGATTATGAGAGTAATCATGGAGTAGTGGTGGTTTATCTCTGGAAATCTAGACCTGCTGTTGTGAAAATGCATTGAAGTGGCCATTCCCAAGTGAGAGATATGAGGCAATAATTGTGTCAGTGGACACCCTAGACTTTCATTATTTTACTTGATTGGCTATCCAATTTCATGCCACAGTGTAGAAAGTAGACATGTTAGGCAATCAGATGCCTTATACCATTGCCCCAAGTTTGAACCTGATTCTCCTTATGAGTATTTAGATTTTTAGCATACAGACATATAGTTGCCAATCTAGAAAGGAAACCAGTTAGGGGTACTTGAAATGTAAGATTAATTATTACAATTTAAATGAAAACAGAAGAATTAAATCAATATTATCTAGACTTAACAACTCACTGGTATCAACTCCTTCTCTTTCAGAATATCTAACTGACTCATGAATAATGAACCAATTTTATGTTTTTTATACCATCTTCTAACTGTGCCTGGGAAAAGATGTTGTCCCTCAAAAAAGTTGACATATTCAAATATAACTCTTCTTTCTTTTCTGTCTCTTTATCTCTCTCTCTCTCTCTCTGTCTCTCTCTCTCTGTCTCTCTCTGTCTCTCTCTGTCTCTCTCTCTCTCTCTCTCTCTCTCTCTCACACACACACACACACACACACAAAACCATGTCTGTTGAGATGGATGGGAAAGAGAATTGGCAAACTTCATAAGGCATTGGTGCCAATTATCCTAGACTAAGAGTTCTAGGCCAAGTCTGTCACTAAGTCAAATCACAACTTGTATAAATTGTGCTGAAATAGAATTTTTTTTTGAATGAGCCCAGAAATTGGCCCTCTTACATAAGCAGATTAGCTATTAGAAGTATTATGTTAAATGAAGCTGGTAAAACATGGTGTTAATTACAGGATAAAGTGGTGTGAACAGGAATAGTGGATAACTTGATTAATTCCCAGAGATTCATGGTGGTGTTAATTCTAAGGTAGGTGAATACAGGAAAACGAATTCCAATCTGGAAACAAAGAATGGAAACTTAGTACTTAAATGATTTGGAGAGAAGAAGATGAGAAAGGTCATTGGGGAGATTTAGAAGGAGGCACCAGGGGTAGAGAGCACAAGTAAAGGCTTAGTGTGATGGACAAAAATGACACATAGTGAAGGTACAGTGACGAGGCAAACCACATCTAGATTAGAGTTGGGAAACAGCAAGGTGGGGAAAAGTTACTTTGGTAATCAGGAAGGAGCTAGATTATAGGTGTTTCATTTAATAAAATGATCACAACTTTCAGTGATTAATGTGCTGTATGGAAGCTAGATTATATGATTCTTAAGGCAGCTTAATAGGTAGTATAATGGATATTGCTGAATTTAGAGTCAGGAAAAAACTAAATAATGCCTCAGACACTTACTAGCTATGTAAAACTTGACAAGCCTCAGTTTCCTCTTCCATAAAATGGTGGTAATAATAGCACCTGAACACGGGAGTTTGGGGAGGACCATATGTGCTAACATATTTAACATGTAAAGTGCTTTATAAACCTTAAAGAGATAGCAATATTTGTCATCATCATCAGTATAAGAACAATAATTAATATTATTTTTATGGTCCATATGTACTCAAATTTAATGAGACTATGATCACACTCTCAGCTAAGATGAGATCTTCATATTTCTTTTCATGAATGTATTGGTGTCTATATAACTCATGGTGTCTATACAAATTATGAAGCTCCTCCCTCTCTCACTGCCATTCTGACATTCCTTTTGTCTTTTACTACAAACTAGGAGAGGGAAGATAAAGGAAAAAAATCAGCATCTTGTTCCCCCAGTGAATCAATAGGGCTTTCCACAGCTAAGGAAATATTAGCAAGTCACAGTATACAAGAAATACAAGCAAAATTCCCTACCTTCAGAAACTATGATTGGGGTTTCACCATAGGAGAACTATTTCTCTAGAGATCTCATCTTCTTTCTCAAAAGTAAAATGATCATAGACATGCCCATGCTCGTAGATATCCCTTCAAACTGCATGCTTCAAAAGAGATTCCCTGCCTGCAATTCACCTAAATACATTCACTGAATTGAGAGAGGAATCACATCTAACCTTTAAGTCTGAAATAAAACTTGTGGCACAGGGTCAGGGCTCTGTTACCCCATAGCTGACTGTTATTTGACAAAAAGACTGGATACTCACTATAGTTGTAAGGTGCCAAATTGTGTGCTTCTTTGGTATGTAGAAGAAATAAGCAAAGAAATGGAAAAAAAGTTCTCACAATGATTTTTAATAAAAGTGCCCCCGTCAATGCATTGTCCTATTTCTTATATATGGCACAACACCTACGATGTCTGGGAATTCATATGTTCTAGGTCAATATATTATCTATAATCTCCAGGCCTATTGTTATTCTGTTCTCTTTTCCTGTACATTATCTGGTTTGACAATAAATTTATGACAACTGAAAAAATTAATAAGAATAGTTAATCAGAATAGATACATTGGTCATGTCTGACAAAGTATGCCTCATTCTGCTAATAATGACTTCATCTTCTTACGTATCATTTCTACTTCTTCTTAATAGCACACCTGGGACTGATATATTAGAACTCAAATGTAAGTGATTGCATTTTATCCAATGATAAAAATATATCATTATAGAATCATTGCATGGGTGAGGGGAGAGGGGGAAGGATACTGATTCTAGAGTCAGAGGCCCTAGGTTCAAATCTCTCCTTTGTTATTCTACCACCACCACCACCACCACCTACTACCCCTGTTTTGATCTTAATATCTTTGTGGCCATGGAGACATTTTGAAATGCCTTTGACATCACTGTCCTTAAGTGTAAACTAATGTAAACTGAGTTGGAATAGAAGGTTCATTGCTGATTTACATATTTAATCTTGTGAATGTTCTTCCGAAAATATAATGTCTGAAATTGAGCATGGAACGCCAGATTTAGTCCAACTATGGTAGCCATTTTGAGAAATTACAAAACTGGAAAGTTAACTTTTAAATTTTTTACAACATTACTTTACATGTTTCTAAAATGCATTCTAGTCTTTCCTACCCTGGCAGATCATATTCATAAAGAAATTTAAGGTATATAAACTGTTGCATACATCTCATTTGATTTGATCTCTATAACCCTGAGAGATAAGTGTTATTATCGCTCTCCGTTTTATAAATGAGAAGATGAGGATGAGGGTTTTGAAGGGGGGTTAGGACACTTACTCACAATCACAGTTGGTAAGAATCTAAGGAGGGAATGGGATTCTGGTCATCTTGACTTCTTATCTTGCCCTTTATCCACTATACCCACTAGTTATTTCTTAAACATAAGATGCTGGATATAATTCTACTTTATTTCCATTATACAAAGTCATCATAAGTACTACTGCCAGCTCCATGCTTTAAGTATTGTACTGATAAACTGAGGGATGGATTCTACATCAATTTTTATAATTATCATTTCACATGTCAGGAAACTGAGCTTCAGAGAGGTTAAGCAAATTGCCAAAGGTCACAGAATTTGTTTCACATGCAAAATTCAAACCCAGATGTTCTAACTTGAAGTTTAGCCCTCAACCTACTATATAAAATACTTGATTATGAATATGTTATTGTATTTTAAAGCCATGTAGTTTTGTGTCTGGATTATTATATGGTTCCCCAACCACTACCCCCAACATATGTATTCCAGCTTACATAGCATCTCTGGCCTCTTCTATTTGCACAGGCTTTCCTGGAATATATTTTCCCCTATTGAAACCATTTAGGAGCCTGGTCTTCCTTAAAAACTTAATTCATGTATAATTTCTCTCTGAAAGCTTTCCCAATCTCACATTACTCTCTCCTTTCTCAGATTACGTTATTCAAGGATGGTCAGATTTTCAATAGGCTAGGTGTCTGAGGCAGGTATTTATTCTAAAAAAAAAAAAGGTGTTAATTTGATTCTTTTTTAAGCACTATAATTATTCATCTTTCTGAATACTGTATCCAACATCCCAGTGTTAGCTCCTTAAATCTTCATCTGTAGCCCAGTGTGGTGCCTCATGCCAGTGATTTCTGCTACTAAGATTGGTTGAGTCTGACAATCACTTGCCCATAGGATTTCCAATCAGTAGTGAGGTTAACACCAAATGAGTTCCCATATGAGGTCCGACACAATATGCCAAGTGTCCAGGGGTCAGGGACCCCAAGCTGTTTAAGTAGGAGCAAGTTGACCCAAGTCAGAAGTGGAGTAGGACAAAACTTCTATAGCATGGGGTTTATGAACGAATACTCTCATTGGACTTCAAGATTGCATCAGAGAGAGAGACCCTGATGGAAAATAAATAAATGAGGCAACAAGGAAACAAAAACCATCCAGATGCGGTCTACTTTTAAACAAGGACACCAAGAATGGTATGAGTTTTTGATTTCTAGAGGTTAAGGTGCTTCTAGGGTGAAGACTTTGAAAGTTACCCAATTAGTCAATTAATGAACACGTATTAAATGCCTACTGTGTGCCAGCTAGATGGCTCAGTGGATAGAACACTGGGTCTGAAGACAGGAAGACCTGAGTTCAAAGCCACCTTCAGACACTTACTAACTGTGTGACCCTGGGCAAGTCATTTAAGTTTACCTTAATCCCCTGGAGGACACTCCAGTATCTTTGCCAAGAAAATGCAATGGATAGTTCTATGTATCAAAAGTTCAAGAGATATAATTTCTATGTAATGAATCATTTTGTTAATTTTGGCTAGTTTATAATGAATAAAAAGATAATTATTTGGCTTTCTTTAATAAACCAAAGAGAATTATGGAGGCCTCTTACTGCTTATGTGTCCTTGGAAGAGTGGGTGTACCCAACAGGTGATCATTAACTCTGATTGCTTATCAATTAAGGAAAGAATGAATATCATAATGAGAGGTGGACCTATTCTAATGTGGGGCTAGGGACCATTACTTTCATTATGCCACTCTTACTCCCAGACCACCTCCAGCCACAGGAATACAGACAAAGAGGTCTACTCTCCCACCCCCACCCCCAAGCTTGTTTGAGTAGAACAAAATGGGTGAGAATTCACCTACATCAGATTTTCTTTGTAGGGTGTCTAGTTGGATAGGATAACAATCCCACCTAAATCATATGGTCTAGATGGAGTAAATTTTTGGGCAAGGTCAGTAATGTCCTCCAAAGACTGGGTGTATAACCTCCAGGGGTTTATTTCTGAATAAGGAAAAAGAAGGAAAAAAAAAATCTTATTCTCAATTAATAATTGATTATTAAGATAAAAGAGAAATAATCATTTCTCTCATTAGCATGCTATGATCCATAGGGTCACAAAGAGTTAGACATAATTGAACAACTATTTGCTAGGCACTGTGCCAAGAACTCAGATTGGCTGTTTGTTACAGAATCTGTCTTATTTTACACATGCCTTGTATATATAGGCACAGAATCTAAAAAGCAGAAACATGCCTCTGGTTATACTTTTAGCAACCTCAACCCTTCTCACCTTTTTTTCCCTGGTACTGTGTTTAATTCTGTATTTCACACTGATGAACAAAAGGGGGTATTTCTCGCTGTTGAACCACAAGTGAATCGTGGTGAAAAGCAAAGATGGTGATTCTGGAGAAGAAAAGGATCAACCAGTTGGGGGATCCACCAATGATATTTGAAGATTTGTCATGTCAAAGAAGGATGGTATTTGTTTTGGTTGTCCCAAAAGGCAAAATTAGAAGTGAACAGTCAGAGAAAGAGAGACAGATTTCAGCTCACTCAATGGAAAGCCTCCTGACAACTCAGACTGTACGAAAGTGGAACAGTCAGTTTCCCCCAATCACTGGAGGCCTTCCAATGGACCATCTGGCAATCTTCAGGTATAGGTTGGGTTATGTGTCCTCTAGGTTTTTGTTCAACTTTGAAATTCTGTCATTCTGGTTACAAGACTTCATTTTGGAATGAGCTCTCAAATCCTTTCCCTCATCTCAAATGATCTAGCTTGTTAGTAAAAGAGAGGGCAATGTCATGAAAACTGAGGTAAAAAAGGCACTTTATCACAAGAACACCTTAGGTGAGACTGATTTGTATGGGTAGAAGTTGGAACAAAGACAAATCGCTTGTAGGAATAAAGATAAAAAGCTGTCAAACTATCTCAGATTCTCATTAGGGTTGCTATATGAGGCAGGTTTTGTTTGTTTTTAAATAAGTGTTTTGTTGATTCTTTAAAAAACAACAACAACAAAGAATTGTTGTCATTTCACAATGAAATTTTGCTCCTATTGAAACTTCCCTTATGTCAAAGAGATGCAGCTAAGGAAAAACAAAATAGAACAAAACCATGAGTTTTCTGTCTGATGAGGCATCTCCTGTTCTGTTCCTAGAGACCACCACCCATCTGTGCAGAAAAGGACGGCACATTACATCATCAGTCCTGTGAAGTTATAATTGATCACTACCTCGATCAGAGATCTTTCAATGTTCTTTTCCTTTGATTTATTTTGGTCACTTTATAATTGATCACTACCTCGATCAGAGATCTTTCAATGTTCTTTTCCTTTGATTTATTTTGGTCACTCTGTAACCTTGTTATTTCGGTTTCTGCTTACTGACATAGTTAGTAGGCAGGCTAGAGCCTATAGCATAAATCAGAGTAAAGAGAGGGTCAACAGATGAGGCAATAATGAACCTTGATTAACAGGAAGAAGTCAGAGATGGAGTGGTGGAAAGAAAAGGTCCTGAGATCAATCAGTTATTAGGATTAATTCCTAGAGATTAATTACTATTTAACTAAATTAAAGAAATTAATTCCTATTTGTTTGTTTGTTTTAAATACTTGTATGTAGGTACATTGTAGTTAATGGCAGCGACCTACATGGGAATTCAGACTTAAAAGTGGCTAGTCTTGGTAAGGAAGTTCCTCATTCTCACTGAATGAGGTTATGTTCTCATAGCTCAAAAACTTTCTTTCCTATGCCCATGTTATACAGGACTGGATACACAGTAGCTGAATCACATATTCTCTTTCTTTTGTAGGAAATGTTAACTTTTTTTTTTTCCCCGTAGGGCTCTGGCTAATGTCCACTGAAGGTATAGTCCAATAGCAGATGCACCGAACTGGTTCTTAGAACTTTGTGGCATATTCTTCCAAATCTCTTCAGTGGTGTTAAAAGTTTTTCCTTCCATGGTGAATTAGAATTTTGTAGACAAAGAAAACTAATGTTGAGTCATATCTAGAAAGAGGCTTCATAATTAAAACTGAGAATACTCATTTGAATCTGAAATGAGTGGTATGTAGATATGAATGAATTAGAATGGCTTCCTTACATGATTTGTACTTGATTCTGCATCCATTTCTAAATAAATATCCAAACTTATTTTCACAAAAGCATGATCTCAGAGCTGGAAGCATCCTCAGAGGTCATATAGTGTAACTTGTATGAGCCACAAGTGACCAGGTCATTGCTGTTTTTCTGGGACACAAGAAAGCCACATTCTTTGAAGAAATCTACTGAGAAAGTGGCCAAAGCTCAAAGTTTCCATTCAGCAATGCTCCAAAGAATACAAACCTGTGGAAGAAACTTAGGATTCCTGAGCTGGGCCAAGAAATCAGATTGCACTGGGTTCCTCTGATGTCCAACACCTTCCTGTCAAAGCCACTAAGTACCACTGCTCAAGAAAACTTGGGGGTTCTCTTCATTTTATGTGGTCTTTGGGAGGTGTATTACTTTATGAGTTCTACTTTTTGGTGGGAGGGTTTGTATGCTCCTCCCTCCCGTTTTAGTAGGTATTTGGGAAAAACAAAATAGGAACAAAAACAAATTTTTTTCAATAGCTTAAATAATATTTTGTACAACAGGACATGAAGGCAATTTTCTTTATATTAAGCCTAAAATCTTCTTCTTTGCAAATTTCACCCATTCATGTCAATTCAGCAAACATTATTTGCTTTGTGAAAAGTACGGTGCTACTTGCTAGAGACAAAATGTGAAAAACTCAAACAATTAACAAGAATACACATTATTAAGGTCCTACCCTCTGTGAGGCAAAGAGCTAGGCTCTACTATGCCAAGACAAAAATGATATGGTCCCTACCCTCAAGGAACTTACATTCTATCAGAGAAGACCTTGATAAATATGGGTATAAACTGAATCAATTAATTGGTATTGAGTATTAGCAACTGTGGAGGAGACTCAAAATGGAGCAAGACATCTTCCCCTCAAGATAGTTACAACTGAGGATGATTATGTGTGTAGGTTGGGGGCAGGGCAGGGTGGTAGTGGTAAAATTCAATTTTCTTATCTCTCCTCTGAATCTAAACAAATAATTGTCAGTTTTCATTCACATGCCATCTTCTCAAATGCTTAAGAATAACTGTCCGATCTCCACTGCATCTTCTCTTCTCCCGATTAAGTATCTGTTGTTCCTTAAATGGCACTTCATTTTGCATGGCCTCAACCTTATTAGTACCACTGGAGGGAATACCTACCCTGCCCCAAGTGGGGAGGTTAGATGGTTAGATGGGGAGAAATCTTTGCATGTGTAACTTCAGGTACATTGCTTAAAATACCAACCACGATTATGTTATGTTTGCATGCTCTTCATGAATTTTTTCGGCTCTAGTTGTCAATATTTAATATGTAAGAATTCCTGCATTTCAAATAGGGGAAAGCTATCCATCACTAGCATACTAAACACTCAGGCAAGGGGGATTTGCGGATTCTTGTCTTTTGACAAAACGATATACTTGGGCATAGTCTGCATTACTTATACATGTTAAATAAATATCACCAATTCAATGACAGCAGGATAATGCATAATGTGTGCTAAACTATGCAACTTTGAATATTTATGATGGTTTCTGTAAACACTGTAAAAGTCTCCTTTTGATGTGAAGCTACCCTGGAGCACTCTCTGCAGACAGTGAAAGGAAGACCAGACATAGCCCTGTTGAACTCCTGTCTCTTACTCTGTCTCTTTATTTATCTGTAAAGCTTTGAACAAAGACCATGCATCGGTTTCTTTCACTTGAGTGGTCACATTTCTCTGACATCAAGGTTGTAAGCCTCAATCCAGTTGGCCTCCCCCCCTCTACCTTCTCCCCAGTACCTTGTCATTTATGAAATTCCATAAATTCTGCCTGTAGAATATCACTCCTCCATATGCTCTACCTTCCTGTCTCATTGTAATCTACCCTGGATTGTTTAGTGGCCTCATGTCTCTATCATTTCCTGTCCAATGTACATGGAATGCTTTAGGAGATGTATGATTTCTCATAGATTTGGAAAACTCATATTTCTCATAAATACCCTAGCTTTTTAAGACTAATTTTTTAAAGCATATTATGAAACATTTTACTTACCTGCTCAAAAATCTTCATTAGCACCCAAAGGCAGTGGCATCATCCATAGACTTTCCATAGCATTGTATGGTTTCCAAAGCACTTTAAAATACTGGGTATCCAGGCAGTGCAGTGGATTGAGGGCTGGCCTGTAGTCAGTAAGACTCACCTTCCTGAATTCAAATTTGGCCTCACTTACTAGCGGCATGAACCTGGGGAAGTCACTTAACCCTTATTTGTCTAACTTGCTTGTTTATAAAATGAGTTGGCAAAGAAAATGACAAACGATTCCAGTATCATTACCAAGAAAATCTGAAACAGAGTCACAAACAGGCATGACTGAAAAATGACTTAATGTCACATTAAAACATTATTTCATTTGATTCTCACAACAACCCTTGGAGGTAAGCGCTGCTAATATTCCTATTTTACAGATGAAGAAACTAAGGCAAAGGGGCTAAATGACTTGCCCAGGATTACATTGATACTAAATACCTGAGGCTGGATTTGGGCTCAGGTCTTCCTGACTCCATATCCAGTGAGCTATTTCCTGTGTCACCTAGCTATTTCCATTTGTACAGCATCAGTAAGCTAAAACGGTAGCTCTCCAAGTGCTACTGTCCCATGGACAGTAGCAAAATTCATAATATCATAGATTCACAGTTAGAAGGGCCCTTAGAAAGTATCAAGTCAGAGCTAGACAGAGCTAGACAGAGGAAACTGAGACTCAGTGAGATTAATACTTGCCTAGATTCATAAAGCCTTGAAATGATTCATACTCTAACATCCTATGATATCATGAAATGAATTCATTTATGTCATAGAAAACTGCATTCACTAGAATGTATATGTATATGTGTGAGTGCATACACACACACACACATACACATATATACACATATAATGATAAATAAATGGATGAAGTGTGACCCTTAATATGCCTTCCTCAATCCACCTATGGGTTACTACCTAAGAGGATTCCTACTTCACCTACCCTTGTGTAAAATCTTCTGGATCCCCATTGCCTACTGAATAAAGTAAAAATTCCTTATCCTGCCTCTGAAGGCATGCCACAATCTAGTTCTCATCTAATTTTGGAGCCTTATATCACAATCCTCCACTTCATGAATACAATGTCACAAATTGGAGTGCTTTGTGTTTCAAAGAGTTCTGGCCCTATTATTCCTTGAAGCAGAAATTCTTAAACTTGTGTGTGTACATGCATGTGTGTGTGTGTGTGTGTGTGTGTGTGTGTGTGTGTGTGTGGTGTGTGTAATGGAAATCTTTGGCAGTCTGTTGAAACTTATGGGCCAC
>CM053592.1:163864076-163897291 GCA_028646515.1 Pseudochirops corinnae
ATAGCAGAATTGTGAGGCTGAAGAGAAAGGTCAGAAATGTTTCATTCACATTAAGAATAAGCAGGATAAATCTGGTACAATCAAAACTTTCTGCTTCTTTTCCTTGAGGCAAAGAATCCCTAGAGATTTCATCCCCAGGGTATTTAATAGACATTTTCTTTATAAGACCAGTGAATCAAATTCTAGCTTTTGCCTATATGACATGAATGGGCATGAGAAATATATGGAGGGTTGGGAGCGGGATGGAGGACAGGTCAGAGACCAATAAACATAAGATTCCCATTTTTGCCTTGACCTGCAGGGAACAGTTTCTCATAGGTTTAAATAGTAGAAGGTTATTATTCACAAGGTACCCATAGAAGGTCAGTGAAGTAAACAAGGACATGTTAGGATACAAGTATGGATAGAAGCAAGTTATAATTAGACAATATTCTAGTTTACCTAATCCCCCAGTCTCTTGTCTCTCACTCAAACTTGGTTTATCCTATGCCTTCTCACCCTTCTATTTGTGCCTGTAGGAATATTAGCCATCATTCAGCTTCTATATCCTGTACTACTTTTTGTGTGATGATTTCTTTTGTTCTCTCCTTTCCAAGGTAGATGTGGGCTTTCTCTCCATAGAACCCTGAGAGAAACTGGCACAACTCTTACAAACTGAAATATGAATCAATGTAGGATTTTATATTAATATATTTTTTCCTATGTGACTATAAAATTCTCAGTGGCAATTATTTTTTTTTCTCATTTAGTTTCTAATTTCTTCTGGCTTGAAGCACAATGGACAGAGTAGAAGAATAATGTTTTTTTTTTAATTATTAAAGATTCAGATGCTTATTGGTTAGTCTAAGAAAAACAGCTTTATTCTTTTTGGTCCCCTATTTTTCTATGAAAAACTCCTGAGTTAGGATGATGAAATACCTTCATTTTCTGTCTTACATATAAGGATAAGTTGAAGCACTGTGGAATGTTTAACCTAAGAAAAGAAATAGCAGGATTATGATAACTGTCATTCAATACTTGAAGGGTGCTCACATTCAAGTAGTGTGGATAATACTCTATTTAATCTCAAGGGACAGAAATATGAACAATGGGTGATCTCTTCAGAGGAAAATTTATGCTTGATTTAATCAATATAGTTACCCCAAAGTCAAATGAATCGCTTTGGGAATTTGTGCCTCATTGAAAATCTTCAAACAAAGGCTAAATGATGTTTACCTGGTACATAACAGAGAAAATTACTTTTTAAGGTACGAGAAAGTCAGGAGTTCTTAACCTGGAGTTCTTCGAGTCCTGTAGAGTATTTGGATAAATTTTAGGGGTTCCATGAAGTTAAATGTGAAAAAAAAATTACATCTTTATTTGCAATAACCTCCAACTGAAATTAAATCATTTCCTTCAGTTATTTAAAATCATTATCCTGAAAACATCTAAAAATACTTGCCTAGACTGCCAAAGAGGTCTATGATATACACACAAAAGAAGTATTATACTAGATAGTGCCTGAGGACCCCCTTCAGCTCTGAGACTCTGTGATTCCCTGATTCTTTGATCTTCTAGAGCTTTATGATCAACTGACATGGCCCTCATGAGCTTAGGGTTATTCCCCCATCATAGTGAGGGATCAGAAGATGACTTTAGTAGAAGTGACTTCTTTAAAACAACAATTTGCATGGGTATATACATTGCATACATATATTTTAAATATGAGTTTTAGATGAACTATGACCTAGGTTGATCAATAATAAAGAAGGGATTGACTTAGGTTGCATTAGAAAATTGTGTAGTATTTTCAGTAATCTGAATCTTCTTGCTGTTGTAAAAAACCAGACAATTTACAATATTGATATTCTGTCAAGCTTCTAATTTTATGCCATTGAAGTATATTCTCCCAGTGCTGAGCTGAGGTTGCCTTATGAGACCACCACACTTTTAGAAGAAGCAAAATTGCAGGACAATAGAAGGACACAGTGGTGAGTGTGATTAGATTCAAATGTTTTACTGCAAATCAATGAAAACTTTTGTGGAAGGAGTTATGTGAATCAGGGTGTTTGCAATCAGGAAACAAGATGGACAGTCTGAGCATCACTGCATAAGCCAAGCGTTTTAATAGAACCAGTGGTCTTCTAATCCACTGAGTAAATGGTTGATGAAACATTTAATTAAAGATGTGGAAAACTGAGGCTCAGAGGGAGAAAGTATTTTCGAGTCATTAAACACAAATAATCAGTGTGTATGAACATATGAAAGGCAGTATTGCACATGACATAGAGGGTGCAGGGGAATGCTAATAACTGGGGAAATCCCACAAGACCTCTCACAGGAGTTCACTCTAGAGCTGAACCTTAGAAGGACCTGGGGGTGGAGGTGAGGATGGAGAGCATTGTAGGCCTGTGGGGACGCCTGTGCAAAGGCAAGAAGACAGCACCATGGTATAATGGGAAGACTCTTGGCTTTAGAGGCAGAGATGTGAAACTTGACCTTACTTTTAACTACTTCTGTGACACTCAGCAGTTAGTTAAACTCTATGAGCCTTAATTTCCCCATCTTGGAGAAGATAACCTTTCTAGCTCTGAAATTAAGATCCTATAATAAATCCAACCTTTTCACTCTATATAAATGAAAAATAAAATGAAACTTGGAAGGAAAAAGTACTTTTTCTAGTCATTAAACAAAAATATTACATAAATCTGTGATTTTAATGGAGTAGGGAGTACCACATAAGAACATCTTTGAACCTTATAGTATGAGAGAGTTTCCTGGGTCCCTGAAAGGATGAGTGACTTATCCACATTCATAGCCTGTTTAAGCCAGAGGTTAAACTTGAACCCAAACCTTGGAGACTTGGGTAGGATTTGTCTTTACTCTGATATAATGCCTTTCTCTGATAGGCTTTTAACCTTGTGGCTGTAATTTTTAAAAGATTATAATATCTATATTTTAGTATAACTGGTTTATTTTATAATACTATGTATTTTATATTATACATTTTAGAACATCATTATCAGTTGTCCATAGATTTCACTGGATGTCCAAATAGGTCCACTGCACACAAAAAAAGTTGAGAATCCCTGATGTTGGGGGTGGCTAGGTGGCACAGTGAATAGAGCACCAGGCCTGCAGTCAGGAGGACCTAAGTTCAAATATGACCTCAGACACTTAGCACTAGCCGTGTGACCTTTGGCAAATCACTCAATCCCAATTTCCCTGCCTTCCCTCTTCCAAAAAGCAAAAAAAAAAAAAAAAAGAATCCCTAAAGTTTGGCAATATAATTAGTAATTGATAAAGACTGGAATTCAAACAGATTCAATGACATTCTCTCTACCCCATACTGCTTTAGTCACAATGCTTCAATATATGAAGACTAAAGATCTTATTTTCCTTGTTTTCTTGTTCTTCCAGCTTTGTCAGGACACTCGTGGCCTGTACCATTATATCCGGACTGTTGACATAAATATACCCATCCCACAAACCAGGCATCCTTGGGGAGTTTCATCTCCCTGTTTCTTCCCTGCCTGCTCCCCTTCCTGTCATCCAACAGCATTGGCTTTTGGCAGGCTGGCAACATCCTTTCTCATCAAGTGGTGATGAGCGGAGCCTCAATACCTCAGAGTGACACAGCTCCTGGATCCCATTATTGCCTACTTTGCCCTAAAGTTTTATGTAAAGAGCAGTTGTCATTGTGTGATATTGCTGTTTGACAGCTGATGGGATGCCTCACTCCAGGGATGCATTTTGCCAGTGGGTGGGTAAGCGACATTTTGCATTACAATGAAATGTGCAAGCTATTTTAGAAACACAAGACGTACTATTGATTATTCATGTTACATAAAGGGAAGCCTTCCGAGAGATTTCTTCCTAGAGACCATCTGGTATCTTCTAACCAGTTCATAGATAGAGAACTGGAAGAGCCCTCAGAGGTCAGCTAGCCCACCTCCTTCATTTCATAGATGAGGGAACAAGGTCAGAGGGGTTAAATGACCAACCTGACACCAGACACTAGCAGAGCCAGGAAAGTATTTGTGGGACAAATTTTACTGAACTATGGGAATTTGAGTAATCTATTCAATTATTTTCAGTTCTTAAATTTCATACACTTTATGACATAGGTATTCAAAATATCCAACCATTGCAAAACGAAAAACAACTCCCAGCAGGAGCAGTGATGATTTTAACCCAGCCTGGCCCTAGTTGCTACAAAGCTGTGAGTCCCAGCTTGTTTTTGGCCCAGCAGGATTCCTGGAGAGATTCTCACCAGGAGGGAAATAAGATAGCCCAGGGCATTTTAATTAGTGGAAAAAATGTGGAGCCATTCCCTTTTGGACAGAAAAAAGCTTTGATGGGTAAGCACACAGAGCAACCAATTCATCTGAAGAGAAAAGATACAAAACCAGACAGTGCAGCAGTCAGGAGATTATGCTGGGTAAGCAGTTAGCAGAGGTGGCGTAAATTTAAGGGGCAAAATCTAAGACCAGTAAGCTTGAGGATAAAGATGACGTCATAGTGGACATTGGGGGAGGAGGCAAAGGAGGAGGATGCTGAATTTGGACACGTTGTATGAAATGGGAGGGAGTACAGAGGCAAACCCATTTTGCCTTTCCATCCCTGAAAAGGGTGCTTTGTCTCTAACAATAATGAAAATGCATTTTGGGGAAAAAGTTAAAAAAAAAAACCTTGTGAGAGAAAGTAATGATACTGAAATCTATTCAATTCTCTCATTTGAACTTCTAAATAACATTGTAAGGGCAGTACTATTAGGGTCTTTTTAAAGATTAAGAAACCGAAACTCATTTTGTAGATGAGGAAAGAGTGACTCAGAGAGGTCATGACTTTCTGAAGGTCTCAGAGATACTCTTTTTTTGGGGGGAGGGGTTCACTGCCTTCAATGTCAGGTTTATTGTGCTTCTTTCATCCCAAACCCTCTCTTTCCCCCATCACACAAGGACCATTTAGAGAAGACTTCTACAGCATCTGTGATATCCAATCCTAAATTGGTTCACTGAAACGTGGCAAGGGTGTCTACCAGGTCTAGGAATCTAGGAATCTAGGAATCTAGGGTGGGTGGGGAAGAGATAAAAAGGAAAGGGCCAGAGGAATTGAGATTTGGACACCCAGGCCCCCTTACTAAAAGCAAGAGTTCACAATCCATATCATCCTGCATACAAGGCTGTGGAGAGAAAGCAGTGACAATCTTTAGTCCAATTGTGCCCTCTGCTTAGGTTCTGGAGATTGGCAGACTCCTTAAAGATAGTGGTGGGAAAACAAATTAGGTATTGGGGAGATGAGCAAGCTGCGGGTAGAACTTCTCTCCACCATCCCCCCACAGGTCCTCAGTAACACAATGCAGTCTCTGATCATTGTCCTTGAAGGGCTCCTCAGTATCTAGAGGAATTAGCCTTGTGCAACAAGTATACAGGATGCTGGAAGCCTTTGGAAGAGTTGTGGAGTGTGACCACAAGCTGATAGCTGGAGAAGCCAACCTCAGGGGAGATCAGGGAGGAACTGAACTGCTCAGGTTTCAGCTGAATTTGATAATAATTCTTGTAGATAGTTTCTGTGAGTGTCTTCCTCTTGCCATAGGATGAGCAAGGCTGGGGCTCTAAAACCAAAATGCCACCAGTTCATAGATGGTGGTAGATTCTTCGAAACATTCACTTGAATCCCTCATCACCCCAGTTCAGATGCACCCATTTAGTAAGGCTGAGACAAAGCAGCACTTTATATGCAGGAGCTTGGCCTTCTACCAGTTCATCTCAACCTAACACATAATTACCCGTGATGAAGACAAAATTGTTGGGAAATATGGAGGCATCAGCCCCATCCAGAGGCAGTTGGGGTGCTGCAATGAGATTCTGATTGGTAGTCAGGGAGCCTGGGAAGCAGCTCTTCTTTTAGGTGGTAGCAGTCCCCTTCCTGCTGTCTGGATGATACTCATTTTCGGAGGTAGAATTGAACCTAGATCTTTATTCTAAGCACAGTGCTCTAACCATTACACAATATTGCCTGATGTTTTTTTTTTTTTTTCCTGAATCACAACCATCCTTCAAGGCCATCCTCAGGCAAAATTTTCCCTGATTACATCATGAACCTACTGAAAATGCTCACTCCCTTCTTTGAATTTCCATAGAATTTCTGATAAAGGTTTAGGGGAGAAGCCAAATCAGTGATAACCTAGATCAGCTACTTCCTGTCACAGATGATATGACAATCATGAAACAAAAGATACTTGCTCTCTTTGACTCTTCCCACCTTAGAGTGAGTTTATTCATTTACTTACTTATTCATTCATCTATCTCTATCTATCTATCTGTCTGTCTGTCTATTTATTTGTTTATACATTCATTCACTCATTTATTTATTCATTCATTCATTTATCTATCTATCTACCTGTCTGTCTGTTTATTTATTTGTTTATCCATTTATTTACAAAGTAATACTTTATTTCCTAGGCTAAGCTGGAAGCCATAACTACAGCAGGGTGATAATGTGTTATTCATTATATTTTATTCTCACTAACACAGTTGTTTTTTTTTTATTTTTAACAGTATATGTAAAATTGCTACACATTGTTAGGAAGAACTAGAGGCAGTTAGGTGGCAGAGAGTTCTAGCACTGGATTTAGGAAGAACAGAATTCATATTTGGCCTCAGACACCTACCAGCTGTAAGACTAAGCAAGTCACTTAACCTTTTCTGTCCTTATGTTCCTCACCTTTCAAATGCGGATAATAAGAGCTCCTCCCACTGAGTTGTGTGTGGGGTCAAATGAGATTGTATTTATAAAGGGTTTTTTAGCAGTGACAGCCATATAATAGTATAAACTTAATAAATGCTATTTTCTTTCATCTTTTCTTCCTGAGTGATCCTATTTCGCTCTGAAAGGTCATGTTAACAAAGACAAATGGTGTACTATAGTTAGCGAAGAAGATGCTCTTGATTCATTTATCAGTTAAGATTGGTCTGACCAATGTAGAGCCACCATGTTAAGGTGGAAAGATCACTGGCACTGGAGTTTAGGGGGTGTAGGTTCAAATCTCACGTCTGACTTTTACTATCTGTGTGATCCTGGGCAATTCAGCTAATTTCCCTGACCCTCATTGGACTAATTGTTCCAGGCAAGACAAGGATCTTTCATCTGTAAAATAAGTAACTTGGGTTCAATAATTTGTAAAGCTGCTTCAAACTTTAAATCTATCTTGCTTAGGGGAGGAGGATCATACATTTTTGAAAAGGAAACTAAGAGTTCATTTTTTTCTACTTTAGTCATTTTATACAAGCATCAGAGAGGTTAGAATGGCCAAAATAATGGTGATGATGACGATGACAAAAACATTAATTTTTTTTTTCTTCTGCTCCTCATTTCTTATAGCACAATAGTATTCCATTACATTCATGTACTACAATTTGTTTAGCCATTTCCCAGTTGATGTACATCCCCTTAATTTCCATTTTTTTGCCACCACAAAGAGAGCTGCAATAAATATTTTTGTACATATGGGTCTACAGCCCCCTTCTCAGATCTCTTTGGGATACAACTCCAGAAGTGGTATTACTGGGTCAAAGGGTATGCAAATACTTATAGCCCTTTGGGCATAGTTCCAGATTGATCTCCAGAATGGTTAAATCAGTTTACAACTCGATGAACAATGCATTAGTGTTCCAATTTTTCCATATCCTCTCCAGCATATGTCATTTTTCCGTTTTGTCATTTTAGCCAATCTGACCAGTGAGATGTGGTACCACAGAGTTGTTTTGATTTGCATTTCTTGAATCACTAGTGATTTTTAGAGCATTTTTTCATATGGTTATAGATCTTTAATTTCTACCTCTGAAAATTGCCTCTTCATATCCTTTGACCATTTATCAATTGGGGAAAAACATTAATGTTTTAACAATATCTGTCATTTATGTAGCACTTTGTAATTTATTAAAGTCTTGTGAAGTTGTTGCTATTACTGTCTCCATTATGTAGAAACAAAGATTGAGAGAGTTTAACAGGCTTCAACAGGCAGTAAGTGTTTAGGTCAATTACCAACTCAGGTCTTCCTGACCTTCCCTCCAGTGCTCTCTCCATGATGCCACCAAGTGGCCTCTTGGGGATACCATAGTGCCCTATCCTTGACACTCACAATATAAGAGTGCATGTTAGAAAATAAGTAGTATATTTTAAACTAGAAAGTTCTATTTCTGCTCCCTCCTATAAACAGACTTTAATAATAGTTTCCTGTTATATAAGTTCATTTACTATGAAGAGAAACTATCAGCAGGGGTAGATATACAAGAATTAAAGGCAGCCAACCTTGTATATGAATTTTTCATTTAATGGGCACATTTACTTATACCCAATAAATGACTTCAAAGAAGCCCATCTATCAGGACATTTGCATTTTAATGACATGATCTGAAGGGCTGCCTTGCAGTTGGTACTCAGAATAGGTTGAAGAGGAGCCCTCCCTGTTGGAGACCCATCTGACCCAGGACCACCACTCAGCTGGATTAATTGTTCCAGGCAAGGCAATGATTCTGATCATTTCTGGGTCTTTGTGCTTTATCATCTGTGCATTTTGGGGAAGAAAGAGGTGAACTGGGAATACACTAAGTTTTCATTGTCTTGTTGCTGTTCAGTTGTTACAGTTGTGTCTGACTCTTAATCTCATTTGGCATTTCCTTGGCAAAGATACTAGAACATTCTGCCATTTCCTTCTCTAGTTCATTTTAAGGATGAGGAACTGAAGCAAAGAGGGTTAAGTGACTTGCCCAGGGTCATACAGCTAGTAAGTGTCTGAAGCCAGATTTGAACTCAGAAAAATGAATCTTCCTGACTCCAGGCCTGGAATGCTATCCACTGTGTCACCTCCCAGCCCTAAAGATGAGGTAGGTATGTGTTAATGAACAAGAATGTTTTCATTATTAGTAGATTGTATGTTGGTTTGTCTTTCATCTGCAAAATAAACACTTTGCCTTGAACTAGAGTGATAGTTTATTCAGAATTGAGTAGGAAATGACATTTATAGACCGTTAGAAGAGATTCAAAATTTACCTATTGCCATATTTGAAATTATGCACATAAAATGCATGCTTATGTGTACGTCAATACACACACACACACACACACACACACACACACACTTATTTTCTGTTCCAGCCAAAATCTTTGAACATATAATGCGATATGTGAGATTTGACTTGCTACCGAAGAAAAGTCAGGTGTGTTATGTAGATTTATACTTTTGGGATTTAAATTAAGTATATGTCTTTATAAACGTGTAAAATATGCCTTCCTAGTTAATGACAACCTTCTCTTGGTGATGCAATGTGGTTATGACTCACTGACTACTATAGTCTCAGAAAAAAACAACACCAACAATATAAATAACTCTGAGAGTGATGAAAAGAGATGGGATACAATTAGTCAATATAATGTTATTTGAAATGATTTGCAGTCTTGGTTTAGATAAGCCTTTATTAACCACTTATCATGTGCTAGACACTGTGCTCACAATCCAAAAACAAGCAAAAAAAAAAGACAATCCCTACCCTCAAGGAGCTTACATTCTAATGTGGGAAGACAGTAGAGGGTGAGATGGAAAAGTCTGGATAGTTAGTAATGAGCATGGATGTCCTGGGCCCTTCATGAAAGAGTGGCTCTCAGCAGAAACTCAGCAAAGGAAGGATTTTAGGTAGACTTGTTGTAACAAAGGCTTTCGGTGCAAAGGCAGAAGATGGAAATTCAGAAACAGAGGCAAGAGAAAAGTGAAGATAATAATAGTGTCTACCTCTGAGGGTTATTGTGAGGCTCAAATTTGATAATATGTATTATATTAAGTGCTTTTTTTATACTTTCATTTGCTATATAAACATTAACTATTTTTATTATTTCACATTTGCATGTTGTACTCCATGGAATTGTCTATCTTTCTTATATTTAATTTTGTTCTTGGGCTAAATGATTTGTTTCATCAAGGATGCAAAGGTTGTGTTAACCAACCTTCTTTTCCCTTTGCTAATCCCTCTGCTAATCATATTAGAACATAATAAATGGACATTCCAGAGATGGAAAGACCCTTAGAGATCTAGTCCAAAAGCTTCATTTCACAGATGACAAAACTGAGTCACTGAAAAAAGTAACTTATTCAGAAGCACCAACTAGGGGGTAAACCAGCACTGATTTGATCCCTTGTTTCTTAATTCCCAGTCTGCTGTTCTTACTGTAGAAGGCTGATTGACTGTACCCTTTGTCACAAGCAATCATGTCTTCAAAAGGGGCCATGAATCCAAAAGACAATTTGGTTTTGGATTTTTAAATGGACTCATAGAGTCATTGCAAGACTTTGTTCTGATGCTGCCAGGGAGGTAAAGGGAGCCTCTGTCTGATGTGAAATCTTCATCCAGCATCCTTGTCTCAAGTGGGCTAATTGTAGGAAGATCTCTGAGCTTTGTAGCTCATTGTTTGATAATAAACACATAATTTTTTTTGGGGGGGGTCCTTCATTAGAAAACCATATCAACCTCTGGATCTGTCTTAATTAGCTAAACTCAAACATCTTCTTATTAGTACTGAGGCAGATTGAGAAATTCAAATGAGAATAATGCTAATCAGGCCTGAATGGGGATAGAGGGAAGGAAGGAGAGAGAACAAGTCTGCTGGGACCCAGACCTAATAAGTCTATCTCACTTGTTGTTTGGGTTAAAGACATACTTAACATATTCTTAAAAATAGGAGGAACAAATCAATATTTTGACCCAGAATTTGGCTGCATTGATGAATAAAGGGAAAAGGTAGTCTCCGGTTTTGTACCTCAAAAACTCATGGTACAGTCCCTCATTCTATCCTCTCATCCAGCATCTGACAAAATAATGACTTATTTCCTTACCAAGATCAACCGTGTTCCTTTTTCACTTTATCTCATATGTTCTGACTTTATCCCAGAAGTTTCCTTTTTCATCATCCTCCCCACATTTCAAATTATCAATCTTTCCATATCCTGTAATTCTTTTCCAATTGCTCACAATCATGTCCAGGTGTGCTAATGTAATGCCATCCACAAGCAGCTTTCCAGAAGAATGCTACTGTGAACACCTTTTAAGGTTCTGATTACACAGTATAGTGAAAACTTTACGTATTTTATAACAAATCAAAGCAAAATATTCACAGAAAATCAAGGTACAGCTTTCACAATATTACAACTTATCACAGAAAATCCCAATATAGTATTCACAGCAGCTTATCATTAAATGGCCACATAGTTTACAACATACTGGCCACAAAGTTTTGAACAAAGAATAATCATCTGGTATCCCTAAGGAGGTTTGCCTCCTTACTCAGTCATTCAGTCATCTCAGAGCACAATATTCAGTCTTCCACTCAAGGGGCACACTAAGTTAACTCAATCTGTCACTTATTTAGTAATCAGTTACTAAGCATGTTTAATCACTAAGTACAATCATTAGAAAATACACAAACTTTCCACCCCTAGGTCACTAGAAAACCATGTTATCATCCAGCATTCAATACCCAAGGAGAAGTCTTTTTTTCATCTTAACCCTAGGCAAGTTCTCAGCAATCTCTGTTCCTGGGGAGACAAAGCCTAACAAAGCCACAACATGCATTTCCAGTGTCCTCATTAATTCACTCTCTGCCTGCAGAACAGTCTCAGGACCCCTGAAAACATTAGCAAGGCCCTCTTCTAGGATTTCTGTAAAAGTACAAAAAAAAAATCCTTCTTCAGGGCTTCTGAGCCAACAGCAAGTTCCAGGACCTCTGCAGCAACAGCACTGTCCTTCACCAGCAGAAAATTCTGGCAATACAATATCAAAACAGACAGACAGAATACCACTCCAAATGCATGCTTCCTCAGTCCCCCAGCAGTACGGTTGGCCCTAGGAAATCTCATCTGGCTCTCTGAATCAAAATCACTCCTCCCGGGTTTTCAAAATCAAAATAGTTTTCTCCAGCCTCTGTGTGTGTGTGTGTGTGTGTGTGTGTGTGTGTGTGTGTTCTTCTTCAGCTTCCTGGCAGCAGCAACTTCAGCCTCCCTGATTCTTGTCTGAAGGAAATTCTGACTCAGTTCTCAGTCCAGCAGTAGCAGCCCAGACTCCAGATGCTGCTGAGAAAAACTCTCTTTCTCCCCAACAGAAGAGCTTCTGACACCAGATTCTTGTCAGAAGAAAATCTGACTGTGCCTCTCTGGGGCTTTTCTTATATACACACAGCATTGGCTTCCTGTTTCAGCCAACCCCTTCCTGTTACATCAGCAACAGGAGACAGGAGTTCATACCTTCAGTTTCTTTCACAGAGGTTTGATTAGTTACTAAGGGCTAAGTACTTGCTTGCTTTCCAATACAAAAAGGGGTCTTCAAATTCAAATTAATTACTATTACATTCCACCCCTCTAGTATTCTTGGCCTTACAATTTCAATTTAAATGGCCATGGATCCTGTAACAAATACAGGTACTATACTTTTTAATCCTGCTGACTACACCATAATTAATTACCATTACACCTAATTATTTTTAAAAAGCAACAAACAAATATAACAAAACCTCTTACTTGGGCAGCCCCTCAAAGTCAAATTCCTAGAGGTAAAACACATCATACACATACACACACACATACACACACATGCACACACACACACTATGCAAGTTATATCTTTTTCCTTTCCTCCCATTTATTCATTCATGTTTCAACCCCTTCCAATCTGACTTCTGATACCATATTGTTCTGACAATTCAGACTGCTCTCTCATAGGGTGCCAACAATATCATAATAGGTAATTCATTGCCTAAATCTTTTTGAGTAATTGTGGATTTTGTTTAGCAGTCCCCTTTCCATACTCTTTTCAGGCCTATTGCAATGAGTACAGTGTCATCTACCAACAGCAGCATCTGGGTAGCTTCATTTCTTCCATCCAATTCTCCACCATCTTTTCATCAGAATGTTATCAATTGTAACATTTGAACCACTGGGCATTCAGAGACCATGGATTCAAATAATTATTCTACTCAGTTTGGGAAGCTCTGTACTCAGATTAAGCTGTCCTAATTGATGAGTAATAAAAAACTCACATGCCTAACTTATCCAGTCATGCCCAGATCAAACAATTTAAATAATGTTTCATATCCCATCCATTCAGGTAACCCAACCACCTTGTTGCCACATCCCTTGTTGCATCAAGAGAACATATGACCAACTCTCCATGTCCTCAGTCCCTTTATGTCCCATGCATCTCTTTTTCTGACAACTACAATCAAATTAATGCCTCTGTTGTGCTGCTGTATAACTCCCATCATTTTTCTTGTCTTCCCAAGTCAAAACAGGTTTCCCTACCACAACTCCCCCATATGGACACTTCTTCCTATTAGGATATAGTAAATTTCCTGAAGGAATAACTATCTCAATTTTGTGTTAGTATCCCCTGATACACAAGTATTGATAAACATTCATTCATCTGAATTTCATGCCAGGACTCCTTGATGACAGTGGCAAACACCTTTCTTGAGCATAAATGTCATCTTTAAAAGCTTCCCTTGATATTACAACCAGAGTCATCAAATAATGGTCTCTGTGCTTATCTTTTCCAAGGAATCTCATAATATTATCAGTGCATGAAAGACAATGAGGTGGGGAAGACTTTTTAGGTTGGTATTTTGCTTTATGGAATTGCGTGTGTGTGTGTGTGTGTGTGTGTGTGTGTGTGTGTGTGTGTGTGTGCTTTTAATAGTCAACAAATAATAATTACAGTGAGATTGGGTATTCTCTGTACCTTTCATTCGACATTATGATAGTAATGAGTTCTGTTATAGGATATGCTTTCTGAAGAAACCTCACATATTGTCTTCTTGTGCCTTTCTCAAGGATGCATTCAAAACCATATATTGTTTTCATAAAAATTTAAAGATGAGAAAAAAGACATCTAGTCCAGAAAAGACTGATATTTTCTCAATCCTCTTTTATTGGGAGTAGTAATGGCATCTGTGGTTTAGTACTTTTAGGGTATACTGCCCTCTCTCAGCTTTCCTGAAATGTCATTCCCAAATACACTTTAAAAATTGTGTTACCGTAGATGGAGACCACCTTTGAATTTACTTTCTCTAATCTAGTCACTTGTCCCATGTTCTGTTTACTTTAATGTTCTTTCTACTTCCTTATGAAGCCCATTGGAGCAGCAATGTGAAAATATAAATTGATGGCTCCATTGTCTCTGATAACAAAACCATTTTGTTATATGAATTTTGACATTTTTTCTTTTTTCTACCTCTATTATTTTATCTTTTTTTTTTTTTGGTCCTTCCAGGATCATCCATAATTGATCTTGGTGTGAAATGTCTTAATTTGGTCTCAGACTAAACCTTTCAACAATGAGCTTTTCCCTCCATTACTCCTCACAATTTTATGAAATTATACTGGCTCAATCTTCTTTCATTTTTGCCTTTAAGAAATTATAGGAAATAAAGAGTTCATAATCTATAACAGCCTCTCTTTTCTTTATCATTCCCCTTGAAAAAGGAGACTATGTATTTATTGGTTAAAAGGAGGTTTATTTGAACTTACTTTAATAATTGATTATTGATTTACTTTGGTTCAGTTTCCTTTAAAAAATATCAGTGGTCTTTGTGAATAGCTGTATCTTATGTGGTTTATAATTTTTATCATGAAAAACTTATTTTAAAAAATTGGTTTGCAGTTATTTTCTGTGCCTACGTGGGTATGTTTTTGTATGTGAATATACATGAAAATACACATTCATATATGTGTAAAAACAGATTAAGAGTGAGAGAGAGAAGAGAAAGAGAGAGAGAGAGAGAGAGAGAGAGAGAGAGAGAGAGAGAGAGAGAGAGAGAGAGAGTTTTCCTCTATGGATTTCTTGGCTTGGAGAGTGGGATCAGGAAAATGCAAGTTTAAATCCTACTGTTGACACTAGTTGAGTGAATCTGATAAATGAATTAAGTTCTTAGTACCTCATTCTATTATTATCTACTAAGTCATAAGTTGGATATGATCTACATTGGTAAAAGAAGTACTCACAGCAGAATTTTTCCATCATTGTGAAATTCCAGATTCTTCCTGCACATATGTACATGGATATGCTCTGCTAAAATGATTTCTGGTGTCAGTGTGATGTCTTTCTCAAAGCCTAAAGAGAACAAGGGTCCTCCCCTGTCATTGTAGTAATTACAGGAAAAGGGGTAAAGTAAAATATTGAAAATATAGGTTAGGAAAGGTTTTACCAAAAAAAAAAAAAGGACATTGAAAAGTACATTGTACATCAGAAAGAGAATTTAGGTTCAAAAATCTGTCTCTTCAGTTACTACCTATGTGACTATAGATGTCAATTCTCAGCACTTCTGTTTTCCTTCTTTATAAAATGGGGGAGGGACTAGACATGTTCTACTATCTCTTCCTGTTCTATAGCTATGATCCTAAAACAATTAAAAAAAAAAAACAACAACTATTAGAATTTATTGAATAGGCATTTGATATGTCCAGACATATGTTTTCCAATTATCACCTTAACAGCCATGTGGAATATTGGTGGGTAAGAGTTGACATAAAGAAAATAATTAGAGAGGTATTGCAATAGGCCAGATGACAGGTGATGAGAATCTGAATCAAAATGGTGGCTGTGTGAATAGAAACAAGGGAGTGGATGGAATATGACAGATGTTGAGATGGAGGCAGGACCATTTGACATTTGAGTGGACCTAGGGGGTAAAGGAGAGGAAAGAGTTGAGAATAACTCTAAGATTGTGAACCTGACCTACTGGAAGGGTAGAGGTGCCTTAAACAGAAAAAGTGAAGATTAAATTTTGTGTGCTTCTGTGTCTACGTGTATGTCTATATGTATGTATACAGACATGTAGAAGTATGTGTCTATAAACATACATGCAGAAATTTAGAAAAAGAGCATGTGTTTGTGGTATATATATATGAATGCGTATAAATAAAGATATAGAAACAACTTGCCAATCCACTTATTATTCACTCTGTTTTTCCAGTATAGGTCATTGACCTTATCTATTGAATGATTGTGAATTTCCTTGAGGAAGCTTTGTATATTTAGAGATTTACTTAAATAAGTACAATGCCTTTTTATTCTTATTTTGTTTGGAATTATTTTGAGACCTAATCTAAGCCCGCAAGGAGCTACATTCCTATTGCAAAAATAATGTAAACTTCAAAAAGCACATACAAAATTCATACAGGGTGATAGAAGGTTACCTTTTGTGGACTAGGTATTCATGTCTTGAGACCTCATGTAGGTGTTGAACAAAGTTATACAGAGTCCTGTCTGCCATTGAATGTTGTTTGATTTTTATGTGTGAACAAAACATTGCTTGAATCAATATTTTAAAACTGATTTTTTTTTACCAATTACATATATATGTATATATACACACATATACATAGGTATACATACATTCTCATATATACATACACACACATACATATATACATACATACATATATACATATATATATTTACACACATACATATACAAGACAAACAACTAATGAGCACATCTGGTACTCATATTCTCAACATATCCCTGTTGGTTCTTTTATATAGCAATTGGAAATCATTTGTGAAAGCCTGCCTGCCTATTGTCTTTTCATGTTTTCATCAAGAATACCTTTGATCCTGGGATAGACCATTTCATAATGATTTTATAGAGATGAGAAGGTGGTATGTGTCAGTGACATTTCCATTACTCTTGGGAAGAAGGGTAATGGTGAAAGCATTATCTGTGATAATTTTCATTCTTTTTTAGCTAATTTCCTGTTTGGTCATATATTTGCAATTGATTTTTATGTGATTTATGAACTGTCACCACCAACAGGAATTATTTCTTTGTGTACCCAGTACTCTTCCTGTCTACATCTAAAGTCTAGCAATGTCCATATCAAAACTCATGAAAAAAAAATCACTTACAGTAATGTTGGGAGATGTGTTCGTTTCATGTTGTTGTCCTACTTTGGATAACAGATACTCCCAGAATGATGAGGATTGGATGGACCTCATGCCACATTCTCTATAAGGTCATTTTCTCACATTCCTTTTGTTGTTTCTAAGGTATGTTGTTCCATCACCCATATTCTAACCTTCTGGCCATCACCTCAACTGAAAAAAGAAAGAGAAGGGTTGGTGAAACAAATCACAAAACTTGTCTGGAGGCATGTTGTTTGTAGTGATAGAATACTCTAATAATACAGATGCATGCTAGAGTTCTTTTGCTGAAAGAGCTGCTAACAATATGCTAACTTGTCTTCATGATGATTTCATCCTTCGAAAGGTCTTGTGTCTGGATGTATTCTCTTCCTTCTTTGAATTCCCAACAATGTTTGGATCTTTTCTCCGGGTGATGGCATGCTCTAATATATTTACATATGTATCTTACCTCTCTAAGTTGATTTAAAACATGAACTAGCCTGTACATAAATGTGTGTGTGTGTGTGTGTGTGTGTGTGTGTATATCAAGAAAGTGATAGGGAGAGAAGGAGGGAAGAAGGCAGAGTTTGATTGAGAAAATAGGGACACCTTAATGGTATTGTAGACCAAATTCTTAGCTGGATGGAAGGGGCACAGAAGTGGGAGGGATATGAGGAAATAAGAGAAGGATCAGAAAAGCTTTAGTAAATAAGATACGGAAATCAACTAGGGAAGAATAAAAGAATTGCCTTGCCACAATGAGAGCCCACTAGAAATTGGATAATGTAAATTAATATTGTGCTCAGTTAGCAAGGTTGTTTGATCTTCAATTCCATTCAGCAGCAAGGGACTAGCTGCAGAAAAAAGCCAAATGGAGGAAATAATCCAGGTTGAAGGTTTGGCAGGGGATGAGCAGAAATAGGAAAAGAAAAGTCATGAAAAGGCAATGCAGAATGGAATTGGCTAAATATAGGGTAAAGGTTCTAAATGCCTGGAAGGTTTAATTTTTGTCTTATTTATCTCTGTATTCCCCAAGTAAACTATCATATTACCATGTGTATTAGATATCATTAGAATATAATCTCCTTGAGGACAGGGAGCATTTCTTTTTGGTCCTTATAAATCCAATGCTTAGCATATAATAGGTGGTTAGTAAATTCTTGTTGATAATCTGATTCTTCATAACTTGATAAATTTGGACGTTAGGGATCACCTCTTCTCTCCCTCTTGCTTTATATATGGAGAAACCAAGTCCCAGGGAGACTGAGTGATTGGCCCAATTTGGAGAAGTAGTCTCAGGGCTGAAGACTTCCCAGAGGGCCTCTGACCCTGTGTTGTTTTCTTTCCACCTTGCCATGCTCTCTGTTCAATAAATGTCTGTTTAGTGAATGAATAAATATGCCCATGGCAACATCTTCTGTGTTCCTGGTGACAGCCAAAGCTCCAAATCTCCCTCTTCCTCATAATACATTCAAATTCCATGTGAGAAAATGACTGGGTACTTATCAGTATCCACCTTAATCACTTTTATTCATTTGCATTCACTTGTGATCTAGTCTCTAGGTATTCAATAGGACAGTATAATGTCACTGGGCTCTTGTTCTTCATAAATAATCTTTCATCTCTTAGGACAGGCATTTTATAAAGGCATAGTCACTACAGCCCATTTTAATCAAGTTGTCCTGTGCAATTCCTGAGGTGCCAGGTATGCTGAAGCATACAGTATGTGGCTGTTTATTGAGTCTCTTTATGACTTCGCCAAATTCCGACACGAGGCTTTTTTCTTCAGTGTATTATCTGAATTTGCCAATGTAGCCAAGTCAGGCTGACTGCAAATATTAAATGCCATCTCTGGCATTTGCTGATAATCATTAATGACAATAATGATAATGGCCCACATTTCCCAAGGGCTTTAAGAATTCCTGTTAATAACTCACATTTCTATAAGATTTTGACATTTTCAAAGGGATATTTTTTTTTTCGCTTTGACACTCCTGGAAGTTAGATGGTTTCGGTATTCCCATCCCCATTTTACAAGTGAGGCACTGAGGCACAAAGCAGTCAAATGTCCCAGTTACAGAGCTAGTAAATCTGTCACATGAGAGTCAAATACATTTCTCCTAATTCCAAATAAGGCACTCTTTCTATGCTGCTTCTGGGAGAAGAGAAGTCAAAATCATACTGGCTGGTTTTTATATAGGACCTTAAAGTTTGCAAAATGCTTTAGAATTTCTTCCTTGAGTCTCACTTCCACCCTAGAGAAGATAAGTATAATTTATGCCTCTTAAGTGATTACCTTCAGGAAAGGACCCTAAAACTCAGAGAGATTGAATAATTTGACAAGGTTCATATAGATAACAGATGTTGGAAACCATCTCTTACAGACTCTCTAAGGCAGAACTCTATTCATTATATCCCATTGCTTCTCACAAATGTGCAAGGACTTTAAATATATGATGCTTCTCATTCTGTTACCAAATGGTGGACCATTTGTCCCCTTATCCATTTGGAGAGATAGATGGATGCTAGATTGATGATAGATAGATATAGAGATAGATAAAGATATATAGACAGAGGAGAGATTAGATCAGATAGATAGATAGATAGATAGATAGATAGATAGATAGATAGACAAATAGATAGATAGAAAAGAGGCAGCTGGTGGCACAGTGATACTGTACTGGGCTTGCAGTCAGGGAGACCTGAATTTAAATACAAACTCAGACACTTATTAGTCCTGGGGAATTCACTTAAGCTCCTCATCCTAGAATACCTGTCCAGTGCTCACATCAGAACATCCTTTCTTCATAATAGCCTTCTTTTTCCATTGGTGAATTCTTCAAAGGTTCTGAATTTTAGGGAAGGGCCCAGGTCAGGCAGCCTTCATTCCCTTCCCAGATACGCTTCTAATTTTATGTACTTTGACACCATGCACCTTGCCAATATTATCAGCCTTCCCCAAACACCACCACTTTTTTCTTCTCCCTTGTGTGTTATTTTCCTTTAGTAGAATGTAAGGACCTTGAAGGCAGGGACTGTCTTTCTTTTATTTGTAAATCTAGTACTTCCAAAGGCAATTGGCATTTATTAAGCATATAATAAATGCTTGTTGACTTGACTTGACCTCTTCAATGAGGCTTTTTTTCTGTATCTCCAGCATCTAGTGCCTCCACACTCCAAATTACCTTAATTTTTGTATTTATATTGTATATTCTTATATATGAATGTGTTCTTTTTCTAACAGTAAAACATAAGCTACTTGAGGGCACAAACCATTTCCTTTTTGTCTTTGTATATTCAGCACCCAGAACAGCACCTGACACATACAAAAATTTTATAAATGCTTGTTGATTAATGTGTTGATTGGATAAACTTAATAAATGCCTGTTGAATGGAAATATGTTCAATTTCCCCCCCTGTATTCAGTGGTATATAGCTTATCAATTGACTCTCCAGGAAAAAAAATAATGTATGCCCCACATAATAATTTTAATCTTCATTATTAAATTTATCTTCATCATTTTCTTCAAAATAGAAATAATCAAAACAATAAACCAAGCTTTGATTTGTAGCATTTACCAGTTTCTGAGTTCAGTTCCTCAGTGGCAATTTAACAATTAGCTCTCACAAGCCAGTAAAATCTGGCTCTAGAAAACCCCTACTTATGTTTCTCTTTTAGTTTCAAAGTTCAATAAACGTACCTTGGGCCTAGAATGCCAGAGTCTTTCTTAGCCTAATATTAGCAGAACTCACTTTGGATACCTTCTTGATAGAAGAGGAACATTGATTGGCAGCAATGACTGAGATCTCAGAGATCATCAGGTTCAACTCTGATATTTGATAGATTTGAAACAAACAAGACCCAATTTGAGAATGTGCCTTTCCCAAGAATGCACATCTAAGGTATGTCCAACTCCCAGGGCCCTTCACTAATAGCTAGTCCTGCCTCTATCACTTCTATATTACTGAATCTGTAAATATTCAACAGCTATAAATCTAACACATCAAGGTGGGAGAGTAGTACAGTGGAAAGAAAACTCTACTTAACACCAGAAGGATTTAGGTTCAAGCCCCATCTCATATTTACTAGCTGAGTGATTTTAAGAAGTCACTTAGCTTCCCTAATCTTCACTTCCTGTATCTGTTAAATGGTGACAATATTGTCTCTGAACCTATGTTATTGGCCAAGTGCTTAGAAAACCATAAGTCACGATGGAAATTCAAGGTGTTATTTCAAACCAGGCAGAGTAAATATTGTTTGAGAAACTGCAGAATTGACTTAGATCATAATAAACCTAACTGTAAGCAAGCACATTATATATTCTCAAGGAGCTCCAACTAACACTCAATCTTCTATATAATTAATTTTCATAGCAATCTATCCATAACTGAGTGTAAATCTAGATACTCTTTGGGAGGTAGGTGTGGAGATGGAGTCCATGAAAATGGATTTATTTAAAACAGGTTTCTATTCATTGAGAATAGAGAAAAGCCAGTATTCCTAGGAATCTGTTATCAGAAATTGTGTTCTACTAATTTGTCTTCAGCTCTAGGTGCTAATTATGTTTGATTTAACCTGAAGTCTGTCTTGGGTATGCTGACATGGTGGCAGTCCATGGATTGTGAATTATAGATCCAAAAAAATCTCCTTATTCCCATATATTTGTGAGGCTTTTAGAAAAGGAAATAGGTCTTTCCCACTGATCATTCCATCAGTTACAGTCCTTCTTTACAACCTGACTAATGATTAATGGGAAGATATTTGTAGATCCTGTATCCGAGCGCATGCTGCCATGATGGGAAGGGAGAGGAGAGGGAGGGGGAGAAAATCTGAAACTCAAGGGACTGTGAAACTGAATGTTGTAAACTAAAAATAAATAAAGCAATTTAATTTAATAAAAGAAAGGGAAGTAGGTTGCCCTGTGACAATTATAGAGGAGTCTCTCCCATAGTTACTGCTGGCAAAATTCTTGCCAGAGTCCTCCTTAATAGGTTCATATTCCACCTGAAAGATGGTTGAGAAATAGGTGATGTGGTGGTGTTTGTTGACTGACAACTTCAGGAGAAATGCAAGGTGCAGAATGAATGTCTTTATACAATATTCATTGATCTAATCAAGGTCTTTGATACTGTCAACCATGAGGGCTTGTGGAAGATCATGGAAAAATCTTGTTTGCCCAAAGAATTTCATCAATACTGTACACCAGTTTCACAATGACATGCTTTTATGGGTTCTGGATAATAGATGAAGCTTTCACACCTTCCCAGTAACCAACGGAGCAAAACGAGGCATCATGCTTGCTCCAATAGGCTTTTAAGCATAATGTTTTCAGCCAAGTTGTCAGATGCTTTTGATGAGGATTAAAATGGCATCAACACACTGATGGTGAATTATTCAACTTGAAAAGACTACAAGCCAAGAATAAAGTAGAGGGAGAGTTGATGTGTGACTTTTTGTTCACAGATGATTGTGCACTCAATGCAGCTTCTGAGATTGAGGTATAGCAGAGTATGGACTGATTCTCTGTCACTTGTGCTAATTGTTGCCAGGAAAATAACACCAAGGAAACAGAGGTTCTCCACCAGCTATTACTGTACCATCCACATGTGGAACTATCAGTTACAACAAAGGGAGAAATATTGACTGCTGTGAATAAACGTACTTACTTTGGCAATATACTTTCCATAGATGTACATGAAGATGATAAGGTTCATGCATGCATTGCCAGTGCTAGCTCATTACTTGGGAGACTCAGAGGGAAAGTGTGGGAGGGAAGAGGTATTAGACTGATTACTAAAGTGAAGGTGGGAAGAGCTGTTTTGCTTACCTCATTGGTGTATGCCTGTGAAAACTTGACTGTCTACCTCCACCATGGCAGGAAACTAAATCACTTCCATTTGAATTGTCTTAGGAAGATTTTGAAGATCATCTGGCAATTATTCAAACCCTACTGCAGAGAGCATAACTCCAATGGGCTGGCTACCTTATTCAAATGCCCAACATACATTTGCCTAAAGAACTATTTTAAGGAGAACTCACACAAAACAAGCATTTATAGTGAGGTCAGAAGGAACCACCTAAGGGCACTCACAAGGCCTCTCTGAAGAACTTTTGAATCAATTATGACACATTAGAGATACCAGTACAGAAATACCTACATGGCATGGCATGGCATGGCATACCTATATCAAAGAAGATTCTGTGCTCTATGAGCAAAGCAGAGTGGCAGTAGGTCAAATGAAACGTGAGATGCACAAACTTAGAGACATCTCATATGGACTATTTGTACCTGACCTTTGGTAGAGCCTCTATGCTCATATTGGTTTGATCAGCCATAGTTGGACACACTCTACCCTCACCCCAATATGGTGATGCCATTTTGGTCCTCTTTGAGCATGAAAGACATCCAATCAGTCAGGAATAGTGGCTTAGTGGATAGAGTATTGAATATATAGTCAGGAAGAACTGAGTTCAAATCTTACCTCAGATACTTGGTAGTTATAAGAATTGATGGTTCCTTAATTTATGTGCCTCAAGTTCCTTATCTATAAAATGAGGAGATTGACCTCATTAACCTCCAAGGTCTCTTCAAGCTTCAAACCTTCTCCTGTGGTCTCTTCCATTTTCCTGCCCACTAGTGCCTACAGATCTATCCTTTGTGATCCTTTCCAGGGAATATCTGGATGTTTAGACTTGATGGCCTCTAGGGTCCTTTTCAGATTTAAGTATATGTATGATGTGATGAGGTAACATTTCAGCTGAACTTTGAAGGAAATAACAAGATTTTTTGTTGCTTTAAATTTTGTTTTACTTAATCCAATTTAATAGACAATTAACATTTTCCACCAACTGGGGCACAGAACCTTTCACAGGCTTTTCACAATTGTTTTTGTTTAGGTGCTGCCTTTGTAGGAGTCTTAGCAGCTGATGCAGCTGTCTTCTTAGTTCCTTGCTTAGCCTTTTTTTGCTTCCTTGGCAGTACTGATGTCTTGTTCTCATTGAGCCTTTTGAAGTTCTGATTCTGGTTCGTCTTGGTCATTATATCGGCAAGAGAAGCCACGGGGATGGCCCTCTGGAATTTAACAGCCCAGCGAGTTCTTATCTCTTGTATCTCTTCCCACTGTCCCTTTTTAAAGTTTCTTCCATACAGGAAGGTCCAGTTGATCTGTTGAGGGTTCCTCGTAGAAAGGAACACAGAATTGCATTTTGTATTCAAAAAATTGGAAAACGTTCTAGTCTATATGGGTGTAGCATCTCTCCTAACACAGATAGATCTTGTACCCACTGAAAGGGGAAGGAATATGACGAAGAGGAAGAGCAGGAAATAAGGAGTTTTAAGAGAGAGAGTTGAGGTGAGAGTTCTTCCTAGGCTCAGGGAAATCATGCAAAACAAGATGATGAGAGTGTATACCAGCTGTAAATGTTTCAAGTATAGGCCCAGTGATAGACTGTGTTTCTGTCAGTAAGTTCATGGAGACTTATCAATTGAAAATTGGCCATTAGGTGAAGAATTTGTTGGCCATGGCCATTCATGAAACTGTCTCCTAAGGCAGGTGAATTTTGAAAAACTATAGTATTTCCATACTGTTTGTGTGCATACATGTGTGTGAAAGACACAGAGAGAAACTGAGAGAGGGAGAGAGAGAGAACAAAGAGATTGACTGTGATTGGTAGACCCCCATGGATGAAAACCTGTATTCTTGAAGCACTGAAGACAGAAAAGCTTTACTGAAAGAGGAAGCTCATAGGTAAGAAAGTATAAGAGGGAGTGATTCTTGCTTTATCTATTGAAAGATCCCATCAACACTCACTATCTACTATCAGGAGGTAGAAAAATGGGTCATGAGGTAGGTAAATGTGGATATGGCATGAAAAAGAAGAAATAATAAAGTTAGAGATCAAGAGACTGCTAGACCTTTGAAGGAAGTGTCAAAAGGGGATTGCCAAGGCAAAGGAAAAGCAGGACAGGGCACTGGGGAAATATTTTCTTTTCATAAGTTTGGTTTTAATGTAAATCAGACTTACTTATTCCAGAACCCTGAGGTAAAAATTAGGAATAACTCTATTACCTAAGAATATAGGAGTATTTGACTCTCCTACCTACTGCTTGGGTGACCAAGTCTCTGGGTCTCTGAGTTCCCTTTCTGTGACCTGCTAATTGTGTGAACTTGGGCAAACCACTCCCTTTATGAGAGCCTTAATTTTCTTACCTCCAAGATGATAGGACTGGATTAGACAGTCTCTAAAATTTGATGCTCCTATGGGAGTGGGAAGTTAGATTGCTACAGATGAGTAAGACTTGAAAACTGTGAATCATTGCACATGTATATGGGACTTTTTATTATTAATTCAGTATGATGCTGGCTTTCTTTTTTATGAAAATGAAAAAAAAATCAGACACAGCCTTTTCTTTTAGTAGCCATGGCAATCATTTATTCATGTATTTTCCTTCTTTCTGTTGTGAGAAGAGCAGGGTCTTCTTTCTGGCCCATATGGAAGTCTGTTCTGGGCATTTTTATATATGTTCCTTTTAAGATTAGTTTTTTACTGGAGGAGACAAAGGGCAATAGTGTAGTGACTCTCTGAGTTCCCTCTGACATAATTCTGAGGCAATTCTCCAAGTCAGTCAGCCCTTCACCAATGCTGCCTGGGTTATTTGTATATTTTGGGTCAAAGTGTCTTTTTGGTCTAAAATGATAGATAATTGCTTCAGTTTTCCAATTTATCTTTTGTATGTTGACACAGACCACTTGATAGATTGTTATCTCTGTCAGGAACCCTGGATGAAGTTAATTCTAGGTAACTGAACTTAAGATTTGACATTTGAGGAATCAGAATTAGAAATGGGTGAAAGGTGTCAGGGTAAATGGATATGTGACTCTATTGCAGGCATATGTCCTATTGCATTTATTTATTTATTTAATTCTTACACTGTGGAAACAACTAGAAAGAAATTAACAAAGTTCCTGCCCTCAAGAAACCTGTATTCTTTTGGGGAGAATCAACATATGTAAAGTTAATTAAACATAAAATATACTCTCTTTCTCTCTCTCTCTCTCTCTCTCTCTCTCTCTCTTTCTCTCTCTCCATATATAGGTTTCTTGTAGGAAGTAGAATTTAAATTGAATCTCAAGGAATCTGGGGATTTAAAGACAGAGATGAGGCAGATGTGAATTATAGCAGAGGAAAGGCTGTACAAGGCTATCAAGCTGGGAAATGGAATTTTATATATGAGGAGAAAAGTAAAGAAGTAGATTTTTCTAAAGATAGAGAATATTAAAAGAAGAATAATGTGTAATAAGATTGTTATAGAATAAAATGATTAAGACTTTGGACTTGAAATCTAATGATTCTGAATCCTGTACATGAAGGTTGTACTAATAGACCTATTCTATTCAGTATGTACGGATTAGTAAGTAATGCTACACAGATTGTTTCACCACAGGTAAGGTCCTTGGGGAAAGGGACATCTTTGCATCTACTGTATGTAGGTATTGTCTGAAACATAGTAACCACTCAATGAATTCTTGTGGATTGATTGAAAAGATAGAGTGGAGCCCAAATGGGAAGGAATTGAAATGTGAAGCAGAAGTTTGTATTTTATCAATGAAATAATGGGGCATGGCTTAAGTTCCTTGACCAAGGGAGGGTCTTGATGAAACTTAAGCTTTATAATATAACCTTTGTGACTATGTGGAAGATGGATTGAGCAGAAGAGATGTTTGAAAGAGGGAGAATCTATTAAGAAGCTATTGTAATATTTTAGGTGAGTAGTAATGAATCTGACCTTGAATGGCAGTTGTATGAAATGAGAAAAAAAGGGTAGATGTGAGAGACATTGTGGAAGTATAAGACTTGGCAACTTAATTTAGAGGAGGAGGTCTCATACATTGTTCACTTGAATATTTGGAAGAATAGTAGTACCTTTGGCAGACTTGAGCACATTAGGAGAAATGGAATATTGCGGAGAACAGAGAGAGTTGTTTGGACATGATGAGTTGGACATGCAGTTTAAAATATCCAGGAAGCAGTGAGATAGAACAGGAGGGTAGTAGTATAGTAGTATAGGCAGGTAGGATTGAATATTTAATATTTGAGAATCTTCTACACAGGGATGAGATTTTCTCTCACAGGAGCTGAGAGAACTTTAAGAGCAATGGAATTCTGGCACCATCATGTGACAGTGAATTCTGTGTCCTTGACCAAGTTACTTAACCTCTGACCTTTACCTTCTTCATCTGGTAAACGTTTGCTTTCCTCTCTTCTATATACACTTGTATTGACTGCAGTGATCCCAAACTATTCCAAGAAGTAAACATCAGAATATTTTAGTACCTATGTGTATTTATACATTATATATTTATCATATATATTGACCCCCTGGTACATATATGTGTATATATATATATATATGTACACACATACATACATACATTCTTTTGTTTCTGTTCAGACTATATGGCATGTAGGTGGCATAGACGAAAAATGCAATGGACCCTAGGCTAGAAATTGAACTCTTTCAACCTTAACTTCTTCAACTATAAACTAGGTGTAATAGAACTTACCTCCAACGGTTATTGTGAGCATAAAATGAGGTTAATATGTATAAAGCATTTTGTTAGCCTTAAAGCTTTATATTTATATGTTATTATTATAATTTATCATTACTTTTGCCACAAGTAATTCATTACATTTATAAATATTTTGGAGGACTTTGTGATTTGTGAAATGCTACATGTAATTTCTAACTCCAATCTCACAACAGCCTTTTAATATAAATATGAATTATTATACCCATTTCATAGATGAGGATACTGAGACTCAGAGAGATTAAGTGAGAATAACCAGAACTCCTTGTCTCTTTGAAGGCCTAGAATGGGACCAGATAATTCTTGAAGTCCCTTAAAATCCCAGTGGTTGGAAAGTACCCCAAAGGTCAGCTGTTTCAGTGGCTACTTGAAACAGCAATCCCTTTTACAACCTCCACAGCAAGCATTCATTCAGATTGTGCCTTAAGACCTCAAATGGTGGAGAGCTCAGTGCCTTTTGAATCTGTCCCTTCTATTGGTACAGTGTTTTAATTGTTTAAAAGGTCATTATATAGAGCTGACGTTTGTCTCCCTCCTGCTTATTCACATTGGCCATAATTTTTCCACCTAGGACCGAGTAGACTAACTTTAATTCCTTTTCCCTCTAACATAATTTAATATATTTAATGGTGGCTAAAGTGCATGCCCCCAAAGACTTTTTTTTGTCTTTATGCTGAGCATTTGCATTTTGTTGAATAGATTCTCGAGGGCCCTGGTTTCAAGGCCCATCACTATAGTATTCTCCTAGCCATGTCTGCTAGCTTTTGTTTCTTTCCTAAAATGCATGATCAAGAACTGGTTACGAAATTTTAGACTTGTGTTTACAGTACAATTTGATGAGAATCCCCCTCAACAACATATCCAACTCAATTCTAGACAGTATAATTTTATTTCATTTTATTTTTTTAATTTTATTTTACACTCAAAGGCCAGAACACAAATAGAGAAAAGAAACAAAAACATATCAGAAACTTAAATATAAGAACTTAAATATAAAGTTAGAAAAAGCATGTTGTGTTCATCACAGAACATAAGAGAAGATTCTAAATATGTAACAATAGATTTTTATTTCAAGAAAGCCTATGTGATAAATAATACTCATTGTGTTAATTGTCCACCTTTTCCTTGCATCCTTGTGAGTTTTCTGTTGTTCTCTTAATGCACTTTTTTACTTTGCTTATATCTTTACCATCTTTGGACAGTTTCTTTTTAACCCAGGTACAGTGATTTATATCCATTCCTATTAAATATCATCTTTATCAGAGGAAAATTAGCATACTGGAGAGAAAGCTGGTCTAAGAGTCACAAAGACTTGTGTTCCGATATCACCTCTGACACTTAATGCAATTCAATAAGTCTCCAGCGCCCCCTCCCCCAAATCTCTGAAGTGTTCAGTTGTAGAGAAATCTTATCTCCCTTGATAGAAGCAGTATCTGATACCAATTAAATCATAAGACCAGTCTCCTTAAGTTCCCAAAAGCATCTTAATTTAGGCTACTTCATTAATAATTTGAGATGCTTTGGTCTATTATCCTGTCTATTAGTTATCTGTTCTTTCCTTACATAGCCTCATATGTGATAATCATTTCTACTATTATTATTCAGTTCATTGAAAGATAACCTGATTTTCATGTGGCAAGCCTGGTAAATGATGGCTTACTCTTGAGAGTCGGTGCTTGGCAAACCTTTTTGGGTGTTGTTGTTGAACTTTCCCTTTATCTCCCATTCCTCCTACCCCATAATACACGAATATTATTACCCCTACATTATGAAGGGGAAACTTTATGTTTTGAGAGGCTAAATGACTTTTTGTTTTTCAGTCAATTCCAGCTCTTTGTGTCCCCATTTGGGGTTTTCTTGGCAGAGATACTGGAGTAGTTTTGCCATTTCCATCTCTAGCTTATTTTACAGATGAGGAAGCTAAGGCAAACATGGATAAGTGACTTGCCCAGGGCCATAAAGCTAGTAAATATCTGAGGCCAGATTTGAATTCAGGAAGATGGATCTTCCTCACTTCAGTCATGCTATAAACTATACTACCTAACTGTCTCTTAAATGATGTGCCCACAGTCAAATGACTAAGTATCATCTGAGGCAGGAATCGAAACTATAACTCCAATAATCTCTGGGCCTAGAGTAGATGGTGCCTTTCCAGTAATTTTTATAGTCATCTTTCCCACTTTCTCACCCTTTAGATTCTGTAACTCTTTAAAATCTTGAATAAAAAACTATTTATGTAACCACCTTTGTTATTAGTACTGTGTTCTGTACACTGTTAAGTACCTAATAAATATTTGCTGTATTTCCAATATAATGAATTCATAAGGAAAGACAATTGTGGAGACAGTGTGGTCAGTAAAGTCAGAAACTCCTCTAAACAACATGCAGATTATTGGAGCTCAGGAATATATTCCATTTAACATTAAGCTAAGCCTCTTCAATTCAATAGGCTGCAAAAACTATGTGTAGTGGCTAGCCTACTTCAAAGGATGAGGAGAGTAATGTTGAATGGAAAGAGAAGGAAGAAGTATTCTCCCACATAACTGTGACTACCTCAATTGGTGGGGTTTTCTTAAGAAAGGTAATCAGTGGGGCGACTAGGTGGCACAGTGAACAGAGCACCAGCCCCTGGCGTCAGGAGGACTTGACTTCAAATCCAGTCTCAGAGACTTAACACTTACTAGCCATGTGACC
Organism: Pseudochirops corinnae; assembly: GCA_028646515.1. NCBI lineage: Eukaryota > Metazoa > Chordata > Mammalia > Diprotodontia > Pseudocheiridae > Pseudochirops > Pseudochirops corinnae. The sequence goes on from CM053592.1 coordinate 163,894,289, forward strand.
TTGGGCAAGACACTTAACCCCAATTTCCATGCCTTCCCCCCTCCAAAAAGAAAAAAAAAAAGAAAGGTCATCAGAGCCACAGTCTTGCCACCATAGGAAAACTTTCAATTAAGAGTGAAAATTGTATCATAGAAAACTGATATTTTGAGTAAAGAAAACTGTTTAGCATTTAGAAGAAATGAAAATGAAAAATGTTTTAACTAAGTTAAAAATCTACTAACTGTGCCTGAGACTTGGAGTTTATAAAGTGTCATCATTTGAAGAAGGGTACAACAGAGAGTGGCTGATACCATAAAGATAGGGAGGAAAAAACAATGGTATAGAGCCACTACTCCAAAGCCCATGGTTTGGGCAAAGAGCACCCTAGTGCATCATCTTGAAGTTTCTCATTTTAGCCAATATTTATTGCTTAGCAAGGTGCTAAGCACTGTAGTTACTTTGCTGCTAAAGTACTTGAAATGCAGTCAGCACCCTCTAAATTCAATGATTTTAGAGACTGATTGAATGAACATTCGAGAAAATGTGGTGTGCCAGGAAAATCAATAATTCATCAGCGGAAAAGGAGTCATCCTTTGGGCACAATTTTAATAATCCAATTAGGGAATATATGGCCCAATAGGGTCCAGGATTACTCTATTGTATGATATAATGATTAACAAATTTTGGGAACCAGTTATCAGAGAATCACAGATTCAGAGAATTCCAGGATAGAAAGGGAACAGAGAAGGCAACTAGTCTATCACATATCCAAAATGAATATACAGAATGGCATATGTTAAGTTTTAATCTAGACTTCTTGAATTCCTCTAAGGAGAGAGAACTACCTTTCTTATACAGTCTATTCCACTTTCAGAGAATCCTAATTATTAGGATTTTTTTCACCCTTGATATCAAGCCCAAATTTGGCTCTTTAGAACTTATTCCCTTTTGGATCGAATAGGACAAGTCTAATCCTTCTTTCATGTGACAACCATTCAAGTACTTCAAGACAATTGTCATCTTCCTGCACCCCTGAATTTTCTCTTTTCCACACTAAACAGGCTTGTTTCCTTCCATTGATACATATATGTCATCATTGACTTGAGAAAATTCATTTAAATATTCTCCAGCTTGTCAGTGTAGCTCTCTAATTTATATGACATATAGATATCAATGGAAGGAAACAGGCCTGTTGGGAAATCACTCTAATATCTTGGCCAAGAAAGCTCCATGCACAGCATTGACAAGTTATGATCTACAGGTTCACAAAAAGTCGGACAATATTGAACAATATGGTATAACAACATCCCATTTTATTCACATAATACAATTTATTTATCTATTCTCCAGTTACTGACAATACATTTCACAATCATTTGATATCACAAAATATGTGACTTCAAATATTTTGTTATATACTCATATTTTCTTCTTATCAAAGACTTCCTTGGGGTATAAGCCTCATAGTGAAATAACTGAGGGAAATGTTTACACTGGGATATTGAGTTCTATGGTTTCTGATTCTCTCTTCAGTATTCTGTTTTATTCATCTATTTTTTTTTTGTTCTAACAAATACCAAATGGTTTGATGACTGCATCTATACAATTGATAGACCTCTAAAAGTATTATTTCTCTTTTGTTTCCATTGACATCTTAGATTTTCATTTTTCCCTACAAATTTTGGTATTATATTATCAATTTGTAACAAAAATATTATTTTGATAGTTTGGACTTAGACAATTTATAAATTAACTTTAATATTTTCATTTTTAGAATGTTGGAATGGTACAGTCACAACATTGAACAACTCTTCATTGCTTCTTTAAGGGACAATTTGTAACTGAATATACAGTGATATGTTTCATACTTTATTAGATTCATCCTCAAATATGTTATATATTTGAAATGAGGTGTTATTATTTGAAATGCTATTAATTTGTGCAGATTTAGCTTTTAGTCTGCAATTTGGTGAATCTGTTAATTATCTCATTTGTTACTTTTGCCAATTCTCTAGGATTTTCCAAGTAAGCAATCATGTCTTAAGCAATAGGGATAGTAACCCCTCCTCTTTAACTATTTTAATGCTTTGGTTACTTTTTTCTTGTTTTACTGCTGTTGCTGTAATTTACAGACTATATCAAATGATAAAGGGGATAGTGGACAGCTTTTCTTTATACACACACACACACATACACACACATGTACACATGATTAGAGAAAATCTAGTGTATCTCCATTTTGTATTATGCCTACTTTGAATTTTAGATAGATTTTTTTTTGCAATATTCAAAAAGTATTTGTATGCCTATATTTTGTAGATACTTTAATCTATTCAATAATCATGGGGTTTTAGCTTTTTATTTGTCTTAATGTGATTAATTAATTTGATTATTTCCCTAACATTAAACCATCTTTGAATACCTGGTTGTCATCCAACTGGGCCATAATGAATGATTTCTTGGAAGAATTGTGGTAGTCTTTTTGATTAAATCTTTTCAAAATATTTGAAGAGATATTCTGTAATGATACTGAACAATGGATCTTCTATTTATCCTTCCTTTGGTTATTGGAATTCCATTTCCCAGTAAAAGGATCATAGTAAGTGGGTTTCTTATCAGTTTTTCAGAATCTTTATGGTATTAGACATGATTAGTCATTAAATGTCTGTTTAAAAATTCTACAATGAAACCATCAGGAAGAAGAGTGCCTCACATATATACCTTTTGTAGTACCTTTTAGTTAATTCTGTGTCCCTTTCTGAGATCAGATTACTTAAATTACCAAGTTTTTTCTTCTGTTAGTTGGATATTTATATTTTTAAAGTTATGATTTCACTTCATTCATGGTTTTTGTTTTGTTAACATCCATCTCTAGGTTCTAATCTGCTTTTGATATCTTTTTTGTCTGATTTTGTTATGCTTTCACCATGTTCATTTGTCATTTTATGTATTTTTTTGCCCTGTTTTTGTTTAGTCAGTTTGGAAAGTATTTTCAGTTTTTTTGAGCATTTCTCAAAAATCTGA
>CM053592.1:163897791-163914311 GCA_028646515.1 Pseudochirops corinnae
TTTTTTTTCTTCTTCTAAGCAATAGATTGTGGTGTGCTACTTTCATATTAAATATCTTATTTTTCTTTTATTTTATTAGGTTTTTCAAAAACTCATTTACATTTAAAGTCATAAGAATTAGGTTTATTATCTTCCTTATCTTTTTTCTGATACTTTTCCTTTCTTTCATTTTTTTTTTTAGCGAGATTTTGTTCTTGTTTTCTCTCCTGTAAAGAGATTGTTTTTTCTTTAAGTTATTTTTGATAAAGGATAGTTCTAGGTGATCACTTCTTCTTTTCTAGATGTTCAATAACTCTCACTTTAAATTATTGTTAAAAAATTTCAATACATTTAGAAAACTCAACCATGAAATGTGATATGAATAGGTTGTTCAAGATCAACCACTGGGGGTTATCCTCTATAAATATTTCAGTGAATTAAAAATAATTCTATATAGATATGTATATGATGCTTTTCAAAGTAAAATTAAATCCAATTGCTAAATCCAACAAATGAGGAATTACATGCCATTTTGTGATTCTTAACGTTTGGACTTATTTCAAACAAAAAAAAAATACAGGTATTGAAACTAAACAGTATCATGTGTACATGTGCTTCTCTGTCTAGTCAAAATGAGATATATACTGATTCCAATTTTATTTTTTTCTTTGCCAACTGGTCACAAGAGTCTACTTAGAAATGGAATAAATAGAGATAAATTATATTGGAACTGTGGAAGCCAATACACATTTAAAATTCTCACTGATAAAATAATATAGTCTTGTGGAAAGTATACATTCAACAAGGAACATAAAGATCTGGGTTTTAGGAAGAGGTATGGTATAATGCAAGGATAACTGGATAACACAGTGGATAGAGTATCACCCCTAAAGTCAGAAAGATTCCTCTCCCTGAGTTCAAATCTAGCCTCAGATACTTACCAGCTGTGTGACCCTGCGCAAGTCACTTGTTTGAGAATAAGTTCATACTTTTGCTTCTTTTCTAGCTTTTTTTTAAAAATCTGAATTAGTATCTAACCTTGAACTGTAGTATTTAGTAAAGGAGAATTTTACTTAGAATTAGGAAGACTTTGGTTCCAAAACAGTCTTGAATTGTTATTAGCTGTATTATCATAGACAAATTACTTAATAACGCAGAGACTATTTTGTCTTCCACAAAGTAGGAATAATAATGCCTGTAATACTTGCCTAGCAGGATATTTTTGAGGATCAAAGGAAAAATGCTGTGTAAACCTTAAAGTGTTATATAAATTCCATTTATTATTAATTCAGTTGATAAATGAAAGCTAACATGATGAAGTGGATAGGAATCTTTAGAATGAAGAAATATCTGACTTCATAGGTTGCTTCTACAACGCATTGTCTGTTGACCCCTGGCAAGTCACTTTAACTCTCAGGGCCTGTTGGCAAGTATCTAAGATTAAACATTCCTGAGTGGTTGCTGATCTCCTTTGGAAGAGAGCATTTCCTCACCAGGGAGATACCTATGCCAATCATTCGACAGGTTCAGCCAAAAAAATTCTTAGGTGATTTGAATCCATCAAACCTTCTACTCTTCTCTTTGTATAATACACTATTCTGGTTCCTGCAGCTACAAATACAAAAACACAGCAGTACTCTCCCTTAAAGAGCTTTCTTTTCATTGCCTAGTAAGAAAAAGGCAGATGGTCTATACTATCTGAAAGTTCTCATCAAACTCTGGAATTCAACAATTTCATAATATTTGGAGGGATGTAGCTGACAGTTATTTACATAACTGGGTTCAGCCATCTGGTTTCTTTATATAAATGATGAGTATCCTATTTAATAAACCAACTCCAGTCACTTATATTGCAAATGAGACTTCAAATGGGTGTTTCTAAGTATCTAGAAACTATGTCATGAAATAATATATGATATGCTTTTTCTTTCCATTTCTACACAAATTGATACTTTCTAAAATTGAATAAGTTCATTTTAATGATAGACTTCAATCTACCCACACGGAAGCAAATGTGGCAAAATAGAAGATGTTTAAATGAATTTACAGAGGATATAATTCTTCCTAAAAGCTGAATGCGCTCAAATTAGAAAAAAAAAATACAAATCATATTTGTAATTGTTACTTAAAAAGCAGCATAAATGGAGAAAGAGAAACTAGAATTAAGATATATGCCTATAGATTCTTTTTATACAATCGGAAACATGTATATGAAGATTACATAACGTAAAAACAAAAAGAAAAAATAAATTATTTCCTTTGATCTTGAAATCTCAGAATTGAAGTAGATATTAAAGGTAATTTAATTGAACTCATGTCTGAAACAAGAATTCTTTTACAGCATTCCTTCTGCAACATGAATACCATCTGTAATGAACACTTATCTTATCTGATCACCCAAAGGACTCAGTATTCCAGGCATGGGAGTCAGCCAGTGAATAGACATAGGTTTGGGAGATGAAATCTCACATATGAGAAAAACCCAGGAAGCTAGTGTAGGTAGATTGGAGAATATGTGAAGGGGAATATAGTATAAGAGAACCAGGAAAAGTAGGAAGATTCCAGGTCCTAAAGGTCTTTAAAATCTAAATATAGGATTTTATATATGATTCTGGAGAATAAGAGGTTATTGAATGGGAAGTGATAGATTCAAGCCTGACTTTTAGGAAGATCACTCTGACAGTTGAATGAAGGATAGTCAGGAGTGGAGAAAAACTTGACATAGGGAGATCAGTCACTGGGTGACTGCAATAGTCCATTCATGAGGCGATGAGTTCCTATGTTGCAAGGTAGTAACATTGTCAAAGGGGAAGAAGACATACAGGGGAGATATTGTGAAAGTAGAATTAATAAACTCTTATTGGATATGGGGGAAGAGAGTGAGGAGTGGAAGTCAACCCCTAGGTCATAAGCATGGTGACTTGGGGGGTGGTAGTGCAGTCAACAATAATAGGAAAATTTAGAAGTGTGTATGTTGCTGTGACAGGGGAGAGAGAGATGAGTTGATTTTTGAACATGTTGTGTTTACAATGTTGATGAAGCTTCCATTTTGGCAAGTCCAATAGGCAGCGGAAGAAACAAGAGTAGAGGTCAGGAGGAAAATTAGAGATGGATAAATATGTCTGAGAATCATCATTATAGAAATAATAATTGCATCTATAGAAGATAATATGATCACATTTCTTAATCTCACAGAAGCAGATGAGAAGAGCTCAGGACAGAGCTAAATTATTCTTAATATTTAAGCTAATTTGTGTCCAGCCCTCTCCTTGAAGATTTTTTGGTTACCCTAGCTGCATATAATTGGCTATCATTTATGCTGTACTATTGTGAATTTCAAGAATCTGGTCATTATTTTTTTAACAGAAGGGGAATCAAAAGAAGGGGTTGTGATATAAATGAGGCCAGAAAAGAGCAAGACTTTCTCTCTGGGATGCTATTCAATAAGTAACCAATTCTGTAATTGCAGTCAGGACTAGATTTCCTGTGACTTTCCCAATCCAATGTCAAAGTCTTTTAATTTCAAGACCCTACCAAAAGTTTTGCCAAATGAGAAGAATTTTTCTTATGGCTACAAGTCAGAAGGAAGAAATGGATGTAGAATCACTTGGGATTGGACAAGGGTGATTGAGATACAAAATCATGGAACTGACCAGAGAGACTGACGAGGATTCAAATAGATCAGAAGGCTATCGGCCAAGCCTGGCAAGCTGGTAGCAAGTTCTAACCAGTCTTCAGAGGTTGGATAAATCTTGCTTCATACAAATATCATGCTGACCTTCAAAAGAGCTCCAAGCAGTAGATGCCAAGAAAACATGTAGTTTACCCACTTTGCAGACTGAAGTTTTAATGAGAGAAATTTTCTTTTTCTTACTCTGATAGGGAAGAGGAAATGGGTAGTATGTTCATTTGGGGAATGGTTGATGGACATGTTTCTAGTGTTACTTTGCTTCCTTTTATTATTCAAATTAAATTCTTTTGGTGATTCTCTGTTGTTGCTTTCTTAAGTTTCTGTGAGCACAGTAATATTACATATCTAGACATGAATTGGCTTCAGGTATCTCTGACACTTCCATTATCAAAATGAAGTATGGGCTTAAGCCACACAGGACACATACAGCAAAAACCAAAACCAGGATACCCCACCAGCCCCCAGTGATCATGAATTAATGAGGAGTTCATAAGGAGATGCTCAGGGTTGCGCCATTAGATCGTGTATATGTATACACACATAATATATACACACATTTATATATGCATAAATAATATATAGTTGTCTATATGTATATGCATATATACCGATGCATATATTTATATAAGCATTTATACACACACACACATATAATATGTGCTTTTTCTTGACCTTTTAAAATTACCCTTTCTCACTTTTTTATTAGACTTTGTGCTGTGCAGCATTTTTCTAACCAGTGGGAAATTTAAATAAATTTATTGCCCATAGCTCATGATATCTGAAAACAGCAATTTATTTGGCAGCTACTCTATAAGAAATCTAAACAGATCAATTCTCCCTTAAGCAAAAAATAAATCCTCTAAACTGAGTATACTATTTTAATAAGTAAATCACCTCCATCTTTCATAATCATATATGGAACTTTGGTTCCATGGAAACTTTGATTGTTAATGAATTTGTGCATTAATCATAGTGAGATCATTCAGTTCTCTAAGCAGTTAATAGGCTTGATTAACTAGAGAACTTGGACATGATTAGTTGCCTTTGTCATAGATATCTACAATTGCCAAAGCATAGATAGGAAATGTCCTTAAATACCTGAGGATTTTTGGTGGATTGAAGCAGATATATATACATATATGTTGAAAGTATATACTTTTTGTATTTATTTAATTTGGGAAAGTAACAATGTATTATAGCAGCAGCAAGATGATACATCTTCTCTGTATCTGCTATCTATGGAGCAAATGTTCTACTGTCAGAATTTGAAAATCCTTAAATGGTACAAGAGAAATGAGGCCATAACAGCTAGAATCCTCATTCACTTTCAGACTAACTTGATTTGTTGTCAGCCACAGGAGAGTAGGTAAAAGAAAACCGGAACTGACTATTTAAGGGGAAGCCAGAAACACAGGGAAAATATTACTTTCTGTCCGCTGAGGCCATTTAGTGAGGGATGTGAAACGAGTTGACAAAGTGTGGCTTTTCTCCTCAGTCTTGTCCATATCTACTCCAGTCCATTTTGTAACTTTGGGTTACTTAGTGAGTTTCGTAAAAGAGTTAGCCTGGCTAATCATTCAAAAGCAAGAGGAAGATTTGGGATGTTTGAACTCACGAAAGGGAAGCCTTAAGGCTTATGAAAGAATGTAACGGTGAGACCTTCAGAGGGCAAAAGCAGGGAAGGATACAAAATGGCCTTGACTTTTAGCATATGATCTTTTGATCATAGTGTAAGGAAGAAAGGAGTGAAATGATAATGCTACAGAGGTGACTCATTAGACTTAAGATACCTAACTGCAATTTGCTTTTTACCATGGCTAATTATTTCAATAAACCACTAATCCAAAAATCACTAATCTCATCTCCTCTGCCATTTTGGTAGCATGCTGAAGCCCCTCTTTGTGACTGGGAGACAATACTTGTGAAGCAAGGGCTAGAGGCTTCTAAAGCATCTATATGAGAGCTATGAGATGACTCGTCTTACTAGATGTTACTACATGGTGACAGCCCACAGTGAAACCTTGAGCCAACACCTCCAAACTCCAGGGCAAGTTAACTGACACGATACATTTCCTAGGACATCCCAGACACTAAATCAACCTAGGACGGCCCACCATTTGAGGTGGTTATAAAACAGCTCTGCACCATAAGTTTTATCAGGAAGAGTAAGCTCCCACTCAATTCTAACTGATTTCCCATCTTTAATGTACTGAGCACAGTGAAGCACAGGATTGACAATGGCCTAGAAGGATGAAGAAAAGGGTTTTGGGCACAGAGATTTCTAGGCATTGAAGACTCCAGAAAAGTCTTGTTATTGGCAGGAGGGTAGGCTGATAAAAAGGACAGATTGTCACATATAAGCATTTTGGAACTCAAAGGGTTGTAAGGAGGAGCCAGAAGATTTAAAGACTAACACATTGTTACAACCCACGGACATATTTGGATTCTGGAAGAAAGAAACTTTTCGAAAGCACAGAAACAGGTAATTTAAACAAAATATATCTGTGAGCTTGGACAATTTTCATAATGAAGAGACTTTTATTTATAGGGATGGAGAGTTTTGTTCTTAAAAACTTCTAATGTCTGTCCTCTCTCTCTCTGTCTCTCTCTGTCTTTCTCTCTCTCTGTCTCTCTCCCACCCCCCCTCTCTGTCTCTCTCTGTCTCTGTCTCTCTCTGTCTCTCTGTCTCTGTCTCTCTGTCTCTCTCGCTGTTTCTTCCCGCCACCCCCCCCCTTTCTCTCTTCCTCTCTCTCTCTCTCCCCCTCCATTAGAGAACACTAGATTGCACTATTGGCTATTCCCATAACCATAGATGTCACGGACAGTGTTCCAATAATGCTACTTTCAGATTTGCTAATATTTTCACAATCATTACATTAAGTGTACTTTTAAGAATATTCTTAGCAGGGTTAAAAAGCTAAGCTGTGATTTATAAGGAAACGGGTGGATGCTGAATGATCTGGGTAATAAATATCTCTAATCTATCTGATGTAGAATAAAACTGTATGCTTCCTTTTTTCTATTTAGTTATGATTTTTTTCAGAACTGAGTAATTGTGGTTTTTAAATGAATTTTTGTTTTTAATTTGTTGTTGTTGGTTTGTCTTGATTTAAGTGAGCTTTGAGGGGGAGGAGCAGTGAAAAAAACATATTCCCCAGAAGGAAAAATGTAGGTGCTAATTTCCACTGCTTAATTTGAAAACAAAAGAAAAGAAAAAGATAAAGAAATGGACCATAGAAGTCATGTCACAAGATTGGATATGGAGAAGTGTTCTCTTGATTTTAATCATGGCATTAGATTGCTGTCAACATTCTAGAACCAATTATTAAAGAACTGGGTTGTAAGCATTTATTAAAGGAATTACTGATTACTATTAGTCAGCATGGGTTCATTAATATGAAAGAATTCTAAACCACCTTCTTTGTCCTTTTGGTAACAGAACTAATTAATACATTTTAAATCATAGTATTTCATAGCCAAAAATCTACAACTGGTATGCCATGGACTTTCTTGATCTGTTGAAAGGGGTCTTCAAAACCAAATACTGATCCTCAAGTAATCAAACATAACTCCTTTAACCTGAAGTAATACCTATTAAATATTATGCCTTGCTACTTTTATATATGTATGTTATAATTATTAAAATACGCATATTTTAAAGGCATGGCTGGATTCATAATAGGTGCTGGGGGGGTATTTCTCATGTTTCAATTTGCCTATTTGGAAAATAACCACAATCATATGGGGAGCAGTTATTGTTATTATTTTTTTACATTAAAAAGGAGTCCTCATACTCACAAAGTTTAAGAATACTGCCATAGCCTTGCTATATTATCAGATTTTAGAGGGGCATTTGACAAAATCTTTCACAACATCCTTCTAGAGAAGATTCTGTGACTAATTGATACAACAGGGAGATTTGTACTTATTAGAATGACCACACCCAGTAAGAACTGAATAATGACCTGATGTCACCTTGGAAAGAATTTTTTTTAACAGAATGACAAGAACTCATCAAAGACTTAGATGAAGGCACAGATGATATTTTTACCAAATTTATGGGTCAGATAAAGCTTTGGGGGACTAGTCAAGAATGTTAAATAGTGGAAAACTGGGTCATTGTTACATGAATTATGCTCCAATTTGAAAGGGAGTTCATCAAGTCACATCTATGTCTAAACAAGATTCCCATCACCATCCTCTCCTTGACCTTCAATAATTCCACTTATAGAAAACTAATTCTTATAAATCCCTTTCTAATACTGAGATCCACAACTTGCAACTTTTTTGTATTTGTCTTAGTTCTGTTATCTGGAACAAGTCAGAACTGTTGATTAAGAAAAAACAAGTCAGAATTCTTGATTAATTAAACACATACATATTCATATATACATAAATATATGGAATATATGTGTGTACATATATACATGCATAAACATATATACATGCATGCATACACCCATATATATACATACACACACATATACACACACACAGACATTTTTGCAAAGAATTTTGCATATGTGAATTCAGTTAACACACACAACAACTCTGTGAGACAAAATGCCATGGATATTATTATACTTATTTTAAAGATTAAGAATTCCAAACTCAAAAATATTAGGTGACTTGTATACAATCCCATAACTAACTAGTGAGTGGACTAGTGAGTCTCCTCATTCCTCTCCAGTGGAATCTCTATTACCACAAATGCTGTTTTTGTGAAGCTATCACATAGTGGAGTTGACAAGCCAAAAGGAATTAATGAAGTTCCAACTCAGTACCAGGCACTGTGCTAGCTGCCTGGGATAAAAAGAGAGGCAAAAAAAGGGATTTCTGCTCTTGAGGTGCTTAGAGTCTGTGTGCTGAATAGAATACTGGAAATAGAATCAAGAAGACTTGAGTTCAAACATTACCTTAAGTACTTACTAGCTGTGTAACCCTGAGCTAGTCAATTAACCTTTTTCAGACTTGTTTTCCACATCTATAGAATAAGAATAATAATAATATCTATTTCACATGATTATTATGAGGATCAAATTAAATTATATAGTCAAAGAACTTTGTATACCTTAAAGAGTTAGACAAATTGTAACCACATCATCATAATTATTATTACCTATGTTTTCCTCATTAAGAATTCTGCATTTGATTTTTTAAAACAAAAAGGCAAGACCTTACATTTCTCCTGATTACATCGCCTCATTAACTTCTGTCATCATCTCTCAAGGTACAGGATATAGAACACATGATGACTACTAAAATTAGATGAAAAGTAACTGGAAGATTTGGGAGACAACAAGCATAACATGATTCAAAATTACATCTCCTCCCCTATCCCACCAATGGTAACATGGTCTTACTATGGTTTGTCTTATGTCCAAAACAAAAGCAGTTATACTCCTCAAGTTTTCTGGCAGATATCACAGGTCAGATAGCACAGGAAATGAGCTGCTTTTTTTTTTTCCTGAAGGAACTCGTAGATGAGGAAAATCATTTTAACAATAGAAATTAGCACATTCTTTTCAACTTTTTATAGTATTATGGAGGTATCTAGGGCACAAGAAAGTTTAACGTTTCCCCGCTTTGAGTCATATAACCTGCATGAGTCAAAGGCAGAAACTCTGTTCTTTAGGAATCCAAAGACCACTTTCTATCCAGTATATCATGAGTGACTTAGGAAAACACATTCTAGACAGACAAAGATAATAAGCAGGATCACTTCTAGAAAAAGCCTACCAAGATGATGAAGGGACAGGGTCATGTTATTTTATTTTATTTTTTTTTTATTTTTTTATTTTTTGCTTTTTGGAGGGGGGAATGCATGGCACTTGGTGTTAAGTGACTTGTCCAAGGTCACACAGTTAGTTTTTGTGTTAAGTATCTGAGGCTGGATTTGAACTCAAGTCCACCTTACTCCAGGGGCAGTGCTCTATTCATTGTACCACCTAGCCACCCCAAGTCATGTTATTTTAACTGAAAGAGAAATCAAACTTGGAAAGAGTCTGTGAAGTGATTGATAGCTTAAGTAATTGCGCTTCTTTCCCATGAAAGAGATATATTTTATTTCTCTTAGAGGGCAGTTACTATAAACATATAAAAATTACAAGGAGATAAGTTATGGAACAAAGAACTTAGAAATGAAAGAGATCTTATGAGATTTCAGCACAGTCTACAGAAGGAAGGCATTCCTAGCAATTAGAGCTACACAAAAATACCTCAGAAAAGCTGTCAGTTTTATATGGCAGTAAATTGTCCATCATTTGAGATCATCAAAAGGAGGCTGGCTGCCCACATTTCAGAAATGTCTCATTGGGGATGTTTGTTCAGGTGTATGTTGGGTTAATTGGCCACTGAAGTTCCTATCAACTTTGAGTTGACAGGTCCTTTCAATTATATTCGTGCTTATATATTTTCACAATACTTTCATGTTCATTATTTTATTGTTCACTTCAAACAGCGCCATGAGATTAGCTGATACCTCATTTGAGGCTCAAAGAATATTAGACTTGGAGAGGGCATTAGTTATTATGTAATTCAGTGTCTTCATTTTACAGATGATAAAGAGAACCACAAAAAAAATGAGGTACTTCTCCAAGACCATACATCATCCTAGTCAATTCCAGATCATGCCCTAGAAACCAGCTCTCCTTGTTCACAGCAGGGAGGATTTTTGCCACTCTATTTGTCTATCTCATTGTTATTGCTGAGCCTTCTTACATACCTCTAAGCCCAGAAGCTTGGCAGCATCTCTAGTCATACACAGGTTGGAAGGCTCCTGTCTGTGTTTTGATAGTTCATCATGAATATGGAAAGAATCTTGATGCAGCAAAGCTTGAGAAAAGGGTGAGAGAGCATGTATCAGATATAATTAAGCTCTAGAACTGCTCAAACCAAATATTCACAAAGCACATTCCATAGTATGCTGATATATTGAGAGGAAGTTAATGGATACAAATTCATATTTAATGTGAAGTGTCATAATTTATTTTATTTTGATGCTCAAATTATTTTTCCTGGCATGTAAGGAGTCAGTAAAACATAAAAAGCAAACACTAAAGCTCCCTTGGAATTTCAATGGGCCTGAGCTGTAGTTAGTAGCTGAGTTAATAATGCAATGAAAAAATCCAATGAGGGTACATAACATTAATGAATAAATTTTCAAGGCACGGATGGAAGATAGGAAGCTTATTTCCAGTGAACTTCACATTCAGACTAACCTAGGTAAGGTGACTTATAACTAAGTTTCAAAAAGGACCTCAGCCAAGTACTATGTTGGGCAGGGGGAGTGTTGGCCAGGGACTTGGGGTAAGTGGGGGATCGTATTTTGTTTCTGCCTTATGATTTCAATGATGTCAAGTTTCTGAGAACCTTTGTATGCACAATTAGTTCCATATCTGATCTTTTGCCCCCATAATTGGTTAACTGAAATTACAAATATATTGGCATATAAAATGAGTATGTCATTATTTGAACATATTTTCTATTTTCAGTTCCCACACTGAAACTGATTTTCTTATCTTAACAAGTGAAAATTTGGGTCACATGTTTTCCCTTTCTCCATTTCAAGTACAAGGACTCTTTTTCCAAAGACATGTCAGAATGAGCTACATTGAACTTTGGCAACAGCCCCATGGGATGGTCTCGTTGTGGCTTTTCTCACAGCAGAATTGGCAAGACCAGAATGAATGTGAAAGGTTGGAACTATTCAGAACCGCCAACCCCCAAGAGCCACTGTGGCTCCACCGTCTTTTTTCGTTACAAAAGTGGCTTTTTTTTGGTACCCATCCTCTTTTAGGACTTGTTCCTCACACTTCTGATTACATAAAATAATGGAGTCCCCATCTTCTCACCTATCCTCAAAACAGGATACATTGGTAATGTTGTAATTTAAAGACATAGAATGTATCTTCTGGCTCTTTATCCTCTAGATTTTTGCCAAAGGACCCTGATAATTTATTGAAAGCAACATAATATAGTGGGAAAAGTGTCAGCCTTGGAGTTAGATGGACCAGGATTCAAATGCCACCATTAATGCTTACAATCTGTGTAACTGTGACTAAGTCATATCAACTCTCTGAGCTTCAAGGTCCTCCTCTGTAAAATAATTATGGCAGCTTCCTCACAGAGTTTATTTGAAGATTCAGTGAGACAGTATGTTTATAGAATTTTGCAAACCTTAAAATCCTACATATATTTCAACTGTAATACTTAAGCTAAATGATGCCTTTTAATGTGTTCTTTGCCTGAGAAATAAATCATTCAGTCTTTTATTAAACAGTTGATAAATATTACCTCTCTCTTCTCTCTCTGCTTCTTGCCCTGGCTATCCCCAAGAATGCTTTCCCTTCTCACCATTTCTCTTAGAATCACTGACTTAATTCATGACTCAGCTAAAGCATCACCTTTTAAAGAAAACTGGTTATAGTGGCTGATAATTCTTCTTCTCTCAGGTTCCCTTCCATCCACTCTGCATATCTTTCATGTAAATTTTTATGTACATGACATCTCCCTCTTTAGAATGTAAATTCTTAAAGGCAGTGATTGGCTTTGCTTTTTCTTTGTATCCCCTGTTTTTAACATACTACCTGTCATAAAATAAATGCTTAAATAATGCTTGTTAATTAATTGCTTGATTGAACATTATCCCTGCCCTGGTTTGCTCTGAGATCAATGTGGCCTTATAGAAATAATGTCATATTTAGAGCAAAGGTTCTTACTCTGGATGCTGGGGTCTAAGAATCTGTTTTCCTTTTCAATGTTATGATAACTTCATTTTAATAGAATTAGTTTCCTTTGTAATCTTTATGTTTTATTTTATACATTTAACAATATTATTCTGATAAAGGATTCACAGCTTTCACCAGACTGAATAAGAGGTCCATGACACAAGTAAGCTTAATTATCTCTTATCTTGAGTCAAAAGATGTGATTTTAAGCCATGCCTCTCCTTGTAATTAACTCTATGAACTTGGGAAATGCTTACTGGATTAGGGGACAGGATGTGAGTTCAGTCCTGGTTCTTTAGCTTAGTATGGGTGAGTATGGTAGGAAGGGTCTTAGATTATTTTGCATGTTACATCAACCCTAACTTTAGATTAAACTGTTTAGCATGAATTCCATGGTAGTATTTTCACATTGCATTGTAGGCAGAACATGAATTATCTCTGTCCCAAAGGCATGGGTAAAATTAGTCCTGAGGCAGCAGAGTATAGTGGGAAGTGTTAGCATCTCTAAGACTTACTTGGATTTATAATTTGCCTTTGACACTTGATGGTTACGTGGCCTTAGCAGAATCACTTTAACTCCTTGATGCTCATGTTGCTTGTCTCTAAAATTAGGATGATAATTGTAATGACAGCTTCACTGCATGGCCATGAAGCTCTAATGACAAGTAAATATAAAGTGCTTTGCAAATGTTATAATATCATAAATGTATCAGCTGTCATCAGCATCATTGCTGGTGTTCAGTGATCACTTTCAATTTCAACATTTTTTAAAATAACTACTTTGTTCAAATCAATAGGAAAAAAAAATACCACCACCAGCAACGTAATATACTAAGCTGGGGTGGGGGTGGGAGGTGAGGCGGTAAGGTACCACAGTGGAATGAATTAAATAATGCATGACTGTTACCCTTTGTTGTGCTTATGGTCTAGTAGGGGACATACTAGATAAACAGTGACACAGGAGTGGAGAGACATATCTGGAAAGTGATGAGTAGTTCAGTTGGGATGATAGTCCTTTTGTGTATAGGGAAGTAGGACATGCTAGTCTTAGACAGCAGAGAGAACCTGGCAGATGTCACATTATGGTGATGAAACACCAACTGAATAATGTCTACATCATTTGGGCTCTGCTAATTGATTTGCATAGTGAAGGCGCTGGGTTTGTCATCCTGTCTGCCACTAGTGATGTTATAAACCATTTCATTCAACTCTGTGAGCAGTGGAGATGAAGGTTTCTAAGGCATGATAGCTAGGCATATGTCATGATTTTAAATGATGAATTCCTGTTTAAAAAAATAGCTTTGCCATGAGAAGTAGCACTAATGAGACCACTCAGGGTTTAACCCATCCCTTTCCCCACTCCCACACACAGAATCACCCCTTCCATACATTTATCTTATTCTAAGAAAGTTAATCAGGAGGGCAATGTAGTAATTATGTGACTCAGTTCTTTCCCAAATTAAGTTTGATATTTGAAACTACCCTTTAAACAGAGATGAATCACCTTTGAATCATAACAATTGGCACGTATTGGGAGGTTCTTAACAGCAGAAGTACAATAGTAGACTGAGGTCACCAGAAAGGAAATTAGGAGAGAGGAGCGGACTGACCATCTTTCCACCAGGATTGAACATAAATCATTGTGTTCCTTATGTCACACAGTAAGTGTGAAAGTCACTCCTTCCAACCCTTAATTGATTATTAGTTCTTCCCAATATTAGAAAGGAACGATGATCCCTTGTAACATCTCCCTCACAGGCTTATAGTGATGATACAATGATATAATGTATGCAAAATGACTGAAAAGTTCTCTCCTTCCCTCCCTCTGCCCCTCTCTCCCTCATTTTCTCCCTTTCTCTCTCCCTGTCCTCTCTTCTCCTTTTCTCTCCTTTCCCTTACTCCTTTTCCTCCCCTTCCTCCTTTCCTTATTCCTTCTTCACCCGTCTTCTTCCTCTTTCCCCTCTTTTTCCTCCTCCCTTTCCTCTCCCTCATTTCTTCCTCTTTCTCTCCCTTTCCCCTTCTATCTCCCCTCACCTTTTCTCTCCCTCCTCTACTTCTACCTTCCCTCCTTGTCTCTTTTACTACATAAACATGGCAAAAGCTTCCTTTTTTCATAGCACTTTGAAAAACACTCTATTAAGGAAGTAGTGATTGTATCATTTATATTTTACAGGTCAGATCCCCAGAAGAGATGCATATTCTAAGGGAAATACTGAGGTGCTTCACTTCTAATAGTGTAGTTTATGAGACCCCACTGGTATTTAATTATATTTTAACAAAGACATTTATTATGATGGTATAATATAAACAGATGGTATAAATTATTCTTCCATCAAGCCTGGAGTACACACTCCCATAGACACCCAGATTGTCCAGGGAACACAGTAACTCAAGCTGGGAGTACAATCAAAATAAAATGAACGTGTAGAAAACATGTGGCAAAAGTTAATTCATAATCCCTGGTATCGTATGGCCTAGAAGTCCTTTTTCTCTTGTATAGTTCCCCTTATTTGTAGTAACTCTGTTAGGGGAAAAGGGAAGACGCACTTATACTCCCAGTGTGTCTTCTTCTTCCATTGCTCCCTACATCATACTTGTCTCTATTTCAAAGGCGTTCTACTCCTTGAAACTGTTTCCTCCATAATGTGACTTTTTCTGTACCCATGTCTGTCCATAAATTTTTCTCTGGGTTGCAAAATAGTTAACTTTTCTCCTGAAAGTACATTAACTCTGATTATATGGTCAATGGAGAGGGGGAAGAAAAATATTACCACTCCCTGCTATGAGTATCTCCCACAAAGTACTCCTCAGTCTGGACTAATCCCTTGAAAAAATAATTGTTAAAAAATAACTATTCATTAGTTTATTTTCCAGGTGTGGCTAGTTTATTTAATCAGCCAATTGTACTGTCTACTTCTTGATCCAATCAAAGAGGTTCCCACTCCTTAAAATCTTTACAGGATGTATGCATCAATTTTACCCTTTAAAAGTTCACTGTGTGGGGGACTGTATCATGTAATTGCAATATCTGATCTCAGGATAAGGACTCACATTCATGATCCCTAACAATTGAATTATAGGCAACTTCCTTGAAACATAACTTACTGACATCATTAGATCTACATTGCCAGGAATCTGGATATTATCTAGTATTTTCTGACACTATAAGACAATTGATTAATGTAATTTATATAAAATATGCCTATTTTAACTTGTCTGGAGAAATTCCGTCAAGCTATTGTTTCTTCTTTAAAAAACGATAATGATGTGACAATAGTGAAATGTAAGTAATGTTTTAAAATAATAGAAAGGCACCATACAAATGGTCTGAGACTCTATAGATTTCAGTGGTAAAATCTGAAAGTGTTTCTACATGATTGATAATACATTTCAGGGATACTATATAATTTATTAACATTTCCTATATAAATGGTTACCAATGATGGGCCTATTTGATGAGGCATGAAAAAACATGACCTGAAATGACAATCTATCTTGAGAAAACCTAAAGATGCAGATGCCACGGGACTTAGAAAAAAAATCCTTGTAACATGAAGTACACTGGAAAGCTTTCATGCCTAGCTTAGCTCTTCATCCCTTTCATAGTTACATGCACATGATAAATTCTTAATGTCTTTGCTTCTTCTAATCTTTTATTAGTAGCTGTGAAGAACTATTCTTCACACATTATGCTAAGAAAGGCCCTTTATCAAAAGCCTGGAGACTAAAATGGGAAAAGACCTAGAGATGGATTATTTAAATAGCATTGTGGTGGCTAATAGAACATTTAAAAGAAGAACAAAAAAATCAGCCCCAGAAGGACTTACACTTTCAATGTCCAACAGGGAGAAACAAAGATATGCTTTTATTTAAATTATGTCAGCATGAATGATGCTGCACAAAGAAGTGGTGCTATTTTCAGTAGTTGTATCAGCAATGCAGTATTCACAATGCCTACAGTAACTATAAATATGCTGATATAGTTATTAATCACAAAATAGAACAGGCTCTCTACATAAGAAATATAGATAGTGCATTCATTTAAATACCAGAAGACTGAGTCCCAAAACCAGAAAGTCAAAGCCAACCCAGTCATGATGAAGTTGGCACATGTGGCCAAA
>CM053592.1:163914811-163932105 GCA_028646515.1 Pseudochirops corinnae
AGATAGATAGATAAATAGATAGATAGCACACACACACATATATACTACACTATTTTTCCAAAATATGTAGGTAACTCATTAGTATATTATAGTTAAAGGTGATGTTTGTCTCAGAATCAGAAAAATCTCTACAGAAAGTTTTCCAAAATTCTAAAAGAATGTATTGACCAAAACTCAACACACACATGCAGATACGTTTATAAATACATCCATGTTTACACAGATACATATATGTGTATATACATATACCCATACTAGTATGCTAAGTATAGGAAGCAAGTAGCAAGGTTAATAGAGCACCAAGGCTGGAGTCAGGAAGACTCATCTTCCTGATTTCAAATTTGGCTTAAGATGCTTAATGGCCATATGATCGTGGGCAAGTCATTCAACCCAGTTTGACTCAGTTTCCTCACCTGTAAAATGAGCTGGTGAAGGAAAAAGCAAGCCACACCAGGATCTTTGATGAAAAGGCCCCAAATAGGGTCAATAAGAGTCAGACACAACTGAAAACAGCTGAATAACCACAGTATTGTGTATACTAGTCTATAGTTAAATATGCTAACTATATTCCTATACACTTAGTGTATACACACATATATGTACCTTTATATACATGTATGTATTTAGAAATGTATCTACATAGAAATATCATTTGGTTTATGATTAAGGTACTGTTTTGGGCCTTTGAAAAGACCTCTGCAAGACTGAAGTATCTAATCTACTTCTTTGATTTGCTTTTATACATAACCCAAACAAAAATGTATCTTCTGTACGGACATTTTTTTTATGTGATTTGATGTGTATGTGTGTGCGTGCGTGCGTGCGTGCGTGTGTGTGTGTGTGTGTGTGTATGTGTGTGGTGTTTTCCCTGAAAGGGAGAAAGAAAATGGAAAACTGAATTCCTGTATCCTTTTCTAATTTTTACATTCCAGGGTGATTTCTTCCCTGCTTCTCTGCTGTGACATGAGGGGGCCCTCTTTCTTTGCTTTCTGGCATAGTCTTTGCTGCCAGCAGGTAGACTCCAGGAACCCAGCTCTCTGAGACTCCAAATAAATGGGAGTATTAGTGAAGCATCTTCATTTGCATTGCTGACAGCTACCCATGGATTCACAATTCATTACGGCAGTGTTTTAGAACTGAACTGTCCAGGGCAGCCCTGCACCATCGTAGGTAGCAGGAGAGTGAACTGCAAATCTCCTTGGAAGAGTCTGGGAGACTGGAGTCTATGCTGACCTAGAGCCAAAAAAAAAAAAAAAAAAATCAGGAATAATGGGGAAAGAGAAAAATATGGAATGAGCTCACTCTGTTACTCTGTGCCCTATATTAAAAGACAACAGAAAGCAATCACACCTTCCCTGAGTTTCTGCAAAGAACTGTGAATAGCAAAATACTGAGAACATGGAAATTATGCCTTCTAATTCTATTTATTCATCAGTTTATGTAGATAGTTCATTAATATATTATAGGTAAAGGTGATGTTTGCCCCAGAATCATAAATTTTAGAACTCGAAAGACCTTGGAAGCCATGCAGTTTAAGCCTCTCCTTTTATAAATGCGGCAGCTGAGACCCAGAGAGGAAAATGACTTTCCCAGAGTGAAACTGTCATTAAGTGTCTGAGGCAGAATTTTAATCTAGATCTTTCTGAATCCAAATCCAATGCCTCATCTCTCTACTATGCAATCCAAGCCCATCATTTTACAGATGAGTTGAAGTAAGAATATTGACATGCCCAAGATCACAAAGTGATCAGTGCCAGAGCCAGGCTTCCAACCCAGGTCTTCCAACTGCAGTCAGTCACTTTCCTGATACATCTCCTTGCTTCCCTAGACTATAAACTACCTGAGAGTAGAAATTGTATCACACTTCCTTGTAACCCCACAACACCTGACACAGGGTTTTCACTACATAATGAATACTCAGCAGAGCTATGTTGATTGATCCATTGTTCTAAAACTAGCATCCTATATTTATCCTTGTGTAATTACATATCTAGACAGTTTGCAATATGACTTCCCAAATACTTATTGGTTTCATTTGTATATAATCTCAACCCTTAATGTTATAGAAATTTATCTTCTATCATTTCCTACAACACTTTAAAAACTCAAAGTTGGAAGAGACTTTTGAGGCTCTATAGAAAAATGCTTCCCTCAAGTGGACTCATCCCATTCATAACCATCATCATGAAACAAATTATAAACCTTCAGTAAACATTCATTTAGGTTTCTACTATATAAAATACAATATGTTAAATGCTGGCTGATTTAAAAAAAATTGAGGTGTGGTCTCTGGATTCCCTTCTCTCATAAAGTAAATAATCATCATGATAAAATGACCTATTGACAAGCTATGAATGAAAGAACAGTCTTACTTTGGAGGTTAAAGGAAGCTTAAACATTATCTTGTCCATTTAACTGAGGAGGGATGTAAAATCTGAAGCAATGACTTGTACCTCTTGTCACAACTAGTTGGCAACAGAGGAAACACTAGAATTCTAGTTTCCTGATGCATATGGTGACAATAAGACTATACCACAGTATATTATTATCATTATCAATGTAAAAATTCTCATCAGAGATTTATCAGTATGCACATAGCTTCTTGGGGAGAAGCTCATCAAAGACAGTACATTATGGTTGTTCTGAAACTTCCATTTAAAGATTGTGAGAAGTCTGTGGCACTGTGGATGAGACCAGAAAAGAGTCCTCTCAGTCTTTCTTCAGGGAAGCAGGTGTTTGAATTTCTATGGGGTACTTAGGAGCATCAGGAAATAGACGCATGTTGATTGCTGGTTTGGGAGACCACCTGGGAGTGCTGAGTGATGCAGCATGGCGAGAGAGTCAGCAGCTGTGCTGAGAATATGTCCCTGTGAGACTTGAGAGTGAGGGAAGGACAGTGTGTGTGTGTGTGTGTGTGTGTGTGTGTGTGTGTGTGTGTGTGTGTGTGTGTGCGCTCATGCGCAGCTTGGGAGCTGGGTCAGGACATCTGATACTGGGAACTAGTGCAAACCTGTGAATTAGAATTAGTTTTCCTAGGAGCATGAACAGCTGTGGTGAGTTTCAGGAGTGTCTGAGAGGATAATACCACAAGTGTTAAGGGAAATTCTCTTGTTCCCTCCCAACTAACATGTCAGTATGGAATGAACAGTGATGGATGGGGACAATTTCTTTCCAGTATGACATATTTAAATCACGAGCATCTGAACTTGTCTGGATTTTCAGTTTGCAAGAAGGTTGAGTGTCATTGAGTGAAGTAAAATGGACATATTTTCAGACACTAGAAATAACAAAATAGCTCATCAAAAATAACAACAAAAGAAAATTGTCATTTTGCATGGAATTTGTTTTTAGAACACACTTCCAATACTTTGCTTTTGAAAATTGTTTTATTGCTATTGCGTTTGTTGTTCTTTTTCTTGCTATTACGCTTAGATTTGATATGTTTACATATATGATTATGTCTATGGAAGGCCATCTTTATTAGTTATTCCTCATATTAATATATTTTAAGTTCCCTTAGGGCAGAGGCTGTTTCATTTTTTCTCTTCATCAGGAGTGCCATACAAGGTTTTGCACATTGTAGACCCTGGGAAAACTACTGTTGGCTTGAATTGTCACCCCTTTCTGGCATGTTTCTATATTTGTATATTATTCTATAGCCAATATTGCTAAAAACAAAACAAAACAAAACAAAAAAACCTAGCTTATACACAGAGAGTTTAAGTGCCTTGTTTTGGATCATGTACTAAGATTATAGAAAAGGTCAAGATCGAAACTGGGCTTTATGAGTTTCTGGATTTGAAACCTCAAATATAGTTAATTGCTGACAATGGGTTAGGGGAGGTGGGAAGTGGGAAGAGGCATTCCTTGTTTCGTGCAGTGAATGCCTTGTTCTTTTCAATGTGACCTTTAGCTCAATTTCCTATGCTATTAACTAGTGTAGAAACAGGTCAAACAAATCTAGGGAAACATTCATTCCATTCCATCAGGTAATAATGGAATTGAAAGGTTCATTGACGACATATCCAGGACAAGAGAGAGACAAGATAGGCAGTTGCCCAGGACAAAATAATTATTGATGATGATGATAATGCTTTAGTACTTTAAGGTTTTTAAAGCACTCCATATATTGTCTCAATGATTATAATGCTGTGAGTTATTTTATTCCCAATTTACAGATGTAGATATGGAGACTGAGAAAAGTTTGACTTGCTTATTGTCTTCCTTTTCTTTTCCCAAAGACACTTCCTAGAGGCATTTATAAAGTGCCTCCTAATGGCCAGGCCCTGTGCTAGACATCTTTTTAAAATCTCATTTGAGCCTCCAACAACTCTGTGAGGCGGGTGATATTTTTACCAACATTTTACAATTGAGGAAAATGAGGCCAATGGCACTTAGGGTCACACTGAGGCTAGATTTTACCTGAGATTCCCTGACTCCAGGTCTGGCACTGTAGCCAACTGCCCTTCCAGGTTTAGAGTTGGGTTTAATAGTATCAGAGATGACAAGTAAACCATATTGGATTCTCAGAGGTAGGCTGACTTATCTCCTATTCATGGTTCCAAAGGTAGCCCTGAAGGGTCAGGGGTAATTAATTCTCTAATCCCACCCACTAGTGTGCTGCACCCCACACCCAAGATTATTGTCTGTGTATCAATCAGCCTCAAGTAGAATTTAAAAGGGAGTCTTTGCAAAGGTAATATATTATGAACAATTAATATGAAATATCCTTAGAGAAATTTGTTCTATACTCTTACTCCAGGACATAAAGACTCCAGGGGAAAATAAACTCAAACTTAAAACAGCATAGAATTAACCTACAGATTCTAGTCTCTGGGAGCCTTTATCTCCCGCTTGTGTGGTACTCAAGAAATTCTCCTTAGGTGTCATTGCTGGGGTCCTAGAAGATATATAAGTTATATCCGTCCTTGGCTACAAGTGATATAGACACTGCTGCTAGCTAACCAAGGAATATCTTCTGGGAAAACATTGGGTAGATGGGAGCTGCTGTTTACCCAGTGGTAAAGTATTAGGATACTGAGAGGAAGTAGGAAGTCCAAAATCCTCTGTAGCCTTAGAAAGTGGAAGCCCCTCCTTTGATCAACTAAGAGAAGAGAAGACCTGGCCTAGACTGAAGTTTTACCTGAGGCCTCTCCTTCCCTTTCCTCTTATACATACATACATACATATATATCCTACATTCATTATCCATTCATATCCTATATATATTCATTATATATTTATTTATAATATGTTTATTATATCAACATTTACTTTTATAAGATTTTGAAATCTAAAATTCCCCCCTCCCTCCACACCTCCATTCCCCAAATGGCATGCAATCTGAGGTAGGTTATATATGTGATCATATTAAATACATTTCCACATTACTCGTGTTGTAAAAGAGGAATGAGAACAAAAGGGAAACACCAACAGAAATAAACAACAATGAAAAGACAAAATAGTAAGCTTTGATCTGCCTTCAGTCTCTACAATTCTTTCTCTGGACGTGGGTAGCATTTTCCATCATGAGTCTTTTTAAATTATCTTAGATTGTTGCAATACTCAGAAGAGCTAAGTCTGACCACTTTGGTCACAGCATAATATTGCTGTTATTCTGCATAGTGTTCTCCTGGTTTTGCTTACTTTACTCAGCATCAGTTCATGTAAATCTTTTCAGGTTTATCTGAAGCCTGCCTCACGCAGTTGATTTTTAAGGATATGCTGGAAAGTCACAGGCTCTAGCTTCTAGAAAAGCTTCCTTTCTTCACTTTCTTGATAATTTGAAGATGATTCCTGGAGTTGTGACTAAATTTCCTGGCCTATTGAACCAGCCTTCCTATCTGATGATGCCCTTTCATTCTATCCAATTATTTTAAAAAAATCATACTTAGTCTAAGCTCTATGTTGTGATTGATTAGTGGAGTAAATGCCTAGCAAAGGTATCAGAGCTGAGGTGGTATGGAGGGGTTTTAACTCCACTCTTTCAGAAGGAAAATGTTCAAATAGGAGGAGAGAGGGAGAACATTTAGGGCATTTTCAAACATCATCCAGAGCACATAAATATATTTTTACAGTTTTCCCCCCTTGCATCATGGAACTAATATCAAATATTTGCTACCAAAAGCCCAATCTAATCCAAACCAATAAGCATTAATTTATCATTTACTATATATAGGGTATTGTGCTTGTTTCTTATGAATTTAAAGGCAAAATAAATCAAAACAAAACAGTACAGGCCCTCAAAAAGCTGCTGGACATGGGCATTATCAAACTGGAAAGATAGTGACTGGAAAACAAAAACAAGTCTAGGAAATTATTATTTTAGCACCTCAGTCCTAAAAAAATATGCTAAATCTTATAACCCAGAATATTAATCCCTTAAGGATATGTCTAAGTTCTTATTTAACATAGCCCACGAATTATAGGACCTTTGAAAGGAGATTCTCATTGAGATGAAAGAAATATTGAAGTAACAACTTTCTCTAAATTCCAATATGACCATATATATGTAGAAAGAAATTATTCTACTAAGTGTAAGAACTATGGCTGAAGTGAGATGACCTGTTAGAAGGTTATTGGAAATGTCCCAACAAGAGTTCATGAGGGTCTGTACCTAGTGGGTGCCTTTAATGTCTGCTCTAGAGAGATAAAGTGAAGTAAGACATTAGCAAATCGAAAGACGAAGGCAGCTCACACTGGCTCTGTATCAAGTACTTACCCCAGAGTCACTGGGGCCAGGACAGATACCACTCCAAAACTTACCGTGTTCAACAGAGAAGATCCAGTTTAACTTCATATAAACTCTCCATCTTTCCCCAATTGTTCCAAGCTTTGCTAATGTGATCATTCTTCTCTTCCCCTCTTTAATCTACTCATCCTGCTAAGCAGCTGGTGAAAAGCACACTTGATCAGAATTTTGCCTCAAGGTCCCACTCAGAGCCTTCAAGTGTCAGGAAATGATAACTGTGGTCTTTTTTATGGGAAAAAATATACCCATATAAATGCACGTGTATGTATTTGTGTACGTATATATCTTCTGTTTGTAAAATTTGCCTAGTCTTTTACCTAAATCATCTCCTTTGAACCTCAAAATTACCTTGAGCAAGAGGGATTGCACAGAGTATTATTTTGATTTTCTGGAAGATATATATATATATCCTACATTCTACATCCTACATCCTACAGAAAATTTAAGTGCCTTGTATAAGGTAATAGGTAAGGACAGAGGCAGAATTCAACCTGTGGTCTTCTGAATCAAATTCCTGCATTCTTTCCAACCTGTGATGCGGACTTCTTAAAAACTAGGAGGGATTAGCCTAGAAGATAGCTCAGTAGAAACGTTGGTAACAGAAGCATAGACGTAGAATTGGAAAGGAGATGTCTTGAGATCAAGATTTTAGGCAAAGTCATCTGGGTAGTATGTGACACACGATATGCTAACCCAGGTCTCCAACTTTGCACACGTTTATAATCTGAAGAAATACGTAAAGTTTATTGAGTTGAGTGTAATCTTCTAATTGTGCCTAAAACACTCATTTGCTTTAAGCAGCATTTATTTATTCATATGCTTTATATGGTATAGTTGATGAATATTTGGTGCTTTACAAAGAACCATATTGCCATTAAAGAGATTGTGATTATGATGGAAGTCTAACAACTCTAGCAGGAAGTTTTACAGTACTTGATAGGGGCTCAAAAGCAAACCTCTACTACCACCTGGTGGCA
Organism: Pseudochirops corinnae; assembly: GCA_028646515.1. Classification (NCBI taxonomy): domain Eukaryota; kingdom Metazoa; phylum Chordata; class Mammalia; order Diprotodontia; family Pseudocheiridae; genus Pseudochirops; species Pseudochirops corinnae. Next base: position 163,922,540 of record CM053592.1, read on the forward strand.
GGAATATGTACTACAGCCAGGGGCTATTAGAGCTCATTAGAAAACAAAGTCTATCTCTTGCAGAGCCAACCCTATTGAGTGATGAGATGCATTGGATTATAGAATGTTAGAGCTCCAAAGGACCTAGGAAACCATTTGTTCCACTAGTTTCACTTTTTTACCTCCATTCCAGGCATTAAAGCCCATTTCCATCTCCAGCCCCAAACTTGTGTTTCTATTCCTGGAACTCTAAGCTCTGATTGGTGAATTTTCACTTTATCTGGGATAGACCCAGGCCCACCCTGCCACTGCTAAGATATCATCATGTTGTACCATTGTACATTTATATTCTTTACTCCTGAGACATCACCATGTTATACCATTATATGTTTATATTTTATACTTCATCCCTTTCTGAACTCTAGCTCTAAGAACAGTAATTAAATTAATACTTTATTCCTAGAAAGAACATAATACTCAACTACTCTGTGCCTCTAATCATAAATGCCATCTGACTTCTCTGCCTAAAATTAAATACATGAATAAATAAACAAGTAAGCAAAAAAGTTAGTAAAAGACATATGAACGGATGGATGGATGGATGGATGGATGGATAGATGGATAGATGGATGGATGGATGAATGAATACCAAGCAAAAAACTTCTTCTTGTACTCTGTTTTTTGTTTGTCATCTTTCCTCAGACTATCATACTGTATTTGTATCCTTAATGCATAGCATGATGTCTGGAAGATAGCAAGCACTTTGCTAAACCATGCATTCATGCATTCATTCATTTATTGGTGAACTCAAATGCATAGCCCCCACTATGCAGGAAATTTTATCTTCAGGAGAAGTGGCCCAAGGAAGTTTTGTTATAATTTACTTTAGACCACTATAGTTAGGTCTCAAGTAATATATATAATAAATCCCACAAAGATGTCTCCTATATTTGAATCTATAATATATAAAAGTTATAATTATGTAAAATGTGGTAATTGGGTCTGGCACAATAGAAATATACAGTGAAAATTTGAATAACATAACCACTCTGTGGGAGTCCCTATTTGCACTATTTGAGGCCTAGATCGGGAACCACACCAATATTATAAAGAAAAGTTTAATCTTATGCTCTATTTAGGAATAACTTTATACAAAGGCAGAATTAGTTGTTTCCTAAAGAGTCTGATTTGAGGAGCCCTGGGAAGGTCATTTACCATAAGTTGCTACATTTCCTAAAATTTCGGTCTTAGAGATTCATTCCTTTGGATAAGACATTATCCTCCCTGGAGGTTTGGGGCTACTGTAAAGCTAGTGCTGGGCAAAAATTCTAACAAGATAGTGGACATTAAAAATATGTATTGTAACCAGAACAGAAAATATTGGTTAAGTAACGTAGAGTGTTGCCTGAGGATCAGAGAGGTAAGTGTCTTGATTCTGATTGCAGTACAGGTGAGTATCTGGCCAGATTTCATGAATTTAAGTCCAACACTCTGGTATTCTACACTGTCTCCTTTTCCACAGTACATATAATCAAGTACTAATTCAAAATAGTACTGGTAATCTGGGGAGCATCCAAATGAAGGCAGTCTAAATAATTGGGGAGCCATGAGTCCATGTAATATTATCATTAGAAGAAATGGAGATATTCATCCTGAGAGAGGCAAAGACAGATTGTGGAGGCAGAGGACAGAGAAGATTCTGAGTTTTCATGTATACAAAAAGATACAAAGTGTATGAAGAATCAGCTTAGTTCTCTTTAGCCTCAGAGGGCAAAATCAGAAGCAATGGGTAGAAATTGAAAAGGGATCAAATTATGTTTGATATCAGGAAAAAAAAAATCTAATAGTTGTGAGTGTTCAAAATGAGAAGTTTTGGAAATATGTGGGTTTACTCTTAGTGAAGCTCTACTAATAAAAGGTCATCTAGCCAATGTTAGAAATTTATAATGTGTATTCCTAAGTCATTTTGTTTCTATGTCTAAAAGCCTGTTTGATGTTCATTACTTAACTAAGAGCTCTATCTTGGGAATTTTTGCTCTAGGGAAGGTAGTACACAATAAATTAAGAGCAAGCATCAAGGTAGGGAACAGGACAGAGTGGTAAGAGTATGGGGATAACCAGTGATAGTCCTTTGATAACCTCATTTTAAAATAAATAAATATTTTTTCTAACTGTATGTTAAAACTTTCTCACAGATTGAATACATTTCTAATAGGTCTTTCTGTTGACATAGAAGTCCTATTAGCACTTTTTAAAGTTTGGTAAAATGGGGTGGCGCCAAGATTGGAAAGTAGAAACAGGAAATTCCGTGAGCTCTCCCCACAATCACCTCCAATACCTGTAAAATATGACTCTAAACAAATTTTAGAGCTACAGAACCCACAAAGTGACACAGAGAAACAAATCCCCTGCTGAAGATAGCTTGGCGGGCCAACAGGAGGGGTTTATTGCAGGGCTATGGGAGCTGAGTGCTGTACTCCCCCCGCCTCCTTTCCCCTGTGAGCCACATGGTTCTGACCCCAGGGTGGCCTCAATGAGCAGACAGGCTGGGGCAGACTTCAGGAGACTGAATCACCAGCACTTGTGGTGATTTCCAGACTTCTCAACCCATACATACCAAAGAGAAAAAAAAAGGTCACTGGAGAACTCTGCTGGAACAAGGGCATGGACGAGTGTGCTCTGCCCCTGCCCCCAGGGTGAGAGGTGTTGGAAGTGTGGCAGCTGCAGCTGCTGCTGCCATGTGGCTGCCTTTGAAGATATCTCCATAGTTGCCTTCAGAGGATCTTCCTGCAGATTGTAGGGGGACCAAGCAACCATTCAAAGGATAATCGCAAATCACTTTAACCTGCTTGGATCTGAGTTGCTGTCTTGGGTGGTGGTTCTGGAGTGAGAAATATCAGTGTGCCAGTGTGGTGTCTCTAGAGAGCACGCCCTGCTCAGATTTCTGACAACATTTTTGATAACCCCATTGATTTAGGACAAAGCTTTTCACCCTGGAAACAGAGTTATACTGTGGCAAAGAGCTCAAAAGTCAAGTAATTGGCTGGCCAGATGAGAAAGCAGAAGAAACTCTATCAGCACACAAAATCCTTGTTGGAGGACAAAAAAAATAAAAAATCAAAGCATGGAACGAGAGGAAGACATCGCAGTCAGAACTCCTGCATCTAAAGCTTCCAAGAAAAATATGAGCAAGTTACAGGCCATGGAGGAGCTCAAGACAGATTTTGAAAATCAAATAAGAGACGTAGAGGAAAAATTGGGAAGAGAAATGAGAATAATGCAAGAAAATCTTGAACAGCAAGTTCACAGTCTGCTAAAGAAGATCCAAAAAATACTGAAAAAAATAATACCTTAAAAATACACTAACTCAAATGACAAAAGAGGCCCAAAAAAGAGAATGAGGATGCCTTAAAAATCCAAATTGGCCAGATGGAAAATGAATTTCAAAAACTCACTGAAGAGAATAATTCCTTAAAAATTAGATTGGAGCAAATGGAAGCTAATGACTTCATGAGAAATCCAAATACTATTGAACAGATCAAAAGAAATTAAAAAAAAATAGAAGGTAATGTGAAATATATCATTGAAAAAAACCGCTGACCTGGAAAATAGATCCAGGAGAAACAATTTAAACAATTATTGGACTACCTGAAAGCCATGATCAAAAAAAGAACTTAGAAATCATCCTTCAAGTTATTCTCAAGGAAAATTGCCCTGATGTACTAGAATCAGAGGGCAAAATGGAAATAGAAAGAATTTACTCATTGCCTCTTGAAAAAATCCCCAAAAGAAAACTCCTAGCCAAATTCCAGAGTTCCCAGGTCAAGGAGAAAACAATACAAACAGCCAGGAAAAAACAAATTGAGTATTGTGAAAACAAAATCAGGATAACACAAGATCTAGCAACTTCTACAATAAAGGATCAAAGGGCTTGGAATATGATATTCTGGAGGTCAAAGGAGCTAGGATTAAAACCAAGAATCACCTACCCAGCAAAACTTAGTACAATGTTTCAGGGAAAGTTATGGTCATTTGATGAAATCAAGGACTTTCAAGCATTCTTGATGAAAAAAACTAGAGCTAAACAGAAAATTTAACTTTCAAATATAAATAAGCAAGAGAAGCACTAAAAGGTAAACCAGAGGAGGAAATCAAGGAGAACTTATTAAAGGTGAACTATTTACATTCCTACATGGAAAAGTGATAATTGTAACTCATGAGACTTTTCTCAGTATAAGAATAGTTGAAGGAAATATATATGTATGTATATATGTGTGTGTGTATGAGAGTATATGTGTGTATAAATACATATGTGAGTATGTGTGTATATGTGTACATGTGTATATAGTCAGCAGGCACAGGATCAGTTGAATAGGAAGGGATGATATCTAAAAAATAAAATTAAGAGGTGAGATAAGAATATTATGAGAAAAGGACATAGGGAGTGATAGAATAGGGTAAATTATCTCATATAAAAGAGGCAAGAGAAAATTGTTACAATGGAGGGGAAGAACAAAAAGGCAAAAGGGAATGGGTCAACCTTACTCTCATTGAATTTGGCTTAAGGAGGGAATAACATACACACTCAATTGGATATCTTCCTCTACAGGAAAATAGGGCAGACGAGATAAGAGGGAGAATGATAGAAGGAAGGGATTATTGGGGGGAGGGTAGATAGAAGCATACACTTTTGAAAAGAGACAAGGTCAAAGTAGAAAATAGAATAAGTAAGGGGAGAAATAGGAAGGAGGGAAGTATAGTCAGACAATATATCTACTATTGTTATCACAATATATCTACTATGGAAATGTTTTGTGTAACTACACATGTACATCCTGTATTGAAACCTTTATCTTCCCAGAGCAATGGATGAGGAGGGAAGAAGAGAAAGAATCTTGAAATCCAAGTTTTAAAAACAAAGCTTAATTTTTTTTTTTTAACATGCAACTGGGAAATAAGATAAACAGGCACTGGGTTATAGAACTCCATCTTGCCCTACTGGAAAGTCAGATGGGGAACGGAGGAGGATATAAGAGAGAACAGATTGGGGGAACGGGTATTCAGGAATCACTGTTTTGGAGTGAGGATAGAGGAAAGATGGGGAGAAAATTTGTAACTCAAAATCTTGTGGAAATGAATGTTGAAAACTAAAAATAAATTAATAGAAAGTAAAGTTTGGCAATAAAGAATTAATGAATTAGATTACTTTTGTTTAGAAATACAAATTTTTTCACAAGGCAGTTAGGGAAAGGGTTGCCCTTTCATTAGTCATTTCTGAGATATTCACTTGCTAGACTATTTTTCAACCTGAATAGAGATTTAATAAGATAAATGAGCTAGTAGCAATGAGAAGCAGAGTTTGGTGTATATGGTCAACTAATTACATGTCCTACACACAACAGATGTCAACTTCTCTCTATTCAAAAAAGAACCTTGATATATAGAAAATTTAGATATTCCCTCAACCCACTTGGTCTCTTGAGTTCTTTTCTGCTATAATATTTCATGATGCAATGAGATAGAGATGGATCATGGATATATTTCAATGTGGAAATTCAAATATTCTTGTATACTTTTCATGAATCCAAAATTAGAGTACAAAACTTTATTGGAAGATTAAAAAGTAGCCAAGCCACTAACATACTAATGTAAATGAATTATTGAAATCCTAATTAATATGACAGAATCTTTGGCAGCATAATTGCACTGGACACTTTGGATATAGTTAGGAGACTATTTAAAAGAATGAAAAGGAAGTGTAAAAAATAGGTTGCCCATTCAGAAGACAAATATTGCCTAATTCATCATGTTTTGCTAGCTCCAATCATTGCATTAACCCAAACAAAGAAAGAAGGTATATAATAGTGAGGAGACAGTGGACCTCAGCATCCAGAAGAGTTGGGTTCAACCCACTGATACTTATTAGCTGTATGATTGTATCCAAGTCAGAAACAGTGTCTCCCTGTCCAAATGTGTCTAACTCCTTACTGTGGAAATTGCTGATGTGCTTTGGGAGGGGCAGTTTCTTCACTGTATTACCTTATAGCAGGGTTCAGAAAATTATGGCCTCTTCATTGTCCATGTGGTAAGACTTTTTTTAATCAGTTTCATGTAAAGTTGTATTTTAAAATGTAAAAAAAAAAAAAAAAAGCTCAAAATAAAACATTATCAGCTAAAGTACAAAAACATCTGATTATATTTGGCCCATGGGTTCGCCTTTGCTGACCTCTACCCTAAATCACTGAAATAATCAATCTAGACACAAAATGCACAAACATATATGCTCAAGTAAATACATTAAAATGATATTAATTCATTTCATATGTGCCATCCCATTCCAATGGGGAGATGGTTTAAAGTACAGGAATTAGACCTTTCTTTGTACTTGAGAGATTTAAAATTGAACACACCTCTGTCACTTAAGACATTTGTATCTTTGGATGAGTCACATTGTCTCTGTGGGCCTCAGTTTCCTCATATGAAATATGAAATCTTAAGATCTTATAATTAGAAGGAACTGGTGTAAAATTCCTCCCACAACACTTATCCCTTGTACAAGATGCAGAGCAAATGTACAAGATATAGCATTGGCACAGGTTTCAGCAATTTGCAAAATATGTCTCCCTCCCAAACATATACACATAAATACACAAAGAGTTATAAAAGAATCCATAGCCAATGTGAACATTATTTTAACTTTCCAACTCAAAGGATTGATATTAGTATTAAATAGAATATTTTATTTTTAATACATTTAATATTTCATTTTTTACCCTATTACACGTAAAAACAATTTTTAACATTCACTTAAAAAAAATGAGTTCCACTATACCCAAAGGTCTAAAAGATTTTGCATATAGTTTGACCCAGCAATACCATTTCTAGGGTTGTATTCCAAAAAGTTCTTATGAAATGGGAAAAGGATCCATATGTACAAAAAATATTCATAGTCACTCTTTTTGTAGTGGCAAAGAATTGAAAATTGAGGGGATGCACTGCAATTGGGTAATGACTGAACAAGTTGTGGTATATAAATGTAATGGAATAATATTGGTTCATAAGAAAAACCTGGAAAGATTTACATGAACTTATGCTGAATGAAGTGAGCAGAACCAGGAGAACATCGTACAAAGTAACAGCAACAATGTGCAATGACATACTTTGATAGACTTAGGTCTTCTCAACAATACAAGTATCTAAGACAATTCCAAAAGACTCATGATGGAAAATGCAATCCACATCCAGAGAAAGAATTATGGAGTCTGAATACAGATCAAAGCATATCATTCTCTCTCTCTCTCTCTCTCTCTCTCTCTCTCTCTCTCTCTCTCTGCCTTGTTCCCTCCTTCCCTCCATCTTTCTCTCTCTGTCTCTCTCTTTCTCTCTCCATCTCTGTCTGTCTCCCTCTCTCTCCTCCTGCTCCTCCTCCTCCTCCTTCTTTTCATGGCTTTCCCTTTGATTCTAATTCATCTTTGTAGCACTGACTAATGTAGAAATATGTTTAATTTGATTGTATATTTATAGGCTGTATCAGATTGCATGTCATCTTGTGGAGGGGAGAGTGAAGAAAGACGGAGAAAATTTAGAATTCAAAACCTCATTACTTGAGAGGACACATCCATGTCCTCTACTTATGAATGTTGAAAACTAAAAACAAACAAATAAATAAAAATGTAAAAAGTCACTTTCAGCTAAAATAATAACAGTGAAAAGTAAGTTTTAAATTCCAAATTCTCTCCCTCCCTTCTCCTGTTCCTTCATTGAGAAGGTAAAAAATTAGATATAGATTTTACATGTGCAGTTATGCAAAACATATTTGTACATTAGTCAAGTTGTAAAAGAACACACAAACAAAAAAAAGTAAAGAATAAAGTTTGCTTTGAGCTGCATTCACAATCCATCAGTTCTTTCTCCGGAGATGACAGCATCCATCTATCATCATAAGTTCTTCAGAATTTTCTCAGATCATTGTTTGCTGAGAATAGTTAAGTCATTCATAGTTGATCACTGTACAATATTGCAGTTACTGTGCAAATGTTCTCCTGGTTCTGTTCATTTCAGTTTGCATGAGTTCATGTATATCTTTCCAGGTTTTTCTGAGAGAAACCAGCTCATCATTTCTTACAGGACAATAGTATTCCATCACAATCACGTACAACTTGTTCCGCCATTTCCCTATTAACAGACATCTCCACCATTTACAATGCTTTTCCCTCACTAAAAAAAACAGATATAAACACTTTTGTACATACATGTATCATTGTTTTGTTTTTTCTCTTTGGGATACAGACCTAGTGGTGGTATCTTTGGGTCAAAGGGTATGCATGGTTTTTTGGCCCTTGGCCAGAGTTCCATATTGCTTCCAAGTGATTGAATCAGTTCGCAACTCTATCAACAATTCATTAGTGTTTCAATTTTCCCAACCAGCTTATGTCATTTTCCTTTTTTTTCTGTCATAATAGCCAATCTGGTAAGTATGAAGTTGTACTCAGAGTTGTTTTAATTTTCATTTCTCAAATCAATGGCAATTTAAAGCATTTTTTCTAGTGACTATAGATAGCTTTTATAAGCTCATCTGAAAACTGCCTATTCATATCCTTTGACCATTTATCAATTAGGGAATGTTTTTTTTTAATATATAAATTTTGCTCATTTTCTATATAGTTGAGAAATTAGGCATTTATCCAAGAAACTTGCTATATATATATTTTTTATATTTATGGTTAGTCAATGTTTTTCCCTCCATCTTATTTTCCTCCTGTTCCTCCTACTCCTACTCTCTTCATTTCATTCTGTCCATCCTTAAAAGTGTTTTGCTCTTGACTACTGCCTCCCCCAATACACTCTCCCTTCTACCAGAACTTGCTCTTTTATCCCCTTCTCTTCATACTTTCCTGTAGGGTAATATAGATTTCTATATCCAACTGAGCGCTTATGTTATTCCCTTTTTAAGCCAATCCAATTGAAAGTATTGTTCAAGCACGCCCCACTCTCCTCCCTGCAACTGTCCCATCTTCCCCTCCACTTTAAAAGCTTTTCTGCACATCTTTTATGTAAGATAGTTTATATTCTCCATTCTAATAGATTATATAAAATATAATCAAGAAGAGAAAATATAAGAATAATTAGGCTACTTGAAAGCATAGATAAAAAAAGAATATTGAATTAATAATACAAGAAAAAAAAGAAAATTATCCTGAAGCATTAGAAAAAGAGAGGAAAGTATAAAAAGCAAAAATCCTCTGATCACCACATACAAGAGATCCTATGAGGATAACCCTAAGGATTATTACACTCCAATTCCAAAACCTTGTAACAGCAATCAGTTTAGCAGATACTTAGCACTTAGTAACTTAGGGCTAAGTATGGAAGTCTGAGCCCTTTACCCTGTTGAGAGGGCGTGAACTCCCCTGATGACTGGCAGAAGGGGATTGACTGAGACAGGAGGCCAGTGTGTGTATATAAAGAAGAATTCCAGAGACAGAGAAACAGAATTGTAATGTTGCTCCTGGTGGAGGAAGAATTGTGGAGACTGAAGCCAGCTGAGAGAGAGAGAGAGAGAGAGAGAGAGAGAAAGAGAGAGAGAG
>CM053592.1:163932605-163949063 GCA_028646515.1 Pseudochirops corinnae
TCTCTCTCTCTCTCTCTATCTCTCTCTCTCTCTCTCTCTCTCCCCTCTCTCTTTCTCTCTCTGTCTCTGTCTCTCCATCTCTGAAAGCTTTACATTTACCTTTATTTTAGATATAGTCAATTGTTTTCCCATTCTGAGATTTATTTTTATTCAATAAGTGGGAGTGGGAATCCTGAGTTTGTAAAAACAAAATATCACTAATCACTCCCATAATTATTATGTTTCCAGGACAGTACTGATTTTATGTTATAATTTCCTTTGCAAATATGGACTTATCTTTCCTTAATGATGACACTTTCATATGATTTCACATACCTCTACCATACCCCAATGATAACATCCTTCAGGAATGGTATTAAAGATACAGAGATATGTTTTTTGACTATGCAACAAGGGATTGGGAATTGATCCAACACTCTAATCTTTCACATAGCTAGCTATGAGAAGTCTCCATGTGTTCATTTTCCCCTACAGAATAACTGTGAGAGGATGCATTTTGCTCATTTGGCATGTTTTATCCAAGAACCTCAGAGGACATTACAAACATTATCTCATTAACTATCTCATCATCTCTTTATCACACAATCTGTCTCTTAAGTAGGTGCAAATAATTGAGGCTGGAAAGTATTAAACAACTTACCCAAGGTCATAGTCCCAACTAGTACCAAGGAAGCAGAACACATATAATCTTTATCTATTTCCAGTCACTTCTTACAATAAATATGTATTTAAGCAGGATTTTCATTTGTGTAGGGAAATAATGCAATAAAAGGAATAATCATCGGACTTGAAATCACAAGGTATGAGTTCACTCCTACCCCTGCCATGCATTAGGTATGCAACCTTGAACAAGATACTTGATATCTGTGTCTTAGATTACAAACAAAGTTAATAATACATATATTCCTCCCATCCTCAGGATTATTTGTATAGTAAGGTGAGATATTTGACATGAAGAAATTTTAACATGGAGTACTATATCTAAATGAGTTATTACTGTTGTTTTATTTTTTTTTAATTATGTTTTGGTGAAAACCAAACAAGAACCTTTAAACTTGGGGCCACTATCATGAGCTAGTCTCTCTTTCTATGGCATATTGCCCCAAGCATCTATATCTGCCCATGAAATAGTAAGGGGAATCCCTTAAACCAAACAAAACCAAATGATATATATTGTTCTGAGTTACCATGATGAGCTAATTCTCTAAGATGCCTGAATCTGCCAAATATCCTCTGGCATCCTAGCAAGGCTTCGTGAAGGGGATAAAAGGCTGTGAGGCAGTTTTCTCCCCTCCCTGGAGCACAGTATTCAAAGACTCTATGGATGCCTTGGCAGAAACTTTGGACTGGATTCCCTTGGCACTCACTTGCTTTCTGAATCCAAAGCTCCATTGTCCCATTGAGAGATGAGATCCCAGTAGCATAAACAGAGATCCTCAAAACTGATTACAAAGAAGAATGTAAGCATTTCTTGAATAAGAAGGGATGGTGTGCTAGATTTATAACATTTATTTTCATTTATAACAAAAATGATGAATTCTTCCATAGATTGTCCGAATGCACTTTTCCTTATACATCTGCATAAGCGTGTCTGCATGTGTGTACATAAATAATTGTAAATGAAATATATTACTGAAAAAATAAATGATGGTAGAGCAGAAAACTGGACCTAGAATTAAAAACTTGATTCCAGCATCAACTTCAATGTTTTTAATTGTGTGGAGACTCAGTGTCCTGATCTATATGCAAATATGTGAAGCATTTGCAATTTCAAATGCAGAAAATTCTCTAAAGAAGAGAAGGAAACTTCAAAATTCAAACATGACTTACTGTAAAATCTTAGAGAGTTCTTTGAGACACATAAATTTTAAGTGCTCTGGCAACTATCAAAGGGCTAATAAGTACAGAAACAGAAAATGCAGCTCATATTTTCCTAACTCAAATCACAACACTCAATTACCTATACCATGATGGTCTCATTCATTCTCTCTATTTCTCTCTCTTTCTCACATACACATACACGCACGTGTAGACTCCAAACAAACAAACAAAAAATGGGGGATGTTAATATTTTCATTTCCTTCTTCAGAGCAAACTATTGTTTCAAATCCTGCTTTTGTCACTTACTATCTCTGCGATTTGGGACAAGACAGTCACCTCTCTGGGTCTCATTTTCTTCATTGGCAAAATGCAGGAACTGGATTAAATCTTGTAATATATGTGGAAATGCTTTGTAATTCAAAAATATTTGTGGAAGATTATTAAGAGAGATATTTCCCATGTTTTCTTGTAATGAAAGTGCTAATAACAATGAAAGTCGAGATAGCTATGTATTGAAAGGTAATGGGAAAGGTCATGCATCTAACTGTGAATATTTCTTTAATCTTGTAGACACAGCCATATATGGTTTTGAAAGATTGTTGTCCTATGGATTTGGGAGTTTCAAGGAAGAAGTCCCCTACCACAAAAAAGCAGAAATGTGAACAGAATAAGTAAGGCATACAACACATAAATGCTAAAAGCAGTAGTCAGATGAAGGATAATGAAAGTATGAAACAAAATGCACCAAGGAAATCTATATGGAATTATACGTAAATTTGTGTGTGTATGTATGTAAAACACTAAGCTTTGCACATTCTTTTAATCAGTGATAATAGTCATAGATCCCAAGGAAATCAAAGACAATGTGGAAAGTCCCATAGGTACAAACATAATTAAAGCTACACAGTTTATGTAAGGGGGGAAAAAAAAAACAACTAGAAGGAAAGTGGGTGCTCAACTATTGAAGATCATGGAACAATAGATCTGGGACACTTCAGTGACCATCTAATCCAAATACTTCATTTTAAAGTTGAAGAAAATGAAGCCTGATAAAGTAATGACATGTTTAAGTTCACATAAGTAGTGCCTGTCTGATGTTGGCTTTAAACCCAGATCCTCTGACTACAACACAATACAGTTCCACTGGACTCAGTTGGGGAAAGATGTGATATATGGAGGAAAAGAAATATATTTGTTCCATAAGAAGTTACAAATATGAAAAATTCAAAATGAAAATACCTGCTAAGATATGGTACAACAATAGAGAATGAAATATGCAGAACCAGGAAAACAATTTAAACAATGGACACAATAATATAATTGAGGAAAATAACATTTGAAGAGCTTTCACTCTGTTCAGTTTGGTGACCAATCATGACTTCAGACAACTTGTGAGAAAACTGATATTCCAACTTTCAAAATCACTATCGTTGACTAGAGGTTCTTATTTCCAGTTGTGATTGACACATTGATTTATTTCCCTTGAATGTGCTTGGTCATTTATAAGGATGAAACTGGAAATCATTGGGAAGTTCTCTTAAAAAAAATTTCAAATAAACTTTTTTTAAATGGATGAAGAGCGCAAAGGAACTAAAGCTTCTGGAAAAAAAAAGTATATTAAAGAAGAGTATGTTTAAAAAATGAAAGATACGTACAAGTCACACAGTTATGACTCCTGTTTCAAAAAAGAAAAGTGTTTCCAAAATGCATAATCCCATAGAGTCCTGCAGGTAGATAAATAACTTTCTATTCCTTATTTTTTATAAAGATCAGAGCTTTCAGTTTCCAAAGTATGACCTTGGAAAAGTCACTTTACTTCCTTATAGTTCATTTCTCTATTTATTAAAAAGAACATGCTTTTATTTCCAGCGTCCTTTGAGGGCTTCTGAGGGTTGTAAAGAACAAGTTTTATTATCCAATTACGTCTTTATGTAATTGGAACCAAAACTTGTGCAATAGTTCCCTTCCATAGAGGTACATTCCCTATTTGAAACTGATTGATTTTGCAGTGAATGGCTTTCAGTCTCTGCATAAATCCATGCAGCAGCTTGGTGGGCAGCAAACCTAGCCTTCATTTCCATAGTCCTGCTTTGGAATTCAGTTTAGTTCATTTCAAGTAAAGATAGATCATCAAATAAAAAAGAGGCTCAAACCAGACACAGACTTAAATGCTTCTTGAATTTTATAGTCACTTTCTCAATGAGGAGTTGGAATGTTATAATAGAATAAAGGGAAACGTTTTTGTGATATTTCCAATGAGCCAAGACATAGAAAGAGTAGAAATATCAATTCTTTCAGGACTAAATTGAAGGGGGAAAAAAACCCTAAGTTGTGGAGAAACATTCAGATGAGTTTTTTTTCAATGTCTGGAGTTATTCAAAGTGAATAGATATGAGGATATTTAATCCTGGTAAGTAGACACTGGGGAAGAGCAATCCTTAGCTGCCCCCTCTGCTCCCCTTCCCCCCCTGCCATGTACCTAAGGGATTGTTCAGGATAATGGAGATGAGGCTATTCCTTCCTAAATCCCTCTTTTTCTAAGAACTGGAATTTTTATTAAGAATCATTTAACTCCCAGATCTTTTCTTCAATGGCATGAGAGCATATAATAGGCATAGAATAAGAGTATTAGAATAGAAAGTAAACCCCAAAGTCAAAACCTTCATTACCCAGGTGTGACTCAAAGAGGTAAATTGATTTCACCAAAGGAACACAGTTAAGTTTGAAGCCAGGTACTATGTCTCAGACCTCCTGACTCCTGTTCAGGGACTATTATTAACACCAGTGTAACTGAGTAGTCATGGTACTATTTGCTTTGCATGTCTATATCATATCTAGAGAGGGAGTTCTCTCATCTCAAGCTTAGTAGTACCCAATATTTTCTCTTGTGAAACATTTTGTACTTTCAAAAAAATATACATTTATTATATATTTAAAAAGTCTATGTCCTTTGAATGAGGCCTCTAATTGATAGGCTTATACACCAAGCAGGTTGGGGACAGAAAGATTCCTTATTCTGCAAACTATTTGTAAAGGGAGAAGCCTTTTCACTTAAAAATAGTAAAAAAGAAATTTTGTTGCTTGGATTCATTAGACTACTGATGTACCATAAGAAATAATGAATATGGTGAATTCAGAAAAGCATTGGAAGATGTATGTGGATTGATGCAAAGTGACATAAGCAGAACCAATAAAATGAGATAAACAATGAATATTCACAGTATAAATGTAACGAACAACAATATAATTAAAATTGAACATTGTGAGACTATAATGACTTGACCCCTTAGAAAAGTATAAGAAGTTACCACATCCCCAACTTCTTTTCAAGGAGGGGGATTTTAGGTATGGAACATTGACTAAAATATCAGAAATTTGTTATTGATTAGCTTTGCTACTTTGTTTCTCTTCCCCTTCTAAAAATTCTTCATTATAAGTGAGTATTTCCTGGGAAGGGGATAAAAATATATATACTGGAAAATGTTGGTGGTATAAAAATAGAAGCCATAAATATACCTATGTGTAAAGTATATTATCATTATTCTGAAGTAAATGAAAAAATGCCCCTGTATTCTTTGACCTAGATAACTCACTGCTGGTCACATCCTGAAAGAAATCAAAAAGAAAAAAGAAAGATTCCATGTACATCAAACTATCCCAGAGCAGTACTTTGGGTTAGAGGAATGAATTGAAGAAAGGGAAATGCTTATTATGGTACAGGGATGTAGTGAAATACTGTAAGTTCTGAGGGACATAGAGTTATATGATCTGACTGATAGAGAGTAAAGTAAGTATAACTGGAAAAAAAAATACACAATGAATGTTGTTCAGTCATTTTTATTCATTTCTAACTTTTCTTGACCCTATTTGGGATTTTCTTGGCAAAGATACTGGAGTAGTTTGCCATTTTGTATTCTCCAGCTCACTTTCTAGGTGAGGTGAGGAAAGTAAGACAAACAGGGTTAAGTCACTTGCCTAGGGTTACACAACTAGTAAGTCTCTTAGGCCAAATTTGAACTTCAAGAAGATCAATCTTCCTGACTCTAGGTCCAGTGCTTTATCCACTGTGCCACCTAGATGCCTATCCTTTTGTTTTACAGAAAAAAAAAAAAATGAAGTCCAGAGAGCTGTAGTAGGAGTAGGAGTACGAGTGGGAATAGGAGTAGGAGTCATAGTAATAGTGTCAGCGTTGCGGTGGTGGCAATGTTGATGGTAGTAGCAGTGATAGCAGTAGCAGTAGTAGTAGTGGTAGCAGCAGGAGTAGCAACAACAATAATTATGTTGAATAGATTGGATGAATGTGTGATTTCATTGTTATAAAGAACTCTATGTGAAAAACCACTAACCACCATGTATTATTACCTCCCCTCCAAATAATTTTTTTATCTTAGAGAATTTCTTAGAGCATTGAGAGGTTAAGTGATTTGCCCAGGATCTATATAGCTACTAAGATTCTGAGGTGAAATTAGATCCTAGATTTTCCTTACTACAAGTTCAAACTCTATCCACTTGAAAAAAAGCTACCTGGATTGATTTACTCAAGGTCATACAGCAAGTTAAATTTTTTTCTTAAAGACTGGAAAACATCTTCTGACTGCTAAACTAATTACTCTTTTCACTATGCCCCATGCTATTTCTGTATAAGTTCTTTATTCCTCTACATCTGTGTCTTTATAGTAATACATTTTAGTTATCTGGAATTTCCTCCCTTTCACATCTCCCTTTCACCAATCTAAATTGGCACTATCATCCACACACCTTTTCAAAACCCACTTTCTTTATGAGAATTTTCCTGACTATTTCAATGCATAGCTGATCTTCCTCACTTATTGTCCATCCCATTCCACTTGTGCCTCTAGTTTTTATCCGCCATTCATGTCTCTCTGTTTCTGTCTCTATTTCTGTCTCCCTCTGGCTCTCTCTGTCTCTATCTGCATGTAAACGTGTGTGTGTGTGGTTATGTCTGTGTGTGTGGTTATGTCTGTGTGTGTGTGTCTGTGTCTGTGTCTATCTCTGTGTACTGTAAGATTCTCAAGGGCTATGATCAGCCTCTATGAATTTTTCCTAAGACTTAATTTAGGAACATGCATATATTAGAGGTGCTAAAATTACTAATTTATAATCACATGCAATATCAATTTCATCCCTTGATACCACTCAACGAAGCAAACAAGTCATGCACTGTTATTCTCATTTTAGAATTGAGGCAACTGATGCAAAAATGTTTGAGTCATTTGTACAAAATCATTCAAAATCTGTTAGTTCATGGTCCTGAGACCAGAATTCAGTTTTCTAATTTTTGATTTGATGCTCACATGCCAGAGAGGAAGGCATAGGAAATATACTTAGGATTTGCTTTTCTTCCTCCATCAGTGAAATAATGTCTTCAACTTAAGAAAGGGTGTCCCAGGAATACAGAAATGACAAATATCATTTTTTCAAGGATGGCATTCTCATGATGTTGAATGGATAATCTCAAGACCATAACTCTTGTAAATTTTAACCTGGAGGGAAGAGGTAACCCCATGGTGAGCAAACATTCAGTATAGTAGAGTGAGACTATTACTTCATTCACTACTCATTCTATTTTGCAGAAAAGGATAAAAAGAAAAATATATACAGTCACACTGCAGAATAAACAACTGGGGAGTCTAATGATGTGAAGATTATTTTATCTTGTTTTGCTTTTTGGAAGTAGAAAAAGAAAGTTGTTAGAGGACTCTTGTCAGACACTAAAATTAAATTTTGAAGTTTTAGTTTCTGTATTAATACTCTCTGCTGAAAGAATCTAAGGGAGAAGAGGCCACATTTGGAAACTCATTTACAAAAAACTTACAGTCCCATGAATATCGTTTCCAGCATGTCTCAGGAAAGTTCAAATTGGCCTATGTCTTGTATGTATAAAAAATGTTACAATGTGACTTTAGGGGACTTTTTATCTCCCTCACTGTTAGTAGAGGATAGAGTGGGGAATATGAAGAAAAGTCTTAAAGTAATTAGAGGTAATTCTGTGGACAAAGCTTGTCCCTTATGATTTCTGATAAAAACATGTAGACAAGGAGAGAACATGATAGAATTCCTACCATTGTAAGGATATGAAACACCAAAACATGTCCCCTGCGTCAGAACTCGAGCAGAGTAGCTTTGGGGAAAAAATCATCTACTCTTCTCTTTTAATTATTCCAAATTCACCCTGCATATAAGTTTCTTTGAACATATTTGTTTGCATGTTGTCTCCTCTATTAGACTGGGTTTTGAATGTTGGGTTCTCCCCCCCTTTTTGTTTGCCCGGGGATTAGTACAGTGTCTGGTACAAAGTAGGCGCATATATATATATATACATACACACACATACATATATGTATTTACATATATACACACACATATATATATATATATATGTACATATATATTTGTTCATTCATTCATTCATTTATTTGTCTGTTTATTTAATTGAATTGAATATTTACAAGGAGGTAAATAGGGATAAACTCCTACAAGCAGTAGGGCAATGTTTTATAGAATACAGATATAAATGGAAAGAAGAAAAGACCTTAACATATATAATCTAATTTAATCTTCACAGATATGCTCTGAGGTAGGTAGGACCAATGTTACTAACCTCATTTTAAAGATAAAGAAACCCGAGTACCAGAAATGGTAAGTGAATTAATTGTACAGGATCACTCAGTGAGTGGCCAAACTGCTATTATAAATGGTCTTTTGATTGTAAATGCAAGAATTGTTCCTGTACATCATTGCTCTGTTATACATTTGAAGTTACATCATCGACTTCAAAAATATCCAATGCAGAAAATCAAATCAGCCTACCATAAAGAGGAACATTACAGCTCTATCAATTTGGCCACTACCTCTGGGTCGTCTGGTCTGTTCCTTTTTAGTTAAAGCCTTGAGAAACAGTGATGGGTATGATTTTATTTCCGGGTTTTGGTGAAAGGAACAGAAAAGCCTTAGGCATATCCTATTCCATATTCTATATCCATATTCTATATCCAAAGAAATGAAACGGCATGTATCAAGGCCTTCTTTAGTGCTATTCTGACATCCAGATTGGTCATGGTTATTTTTGTTTATTATGGTTAATTGTTTTTCCCCTATGAGATTGTGTTCAAATAAACCAAGAAAATGCATTTAAATAAAAAGGAGAAATTGGCAGATTTAACCATGGCAAATTCCAAAAAAAAAAAATGTTGTTTGAACATTTTTCATTGGAGAAATTCAAATTTGGAAGGGCTTGAGTGAGTTAGGGAATGTCTTGACTATAAAGGTAGTTGTTTATAACAGGCATTATAATGTGAATACTTAGTACTTAGAAGACTTTGGAAACATTAATCTAATTAGGAGCTGTCAAGAAATAGGTTTAGTCCTGAAAATGTTTACCTGCTTCATAATGGTTGCATTCTTAATCACTGATGCAGAAAAGGAGCAAAAATGTTGGCTGCTACAAGCAGAGTCATACAGTTCAGGAAGTTATTTGACCCAGCATTAGAAAAAAATTGTGATCAAATCCCAGCTCTGTCTCTTACTGTACAAGTGATCTTGGGGCATTGTTGTACCTCTCTGCGACTCAGTTTCCCTATTTTAAAAATGTTGGGGTTGGATACAATGATAACTTGTGTATTTAGGTATTTACCTTGTTAAGCAGATCATGATCATGTTATATATGAGGTGACTGACTCCCAGAGTGGATGAGTGATAAAGCTATCAGCACCAACTTCTCAGCAACAGATCATAGGATCAAGGATTTAATCAGTTAATGGAATGGCATTTGTTAAGTATATTCTATGAACAAGATCCTATGCTAAGTACAGCAGATAGAAAGAAAGTAGGAAAAAAGAAGGTTTCTACCCTTGAAAAGCTCACATTCTAACAAGAGAGACAACATGCAAAAAAGATGTATAAATAAACAGATATATTTACACATATGTGTATATATGTATATAGACATCCACATGAGTATACATATATGCATGTATACAGAATATATTTGTATATGAATGTGTGTTTATATGCATGTGAGTGTATACATGAATGTATGTATGTGGAATCTCAGAGGAAAGCAGTAGGGGAATTGGTGAGGTAGGAATTGAGGATGGCCTTTTACAGAGGGTGGGGTTTGAGGTGAGTCTCACAGCAGGTCAGAGAACCCAGGAAGTGGATGTGAGGAGAGAGAGCATTCCAGACTTTAGGAATAGAGAGTTGTATATGAGGAAGAGCAATAAGACCATAGAATGTATTAAAGGTAATAATGTAATAAATATTCAGAAGTATATATAAGAAAATAGACATTATTGGAAGGGACTAGGTAGTGAAGAGCTTCAAAGACCAAATAGAATATTTTACTTTTGATACTGGATGTAAAATAGGGAGCTGCAGCATCTTGTTAAGTAAGAGCGTGACATGATTTGATCTGTGTTTTAGGTAGACCAGCTTGGGTGATTGAGTGAAAAATCCAATGGGGTGAGCCTTAAGGAATGGCCATCCTTTAGAAGGTTATTCTAACAGTCAAAGGGAGAGGTGTCAAGGGCCTGTACTAGACTGGTGATTTTGTGAGTGGAGGGGAGGGGATGAAAATGAGATAAGTGAAAATGGATACAATGAGATCTGACAAGAGGCTAGCCATATGGGACTAGTGGGAGTGAGGAGTTAAGAATGAAACATCATTTTGTTCCTCATAACTTGAAGCATCCTGGGGTCCTCAGTGATAACCAAAGTTCAGAAGAGGGGAGAGTTTGTGAGGAAAATACAGTGAGTTTTGTTTAGGCCAAGTTTATCTTGAGATGTTGAAGACTCATCAATTAACAGGAGAAGGAATTAAGGACTGTTGTATTTAATCATCATATTCAAAGGACTTAAAATGAGGAAAGGGGCAAAATAAAAGAAGGCTCAGGAGAGTGCCTTGGGAGACACCTATAATTAGTGTAGGTGACCTAGACAAAGATGTAGCAAAGAAACACAAGAAAGGTAGTGAGCCAGGAGAGAGCAATGTTCTAAACCTAGAGAAAAGAGAATTTTCAGTAAGAGAATGTGATTTACCATGTCAGAGGCTACAGAGAGGTCAGAAAGAAAAACAGAGAAAAAGTCATTCCATTTGCTAACTTTAGAGATGGCAGTCTCTGTTGAATGATAAAGAAAGAATCCAGATTTCAGAGTTTTTAGAAGTAAGAGGAAAGTGGAGATACCTAGTAGAAATGACTCTTTCAAGGAGTTCAGCCCCTGGAGTAAGCCTTAAAGATCATCTCTTTCAATGGTTGACTTTTTTTCCCCATTCATCTGTCTGTCCATTCTTTTTAGTATGCCATGCTGCCCCTCCAAAAAATCACTAAGCTTGCATGCAGTTATAAAATATATATGATTTTATGACTTAGTAGAATTTAGAATGAAATAAAATGGGTTACATTCCACATAGAATCATAGATCTGGAGGTAGGACTTCCAGGAGTCAAGATGGAGAAGTAAGTAGTAAATCTCTGAAATTCTACCATACTCACCTCCAAACAACAATAAAAGATAGTTACAAATCATGGAACAGTAGAACCAGACAAAAGACAGGGTGAAAGCACTATTAGCCCAAGAAACTTGGATGAGTAGCAAGAAAGGCCCATTCCATTATGGTGATAGGGGAACACTGTCCAGGACAGGAAACATCCTAGAAATCCAGCAGCAAGCCCCATGATAGCAAACCAATGGGAGATCCTGATCCCCAGTGTGATGGAGCAGGCAAATGCCAACACCAGGACTCCCCACATGCTTTGGCATAGCCAGGGAAACTGACAAAGTCTAACTCCAAGAACCACCACTGTGTTTCAGCATAGCCCTAGGCAAACAGGCAGCCTGCAGAAGCCAGGCTTCTGTGTGCTACAGTGCAGCCTCAGGCAGACAGCAGATGACAACCCTATGGGTTACTTGCCAAGCTTCTGCATAGCCCTGGGCAAATAGGTAGCTTCATTGTGGCCATGAGAAATGCAGAAACACCACACATCACCTCAGCACACACCAGACACCACCACTAGGACATCAGCTCAGCATTAGGTAATCTGAAAGACCGCTACAACCTCCAGCAATGCCAGCCGATTCCAACTCTACCCCCTCAGCAGTACCAGAAACTCCCATGGGCCTCAGGACAACATCAGTGCAGCACCAAGTAAACAGGGATTTTAGCCACTAACAAGAAGCTGGAGATAGTGCCCCTTCTACCCTGGGAACATAGGTCAAATTTAAAAGAAAGGGAAAAGGCCAAGAACAAAAGGTGAGAAAACAAAATGAAACAACAATAACAACAAAAGAATCTGACCATAGAAAGTTATGATGGTGATAGGAAAGACAAAGACACAAACTCAGAAGAGGACAATAATGTCAAAAGTTTTAGGCAGAATCCTAAAGAAAAACAGAAAATGGTCTCAAACCCAAAAAGAATTCATGGAAGAGCTAAAAATAATATGAGAGAAATAGAAGAAAAAAGGTAAAAGAAATGAGAATGATGCAAGATAATTAGAGAAAAAAGTGTCAATATCCTAGAAAGCTGCTTAAAAAGTAGAATTGGTCAGATAGAAAAGGTAATAAAAAATTCACTGAAGCAAGCAACTTCTTAAAGAGTACAAGTAGCCCAATGAAAAAGAAAGTACAAAAGCAAATTAAGGGGGGAAAAAAAACACCTTAAAAGTTAGAATTGGTCAAGTGGAAGCCAATGATTTTATGAGACATCATGAATGCATCAAACAAATTCAAAAGAATGGGAAAAAAATGGGAAGAAAAAGTAAACTACCTCATGAGGAAAACAACTGACGTGGAAAATAGATCCAGGAAAGACAATGTCAGAATCATTGGACTACCTGAAAGTCATAATCAAAAGTAGGATCTGAACAGCATCTTTCAAGAAGTTTTCGAGGAAAACTGCCCTGATGTCCTGGACCCAGAGGGTAAAATAGAAATTGAAAGAATCCACTGATCACCTCAGGAAAGAGATCCCAAAATAAAAACCCCAAGAAACATTATACAAACATTTCAGAACTATTAGGTCAATGAAAAAATGCTACAAGTTGTCAAAAATAAATAATTCAAATATTGGGGAGTCACAGTCAGGACCACACAGGACTTGGCAGACGCAACATTAAAGAATCGGAGGTCATGGAGCATGATATTCTGGAAAGCAAAGTAGCTAGGACTACAACCCAGAATCACTTACCTGGCAAAATTAAGCATAATACATCAAAGGGAAAATGGTTGTTCAGCAAAATAGAAGTATTTCAAGCCTTCGTCAGGAGACCAGAACTAAACAACCACCACCACAACAACAACAAAAATGACCTTCAATATTAAGACCCAAGAGAAGCACAAACAGGTAAAAAGGGAAAAGAAAACATAAGGTATTCAATAGAGCAAAACTGTTTAACCCCTACACAGGAAAATTATAATTGTTACACTTAAAAATTGTTTTACTAATAGTACAACTTGAAGAAATATATAAACAGTGTACAGATATAATGTGGATTTGAGGGAATGACATAAAAAAAAAATTAGGGATTTGAAAGAGGAGTATAATGGTTGCAGAAGGGAGGGAGAGGTATAATGGGGTAAATTATCTTATATGAAGAGATGAGAAAGACCTTTTACTGTGGAGGGAAAGGTGAGGGGCTAGGTGACTGGCAACATTTGAACCTTTCTCTTATCAGTATTGGCTCAAATAGGGAATGATACACACAGCAAATTGAATACAGAAATCTATCTTACCTCACAGGGAACTAGGAAGGGAGGAGATAAATTTAAAGTGGGGGGTATGGGGACTGACAGAAAGGAGGGCAGATAAGGGGCTGTGGTAGACAGAAGCAAAACATTGGTGATGTGGAAAAAGGTGAAAAGAGAGAATAGACAAACAGGAGGAATCACAGGATTGAGGGAAATGCATAGGTAGTAATCATAACTGTGAATGTGAATGGGGTGAACTCTCCCATAAAACAGAAGGGGATAGTAGAGTAGATCAAAACCTAGAATTCTCCAATATGTTGCTTACACAAAACATAACTGAAGCTGAGATACACACACACACAGAAGAATGGGAAGGGGCAGGAGCAGAATCTTTTATTCTTTAGCTGAAGTAAAAAAAAGCAATTCTGATCATAGACAAAGTAAAAGCAAAATAAATATAATTAAAAGATATAAAGAAGGAAACTACTTCTTGCTAAAAGGTACCACAGACAATGAAGAAATCAAATTAGAAGAGTAAGGAACAATATACCTGTGGAATCTATGGAGAGAGAGAGAACTCATGACCAAACAACAGATAGCATTACAAAATGTAGAATAAAATATTTTTGATTGTATTAAATTGAAAGACATTTTTAACAAACAAAACCAGTGCAATCAAGATTAGAAGGAAAGCAGAAAGCTAGGAAATATTCTTTGCAAGTGTCTCTGATAAAGTCTTCCTTTCTTAAATATATATAAAACTAAGTCAAATTTGTGAGAATGCAATCCATTCCTCAATTTATAAATGGTCAAAGTATGTGACCAGGCAGTTTTTAGGTGAAGAAATCAAAGATACCTATAGGCATGTAAAGAGGTACTCTAAATCACTTTTTATAAGAGAAATGCATATTAAAAGAACTCTGAATACCACCACACACCAATCAGATTGACTAATATGACAAAAAAGGAAAATGATAAATCTTGGAGAAATGTGGAAAAAGAGAACACTCATGAAATGTTGGTGGTGTCGTGACTTGATCAAACCATTCTAGAGAGTAAGTTTGGACTATACCCAAAAGGCAACCAAACTGTTCATACTCTTTTACCCAGCAATAACACTTCTAGGTCTCTATTTCAAAGAGATCATAAAAAAAGGAATAGGACCTACCCTACAAGTACAAAAATATTTATAGTGGTTCTCTTCATGGTGGTAGAATATTGGTAAGTGAGGTGACACCTATCAATTAGGGAATGGTTGAACATACTTTAGTATATGAATGAAAGGCAATACTATTGCACAAAAAGAAATTCAGAACAGGCAGATTTCAGAAAAACCTGGAAAGATTTCTATATACAGATACAAAGTGTCATGAGCAGAATCAGGAAAACATTGTACATAGTAACAACATTGTTTGATTGTCAGCTATGGATGATTCAGGTCTTCTGAGCAACATAATGATCCAAGATAAATGGAAAGAACTCATAAAAGAAAATGCTATCCATATCCATATAAAGAAATGAAAGACTCTGAATGCAGAAAGAACATTTATTTATACTTACTTTATTCTTTGTCAAACTTAAGCCCTTTTGATCTATTTCTTTTTTGACAACTGTTACAAATATGGAAACATGTTTTACATGATAGTACATGTATAAATTATATCAAACAGCCTACCATTTTCAGAAGAGTAGAGGGAAAAGAACAAAATTTGGATGTCCAAATCTTATAAAAAATAATACTAAAAATTTTCTTCATATATAATTTCGGAAAAAATAAGTATAGATTATTATTTTTTTAGTAAATAACTCATTTCCACAAGATTTTGAGTTACAAATTATCTCCCTGTATTTCCCCTACCCACCACCCAAAAACAACAGTCCTAATGTATACCCCTTCCCCCAATCTGCTCTTTCCTATATCCTCCCCCATCAACCCTCTGACTTTCTATTAGGGTAATATGGATCTCCTTGACTCAGTGTCTGTATATCTTATTTCCCAGTAGCAAAAAATAATAAGAATAAGAATATATATGTATATATATTAATATTTGATGTTAAAATATTACATTCTAGATTCTTTCCCTTCCTTCCTTGACCCCTGCCCCACTGGGAAGACAAGCAATTCAATAAGGGCTGTGTATGTGTAGCTACACAAAACATCTCAATAGATATATTGTGAAAGACTGACTATATTTCCCTCCATCCTATCCTGCCCCCCATTTATTCTACTCTATACTTTGTCCTTGTCCCTTTACAAAAGTGCGTGCTTCTAAGAATCCCCCCCCCCCCAATCTGCCTTGCTCTATCATCTCCCATCTCATTCCCATACCCCCTACTCTACTTTAGGATAAGATACCCAATTTAGAGTGTATGCCATTCCCTCCCTAAGCCAAATTCAATGAGAGTAAGATTGACCCAATCCCTTTTTCCTTCCTGTTCCTCCCCTCCATTGTAACAGTTATCTCTTGCCTCTACTATATGAAATAATTAACCCTATTCTGTATTTCCCTGTCTCCTCTCATTATATTCCTCTCCCACTTCTCAATTTCATCTTTTAAATATCAATTCTTCCTATTTAATTGATTTTGTGCCCTCTGTCTATGGATACCTGTACACATATATACACACACTCACATATGTATTCATACACATATATACTCTCCTATATAGACATATGCATATGTATACATATACATACATATACATATATATACACACACACATATATATATATATACATATACATATATGTGTGTGTATATATATATATATATATATATATGCTTCAACTATCCTCATACTGAGAAAAGTTTCATAAGTTACAATTATAGTTTTTCCATGTAGGCATTTGAACAGTCCAACTTTGATAAGTTACTTACGATTTCTTTTCGCTGTTTACCTTTTCATGCTTCTTGTATTTGAATGTCAAACT
>CM053592.1:163949163-163970418 GCA_028646515.1 Pseudochirops corinnae
TTTTTCATCAAGAATGCTTGAAAGTCCTCCACTTCATTGAATGACCATATTTACCCAAAAAAACCTTAGTTTTGCTGTGTAGGTGATTCTTTGTTTTAATCCTAGCTGCCTTGATCTCCAGAATATCATATTTCAGGCCCTTCAATCCCTTAATGTAGAAGCTGCTAAATCCTGGGTTATCCTGATTGTGTTTCCACAATATTCAAGTTGTTTCTTCTTGGGAGCTTGTATTATTTTCTCCTTGATCTGGGAACTCCAGAACCTGGCTATAACATTCCTTGAAATTTTCATTTTGGAATCTTTTTCAAGAGGTGATGGGTGAATTCTTTAAATTTCTACTTTGCCCTCTGGTTCTAAGATATCAGGGCAATTTTCCTTGAGAATTTCTTGAAGGTTGATTTCTAAGTTCTCTTTTTGATCATGACTTTCAGGTAGTCCAATAATTTTTAAATTGTCTCTCCTGGATCTATTTTCCACGTCAGTGGATTTTTTTCAAGGAGATATTTTACATTGCCTTCTATTTTTTTTTCCTTTGTTTAGATCTGTTCAATAGTATTTGGATTTCTCGTGAAGTTATTAGCTTCAATTTGCTCCACTCTAATTCTAATGAATTATTTGCTCCACTCTAATTCTAATGAATTATTCTCTTCAGTGAGCTTTTGAGATTCTTTTTCCATCTGGCAAATTTGGCTTTTTAAGGCATTCTTCTCCTCATTGGCTTTTTGGGCCTCTTTTGCCATTTGAGTTAGTCTATTTTTTAAGGTGTTATTTTCTTGTCAGGTTGTTGATTCCCTTTTCATGATTTCATTGCATCATTCTCATTTCTCTTCCCAATTTTTACTTCACTTCTCTTATTTGGTTTTCAAAATCTTTCTTAAGTTCCTCTATGGTCTTTAACCAATTAATATTTTTCTTGGAAGCTTTTGGTGCAGGAGTTCTGATTATGTTGTCTTTCTCCCATTCCATGCTTTGGTCCTTTTTGTCCCCAGAAAAAGGAATCTAAAGTTGGATTGCCATGCTTGCTTTGCTTCCTTTTCCTGCTCATGTTGCCAGTCAATTCACTTGACTCTTTGCCACAGTAGAACTCTGTTTCCAGAGGGGAGTGCTTTGTTCCAAATTACTGGGGTTTTTGTAGTTGCTGGAGCTATTAGGAGGCTGCTGTCTCTACAGCCCCCAAGAACTTTGACTCACTGTTCATGCACCTCAGGACCACCACCCAAGATGACAATCCTAATCCAGGGAGGTTAAGGCAAGAGTACTTATCCTCTGAATGGTTAGGTTGGCCCCCCTGCAATCTGCAGGCCAGGAACTCTGATGCAATCATGTGGAGGTGGCTGTACTGCTGTTGCTTCTTCAGCTTATGGCTCTGGGGCCCAGAGGCTGCACCCGCTCCTCCATCCCCCCACAAATTCAGCTGAGTTCCACTGACCTTTCACTTTGGCATTTATGGGTTGATAACTCTGGGAACCACCACCACTGCTATTGATCTACTCTGCTGAATGCTTCAGCTGCTTTTGGTCTGGTTCACCCTGGGGCTAAAACCATGTGGGGCTGGGCTGGGCTCCCAGCATGCTGCGATGAACCATTCCTGTCTGCCTGTCAAGCTGCCTTCAGTGGGAGATTTGTTTCTCTGTCACTTTGTGGGTTCTGGAGCTCTCAAATTTGTTTAGAGGCATATTTTCTAGGTATTTGACATGGTTATAGGGGAAACTCATGGAGTTTTCCCGCTTCTATGCTGCCATCTTGAGACTGCCCACTTAAATATAAATTATTTAAACAAAAAGAATGAATGAAAGATCTGGATCTTGTTGTTCATTCATTTCAGTCTTCTCCAACTCTTCATGATCTCATTTTGAGTTTTTCTTGGCCAAGATACTGGAGTAGTTTGCCATTTCCTTCTCTAACTCATTTTGCATATGAAGAAACTGAAGCAAACAGGGATAAGTGACTTACTGAGGGTAACATAGCTAGTAAATCTCTGAGGTCAAATTCAAATTCATGAAATGGGTCCTAGTGATTCTAAGCCCAGTGTTTTATCTACGGTGCCACCTAGCTGCCCATATTTATAGTAAGAAATGAGCAAATAAGGTTCTCCAATCCAACCAAATTAATTTAATAGTTGCTGAACCAGACACCTGAGGAGTTTAAGTGATTTTCCTAAAGACACACAAGTAGAAAATATAAAAGGAAAAACTGGTAGTCAGGTCTTCTGAATTCACAACCAATAGCCTTTTCCATAAAGAATGCCACCTCCCATGAACTTCCTACATCCTGGGTCAATATAAATGATATTTAAAATGAATGCATCTTTTTTTTCTTTTTTTAGAATTTATCGGATAGCTATCCAAAAATACAAGTTGATCTAAGAGTTTAAATATTGTACTAAGGCTAGTGGTAGCAAATTCATCATGATCAGGGAATGAGGTAGAAGAGGAGGAAGTCATTTGTTCATTGACTTCCTCTGTAACCCACAATTTAATTAGGGCAGATGATAACATATATGATGATGGAATTTGGAAGAGAAGTTCAAAATGGATGGGATAATTCAGAACAACCCTTCCCTACAGAGTAGTTAGCTTCAGGGAATATGTTTTTTTTGTTTGTTTGTTTTGTTTTTTATCTATAGTCTTAGAAAGTACATTTAGAATACTATTTGGTCATGACCTATTAAGGAAAGCCAATATATTGAACATATTTAAACAGCCAAGCTTAAAACATGAACATATATACAATATACACTCTCAATAAATTAAAGGCCATATCAATAGAGTTTTTCATTTAACCAAGGGATTCACTAGAGAGCACTGATACTCCTCCCATTGTATTCTAAAAATTAATCTTCCCCAAATTTGTATTCATGGAATTACTGAGCAATATGTCTCCTGTACAGAGTCAAGGGTACTTCTATTACTGTGTGCTACTCTAGAGTTATTTTCATATTATTGTTGTTGTGGTTGTTCACAATCAATGTCACATAAATGGTGAGGTCAATCATAAGGAGGACAGGGAATTTTTGCCAGGGAAATAAGGTGTATGAATAGCTCCAGCAATATATTTTCTATGGAAAATTCTATATTTACAGTCTTTAGCATAACATTTTAGGTTACAAAATGAGATATCATCCTCTATGAGGTAGGTAGATGGGACACCTAACAGTAGAAGACCAAATGATATCGTTGTTTTGTGAAGATTAGAAGTGATTTTATAGGAGATCATCGGAAATCATTGACAAGATAATCTCACTTTAAAATAGCAATAACAACACACAGACATTTGACTGTTTCAGATGGCTTGAAATAAGTGGTCAAGTGATTAGAAAGCCCATTGAATATGAAAAACCAAGGAATGTGTGGGGAAAAACAAATAAACATGCGAAGTAACAGAAGGTATTTGGAAAAGTCCTTAAAGACCTTCCAACTTAACTTATGCCTGAACAAGCAGACTCTATGACATCATAATTACCAAATGATCATCCAACTTTCATCTGAAGACCTAATATAAAGGCAAACTCAATATTCTCTGAGACACATTATTCAACTTTTCTGTAGGCTCAATATTACGATGTTTTCTTGTTCATTAAGATCAAAACTACCTCTGTACAATTTCTTCCCATTTTACCTAGTTGTTCTTTCTCAGAGCAATTCTTATCCTTTTTCTACATGACAGATCTTCAAACACATAAATACACTTGCCATGACTTTCACAAGTCTTCTCTGAAGTAAAACACGAACAATCCCTTTACTTGTTCCCTTTATGCTATGGTCTGCACCACCCTGATTGCCCTTCTCTGCATGCTGCTTTTCATAAAATTCAGTATCAAGAATTACTTACTAATCACATTATCCCAGATGTGATCTGAGTGGAATACAGTGCAACTAGTATATTCCTGGACCTGGCTGCTATGGCCTCTCTTATTACAGGCAAAGAACTCATTCATTTCTTGTTCTGTTTGCTTTTGTCTGCCACATTTCTGTATGTTTTCACTATTTTTATTCTTGTGATTTTAGCACATAGCCAAATCATATCCTCAGAAATACTACAACATGTTTAGGAAAAGTCTGATAAAACATTTTGCCTGTAATGCGGTTGCAAGTTATATCCATACAACTCAGGTCTTATTTATGAGTTTTGTTGCACTACCATTGTAACAGCACCTGTTTTTTTCTGATATTTTCCTAGGGTAGGAATATGTTTCCCTAGGTTGAGGAATTATGGCAGGGCAGCAGGGGGTGTGACATAAAGGATATGATGACCACTATCTTTTAAATGTGAATGGTAAGTGCATGGAAAGAGACTTTAAAATTCATATGCCCATGTTCTGAAGCTATCAGATCAATTCTAGATTTGAATTTTCCTGTGACAGTGCAGACAGAATGTCATGGGCAATGAAGACTAATGGTCATGTAATTTCCTGAGAAATAAAGACTTCTCCTTAGAGACAGAACTGCATCGGAATTCAGGATATCATTCTTTTATCCTCCCAAACTGTAAGTTTCCAAACTCTCACTTCAAGCATGTATCCAACAAATAACTAACCTGATACATTAATGCTTTTTCTAAAAAAAGGCTTTTTCACTTATTTAGAAAGAAACCACAACAGCCTGATCAAGTTTGGGGATTATTTTTATTTATATGATCATAGGATACATGATATATTGGTGGAAGTGGAAGTAGAGGGTGGAGAAAAGATTTCATTGAGAAGTATCATAAAATTAATAAGTGACATTCGTGTAATGTGAACATATAATGTATATATGGGGGATATGGGGGAGGGAAGGAGAAAGAGAGAGAGAGAGACAGAGACAGAGACAGAGACAGAGAGACAGAGAGACAGAGAGACAGAGAGACAGAGAGAGACAGAGAGAGACAGAGAGACAGAGAGACAGAGAGACAGAGACAGACAGAGACAGAGACAGAGAGAGAGAGAGAGAGAAAGAGAGAGAGAGCTTGCAAAACAAATGCTTTAAATATGTGAATTCAGTGATCAGTCTTCATAATAGTTTTATTATGATCACAGTCATTTTACAGATGAGTAAATGGACTGAGAAGAGTTATTAAGTGACTTGCCAAGAATTACACACCTGTTGAGCATCTGAAGCAAGTTTCCAATCTTTATCATCGTCATTGCAAGTCCAGTATTCTTTCTGCTAGCCTCACACTTGATATATTGTATCCTTAAGCCCTAACTGGGACAGCAACCTGATTTATTTTGCTTTTATGTTATTATGTAACACATAAGGTTAGAATATTAGATATATTAGAGGTAGATAATCAAACTCCAGTGATGACTTTCCAACCTGAACCAGAAAGCTAATGTTAGAAACACCATTGAGGTGTGAATTATGATCTTTTTTAGATTCAAAGTTCAATTTTAGAGATTTGTGGTTATTTTTTTTTTCCCAAATGACATGTAGTTCACATCTGAGCACACTTGTATATGTCTACTCACGTTTTCTGTAAATCTGATTGCTTCCCAGGGAGCTGTTGTTCAGTTTGAACAAGATCCTATTCATTGGTTTCAATGTTATTGGCTGGGATTCCCCTCCAAACCACCCATCCCCCACTTCCATTCTGTACAGATGTCTCTTGCTCCAATTCTCCTACCTCTGGTTCTTTGCACAGGATGCTGTTCTCAGTGCTTGTAATGCCCTCCTTACTCATTTCTGCTAATAAAATTACTAGCTTCTTCCAATATCAGCTTGTTGTCATCATGAAGTCTTTCCTGATTAGGCTGCTTTTTTTGTTTCTGAGATTATCTAAGTACATGTGATAAAATGCCATCCCCATTCCCAGCCACTCCCACCCCCTCTGAGCTTCTTGAAGATAGGAATTGGGCTTTTTTTGTCCTTTTATTTCTTTGATTGTTGGTTTGCTTTTTTTTTTTAATGTTCCAGCACCTAGCACTGAATCTTGAATATAACAAGTACTTAATAAATGTTTGCAGAATTATATAAAAGCTACGACTTGTCATTAAAAGCAGAAAAAGTGGGACTTAATGCTTAAACATATCTCTTCATTATCATACTACTTTATAGAGTAATTTATGCTTCTGAAGCTCAATGGGAATTAAAGACCTGAGTTTGTTTCTTGGCTCTGCAACTTCCTATTCCCATGATATGGGATAACCTATTTAACCTCACAGATAATTGGATCTGTAAGATGATGGAGGTCCCACTAGATGACCTGCAGTGTCTATTTCCTTTCTAAATTTATGGCCTAAAGCTCCATTTTGTACTTTTTGTACTATATTCATTTGTCTGAAGGACATTTGTCCTATTAAATTGTAAACTATGCAACAGTGGGTGAGTCACTTCTCTAGAAGTCTCAGTGTATTCATCTACAAGATAGGCATAATATCAACCTGTTGATATAAAGTACTTTGTTAACCTTTAGGTAGCATAGAAACTTGAATTGTTCCTATTGTAAGGTGCTGGAAGAAAGGGGTTATATCTTTCTCATCCCTGTATCTTCCTTATGTTTCGCATGCAATAGAAATTGTTGGACTGAATTGGATCCCACTGGGGGGAGGTGGTCTGTTGCTTCTTTAAATGGAGAATGTAGCGAACTTATTGATCTTGTTCCAGGAAACCTTCACTGCTTTGCAAGAGAAGCTATTATCAACAAGGATTCTGTCATGCCAAGTTTCTCTCCTTCAGGTGTAGCCAAAATTCTCTTGGACTGCCAGTTGATGCCCCTTTTTCTGCATTTCTGTGGGAAAAGAAGAAAAAAAAAAGTTACTCATTCATTTCTACCTGAAGAGTTTCACCAGAGGACAAAGGAAGAGACTAAGCTCGGGCTAACAAACTCTGCCAGTTGGTGGGGAGGGGGGTAGCTTTATTGGTGGCTAGGTGGGAATCAAAAAGCTGAGAGAGGAAAATGGGGCTTAATTTACCTTAAACCATCTTTACAGTTTCTTCTCACAAGTAGGAGGCTTTGATATGGCAAGATGGGTCATGATGCATCTTTAACAGCTAATATTTTCCCACAAGGCTTATCTTTTTGATTTCTCATGAGAATAACATTTTAAATCCTCACTCAACAACCCCTGCCCTTGTATGTGCAGTTTCAACGGGTTGCTTGAAACCTGTCTGTTACTTTAAACACTGCCTACTCCTTCCTCCTCAGTGGAGCTCAGCTCACCTTCTGCCAAGTGATGCTGATTTAATTAGCTGGAGCATTGCTTTGAGCAGAGTTCCAGGCTAGGGACCTCCGTGCCAGGTGCTGCCCGTGGTCCTAGCTCTATCTCCCTGGTCGCCGCTTAAACTGCTAGTAATAACAAATCCTTCAGGACATCAATAGAGTCGCCGTTTTGCAGGAGGCTGGCAGACTATTCGGCAGGAGGCTTGCAGAGGCAGCCTCGTTGCCTGTGACATCACTCCTTGGAGCTCAGCTCCCCATTCGAAGCTCTCTTCCTTAGGCAGTCTGTAGGTCCGTCTGCCTGCCTGCTTTCGAGATCTGAAAACCTTCGTGGAAGGAAATTGTCTTCTATCAGGAGCCAGGCTTTGTAAATCAGATAATCAGACAGAGTGAGAGCCTGAGAGAGCAGAGAAGAGGCAAGAAGAAGGAGAGGGAGAAAGAGAAGGAGAACGTAAGGGACTGGGCTACAGGATGAAATTTATCATCGCATTCTACTTGTTTCCTCTCTTCCCAGCGCTGGTCTTCAGCACCAGGTGAGTCGAAAAAGAGGTTTAATTCCCTCTTGCTCTGGCTGGAATGATGTTTATTCTGCTAGGAGGGAGGCTGTATCTGAGGGTCAAAAGAAACAGAATTTCTTCTATCCTTCCCCTTCCCACCTCCTAAGTTGGGAGAGACATTTGTCAACTGCAGTTTCCCTAACACTTTAGGGAGACTGAAATCCTTGCCTAGGGATTCCAGCCTTTAGGAGAAAGTGTCAAAAGTGCGGAGACAGCTCAGAGGACAAAAGAAAATATTGCTAGTCATAGGAGTAGTGAGCAGCTAACTGCTGATTAGTCATACATAGGAAGATCTAACTAAGGGTTGGAATACAACACCGCAGAGAGACTTACAGTAGATGGTGTTCTGAGATTATTACTGTGTTAACAGTCAGAACTAGCTCTCCCATCTGACAAGAAGCCCATTTTAAGGTGTGTTGTGCCAGGTGGTGAACAGCTGCCAGGCATGATGGAAAGGTAGGAAAGTTCCTAGAATCCTGAAATCATGCCTGCTCTTTTTAAATCTGAGACTGGGAGAAATAGTGAGGACACCTATGCATTTTCCTAAAGTTGAAGTAAAATCTGAGCCAATTAAATGACACTCGAGGTGATTAAAAGTTAGAAGCAGCCCAGCTCCCTGAACACTCACTGGCCCTGCTGTTGCAACTTGCAGTCAGATACAATTAGACTATACTGCATTTTCATTGGTCATAGCCAAGGCATTAAGCCTGGGCACAGAGCAGCTATTTTTAGTGGAAGTTTGAAATACTGATGGTAGAGATGAATGTTGTGATTTCCCACTGTTAGGTTCTCAAACATGTTGATTGACTCTTTGTTTTCTCAAATGGTGGGTTAAAAAGAGACAAAACACTTAGTTTCTGACTTTTGAACCTGTTTTTCATGTGAATTTCTTTTCCTGAACTATTCATTTGACATCCCATTAAAAAAAAAAAAGTAGAATGGGGTTTTCTTTCAAACACAGGAGGCTGAGTTCCCTAGTTTGATGACACATTGGAAGGATCAGCAGCAGAAGAAAACCTTCGTTGAGAGAGAGAAGAGAAATCCCAAGTATTAAATTTGCTAACTCCCTCTTCTAACTAGGGTTTTTTAATATTACAATTCAGCTTTAGACAATTCTGTAGCAAATATGAATCTTTGGATTCTTCTTTGATGCCTCCTTCCATTCATTCTGAGCCCTTATAATGTCATTTCCTTATTACTCAAAGAGCCCTCTAGAGAAAAGTAGTGCTTAAACTGAGTATTTCTTCAGGTCTCTGGTACTGGATATCTTGAAACTGATGTGGTCACTTAAACTCATGTGCACAGTCTTGCAATGGTATCAAACAGTTACAAAAAATCTACCTTTACTCCTTCTTCTGCTTCTATATGGAAGTTTTCCCTTTCAAAAAAAAACCCAAAAAACTTCAGCTTAAGTGCCTCAGAAATAATTAATTTCTAAAAATTTTAAACATTGCTTAATATGATGTGGAAAATTAGCACCATTGGTTTTTCACTTTTCTTTTAAATGTTAATAAATTTCCATAAAGATAAAGTCTTTAATATTGGAAATAAATGTCATCATCTTCATTAGGAAATTAGAGCATAAAATACTCCTTGGATCACTTTGGAAATGACACTTGTTCAATATAGATTTGATCCGAAGAATTTGACTTCTGTTCTCCATCAGGTCTCTGAAAAGCCTGCTCCCCAGGGCACCAGATGGGGCATATTTGAGATAATGAGGCTGAGGGCTGGAGGAGAAGTTGGGTGTTGTTACACTGGACTTAGTGATCTTACTGGCTAGTTGAAGTACCCCATGATTTTGTGTGTGCTTCCTTTTGGAAAGTGAAAATCATGCTTCAATTGTCATTGTACATCAATCAATTATGCTTTGCTTGCCTTGAACAGGAGGCTGTCCTTTCAGGGATATTTAAACCCTCTTGGAAATGTATAGTTTCTGTATATGGTGCTGCCCATCAAAGCCCTCTTTTACATACTGCAGAAGGAACCAAAATGATGCCTCTCAGGCAGAAGAATCGGAGAAAGTTTTCTAGCCTAAGATGTCCTTGGAAGTATATAGCTACAGTGAAGTGTTTGACCATATCTGACCTGATTAGTAAGACAATGCTACTTTTTTTTTTTTCCCTTGAGACAGTGGCTGATGTAGCTGTGCTTTGGTCAACTTCTTAAGTGTGAGGACTGTAGAGATGAGAAACTTAATTTGAAATGCATTTGCAGCAACATTACTTACTATGTACATGAGCTGTTGGAAGTCAACCACTGTTATTTCTAATACTTCTGAAGTTTTAAAATGCACATGTATATTTTAAAATGAAAATTTATGCTTCCTGAGGAGATAGATACTATTTTTACAATTTAGTTAATGGTATGAAAGGAAAGAGAGGAAATGATCCTAATATTTTTTGCTATTGTAGATTTTATAAAAACTCAAAGGTCTTTTTTGTGTCCTCCCTCCCCCTTTTATTCTCTCTACTCATTCTGGAAACAGAAATACAGACAGGAATATTTCTCTTATTTATCAGAATGAATAGCTTCAGTTTACCCCCTTGAAAGTTTTCTTTCTACTTGCCCTACAGGAAAGTGTTAGTTTTTTTTTCTTTTTCTTTTTCTTATCTGTACTGTCAAGAGTTTGTTCTTTTAATAGAAAGCCCTGATGCAATGAAGAACATGGCTTAATTTGTTGGCAACCAGCTTTGCCAACTCTGTTGCTGGCCTATAAACTTAACAAAATGCAGCTTAATCACATAAATAATGGGGCTAATACAGCATCCCATTAGCCTAGGACTCAATAACGGGATAGTAAAAACAAGTAAACTTCTCTTTGGGAGGTTAATAGCTGAGGCATATAGGGTGACTGGAGGCATTAATGGCATTGTTTTGCAGAAATATTCCATAGTTATAGCAGAGCAACTGGTACCTGACTCCATAGAAGAGGAATTGAAGCTCATGACTAGCTCACATGTTCTTTAGCTATCATTGGTGAGAAAGGTTCCCAGGGCAACAGGAGAAGACTTTTACCATAGTTTTTGAAACTTTCTGTCCCTCTGTCTGTCTGCCCTTCTGTCTGTCTCTGTCCTATCTCCCTGCTTCTTTGTTATCTTTCTCTCTGTTTCTTCTGTTTTGGTCTCTATGTCTCTGTCTCTCTTGGTCTCTGTTTCTCTGTGACTCTATCTCTGTGTGTTTCTTTCTGGCTCTGGGTCTCTGTCTCTCTCTCTTTGTATGTGTCTCCATCTCTTTCTGTTGCTCTTGGTCCCTATTTCTCTCCGTCTTTGTCTCTAGCTTTGTGTGTTCTTTCTGTCTCTGCGTCTTTGTATCTCTTTGTCTGTCTCTGTCTCTCCGTCTCTGTCTCCCTCCCTCCCCCTTGTCTTTCCCTCTCTCCTTCCCCTCCTCTTCCTTTCTCTGTCTTTTCCTCCCTCTTTCCTTCTTTCCCCTCCACCTTTTCTCTTCCTCTCTGTTTCTTCCTCTCTCTTTCTCTATCTCTTTTTCTCTCTCCCTTGGCTGTCTCTGCCTGTCTGTTGCTTCCCCTCTCTCTCTTTTTCTATGCCTGTCTCTCTGTATCTCTGTCCAGCCATAAATTTGTCTGTCCATCCATCTCTCTATCTACTCTCCCCCTCCTTCCCTCAGTTGTGATTTTTGGCTGTAGTTAAACTCCTGCTACCTTTAAGTTCCCCATTTTAATGACTTGCTAGGGAGGCTACATGGAGGGGGAGGAGTGAAGATTCACTAACTAATTATTCTGCATCAAGAAAGGCCCAGAGGCAGATGGCCTCTTATAGACCTCCCACTAAATGTCATCTTAGAGGTATCACTAGGGTCCGTGGATTTTTAGCAAACACACCACTTGTTTCCTTCGGCATCTATTTTTAGGATGTGCTATACATTTATAATACCCTTGGCTCCTATTTACTTGGTTCGTCTGTCTGCAGTTTCAACTCAATATGCATGTTTGGAAGGCCAAATAGTATAGAATGATTAGACTGATCACTGGAGAATGGGAAGAGTTCTAGACCTGGATAAAGTAGGTCTAGTTTCCAATCTCAGCTCTCGTATTTGATATCTAAGCAACATTGGGCAAGTACCTTTCTTTCTCTGACCTTCAATTTCCTCTTCTGTAAAATAAAAATAACATTTGCCCTACTTGTTTCTCAGAGTTCCAAGGGTTTATGAATCTTAGAGCAGCTTTTTTTTAACAAAATGGGTACACCGCACATAGAGATAAGTGTAAGTGACTGAGTCTGCAACAGTTTCTGTGGCCCCAAAATATGTATTTAATATGTTACTATCATTTGCAGGGCATTTTGAAAAGTGAGCATTTTTCTCTAAAGAAAAATTCTGAATTTGATTTCTTTGAAATAACAAATAATTCATTTAATGTATCCTATCAAAATTGAGGCTCCTCTAGTGTGCTCAGTTATCTTTATTTATGACAAGGATAATCCCATCAATTACAGGAAACTTTCCATTCTCTCCCTAGTATTTAGGCCCTCCCACTCTCCTGACTTCTACCCTACTGTCCATAAATATGTCTAGATATTTGCTATCCTTAAAAACAGACAAAAATTCCTTCCCATGATACTACCTCCTCCTTAAATTAGTTTCTATATCTTTCTTCTTTTCACAGCCAAACTTCTAGAAAGTGCTACTCAGTTTTACTTTTTTCCCTTTTTCTTGTGTCTCAGCCCCTTCCAATCTGGCTGTCATCCCTGCCCCTTGATTGAACTGCCTCCTCTAACGTTGGCCTCTTTGTTTTAAAAATCAAATAGACTTTTTTCAGTTGTCATCCTTTTTGACTTCTCTGTTTTGATATTGTTGATTGCTTTCTCCTTCTGGATACTCTCCCTGTAGGTGTTTATACCATCCATCTCTCCTGGCCTCCTTTCAGCATGACTTGACATTCTCAGTCATCCGTGGATTCCCAATGTGTTGGTTCACCTCAGTGATCTGTGCTGAGCCCTCTCCTTCTACTTTGTGTCTATTCTTACTTGGTGAGCTAATCAGCTTCCTGTGTGTCTAATGACCAACATTCTACTTTTCACTCCCCAATTTTGATAGCCACACTTTATCTACTTATTCCTGAACTCTAGTCCTGAATCACTAACTGTCTGTTGAGTCTTCTCCTCTGACTGGTTAGTTTATCCTTGATCTTCCATTTAAGGATACACATCAGCCATGCTTATACCAAACCTGATTTACTCCATGACTCCCCAAATTTCTGCTGAATGTTTCCCTCATTTGGCTAGCCTCTATCACCGCCTCTCACTTTTTACCTCCTTTAGATGTATTGTTTTGCCCCATTAGGATGTAACCTTCTTGAGAGCAAAGATTATCTTTTACTTATATTTGCATTTTCAGTGCTTAGCCCAGTGGCTGGCAAATACTGTTTAATAAATACTTGCTCCATTGATCTATCAAACTATCATTTGGGCCATTAGTTTATCTATCTGCTGGACAGGGTCATCTGGGTGACCCTTAAGCATCTCCAAATCAACTTGCCTAAGACATAGTTCACTGTCTGTTACCCTATATCCTGCCAATTGTGAACTTTCTTCTATATGTTCAACTCCCCACCCTTCTTGCAGTGACCCAGGTTAGCTCACCAGGGAGTCATTGTTGACTTTTCACTCTCACTTAACTACTTTTCCTTCAGTACATTTAGTTTTCTAGTATCATCACTTCTACTTGAACATCTCTGTCTGTCTGTCTCTGTCTCTTTCTATCTCTGTCTCTGTCTGTCTTTGTCTCTGTCTCTGTCTCTCTGTCTCTCTCTGTCTCTATCTGTCTTTCTCTCTGTCTCTCTCTCTCTCTCTCTGTCTCTCTCTCTCTCTTCACACCAGCACCTCCCCCAAGTCTGAGCCCACATGCCCCCTCAACTCAATTATTAAAGATACACCTAATTCATCATCCTGTCCCTGTCCTCTCTCCTCCCTAAACTGTCAAAGTGATATGCGTAAAGCTCATTTCTGAACATGTTAGTTCTCTGCTCAAGAAGCTTCACTAGCTCCCAGTTGTTTTGGGGATATAATAAACATAAACCAATATTAAAAAAATATATAAATAAAACATTAAAAAAAACTCTTTTGCTTGACAATATTCTTTATCTTTTATAGCTGATTACACATTTCTCTTTTCTTTTACCTCTTTTAAGCTTCTTTTTATATGTTGTCTTTCCCTATTAGAACATAACTCCTTTTGTGGCAAGGGCTGTCTGGATTTTTGCTTATCTTTGTCTTTTCAGCATTTAGCACAGTCTAACATGTAATTAGTGCATAATAAAGGCCTGTTGAATTGACTTTCCACCCTGTATACCTGAGACAATCTGCCTTATTTCCTGTTTCCTATACAAGATATTTCATTTCCCACCAACTTAACTTTGGACGGGATATCACATAAACCTGGAATGCTTTTCTCCCTCTTCTCTGCATTTTACAGCCCACATCTCTTCATGTATTTCATTACCTTAAAAATATACCATATGCCCTTCCCCTTCGTCAATGAAGTATTTTTGAAATCACAGAATATTTCCCTTTTGAATGTGTAATCTATAGTGCTTAGCATAGTCCTTTGCACATGCTTAATAAGGCTTTGTTGATTGATAGTTGCTTGAAATGGTCATTTGGGAAGACGATGGGTCACATTTCAAATAAGAGTTTTACTGATCTGGCATAATAATGGGAAACACTGTTATGGAGTAGAACGCTAAATAATACTGCACCGGGGATCTACAGCCCGGAGTTCCAATCTTAGCTCCATGATGAATTTGCTGTTTGCCCCAATGCTGTTCACTTCCTTTTTGGTCCTCTGTTCCCCATTACTAAAAGTAATGGGATGACCTATATAGATTCTAAGAATGATTTCAGATCTCACTTCCTCAGACTTCTTCTCAAGCTTTGAACAAATTAGCAGTTGAAATGTTGACATTTCAAAATTTTAAATCCAGACTTCAGGTGCTCAGTCCTGTTAATTTTCAAATGCAATATTTGGGGATTATCTGTGAGGATTAAATTTACCCCAGGGTCGATGCTAGGTAGATCTCTAAAGGTGTAAGATTTGTCTTGAACATCTCAAACTAAAGTTGGTGTATTTGAGAGGAACTTCTGCAGATCATGAGGAGGGGCTCTCTGAAACAACTGAGGAAAATGCAGGCTTTCCCCTACCCCA
Organism: Pseudochirops corinnae; assembly: GCA_028646515.1. Classification (NCBI taxonomy): domain Eukaryota; kingdom Metazoa; phylum Chordata; class Mammalia; order Diprotodontia; family Pseudocheiridae; genus Pseudochirops; species Pseudochirops corinnae. Next base: position 163,964,016 of record CM053592.1, read on the forward strand.
ATGGGATTGTGTATATGCTTTCATGTTGACTTATTCCTTTAAAGGAGAAGAAGGTGCCATGTAGTATTTGAGAAAGTATGACATAGTAGAGAATAGGACTAGAACTTAATATTACTTGGGTTCTATTCTCTCTATTAACATGTCACCTAATGTCTATGTGCCTTGTCTACTTACTGCTGAGATCTATCTTCTACATCACAACTGTCAAACAGCTGGATCCAAAATTCCCCAGTGTAGCCTGAACCAGATTAATGGAACATATTTAACAAAATAAATCAAAATATTATAAAAGAGAAAATTGCATTTGAAAACTTAGTCATCATCCTACCATTTCTGTTTCTTAAGGGAGTTCCCCATGTTGACAAAATAGTTCAGGCATGTAAGAATTGGTTAAAAAAAAAAATTACAATGATAATACCTACTGTTTAAATAGTGCTCTAAGGTTTGCATAGTTCTTGACAATATTTTCTCATTTTATACCTGCAACCTCCTTGGGAGTTGACTCGATCCTTATCCCCCATTTTATGATGAAAAAAACAGGTGGAAAATGGTCAAGTGACTTTCTGATGATTGTAGAGCTAGTAAGTTTCTAAGCCAGGATTGGAACTTCGATCTCCCTGATTTCATGTCCAGAACTCTACACAGTATACCTCCTATCTATCCCTGTTACAGGAGTATGAGGTCTCTTTTCAATTACACTTTGAAAATTTCACACACATGCACAAACATTTGATTTTGCTGATCAGCATCAGTACAATGCATGGTATAGTAGGTGAATTGTAGAATTCTCTCCAGTTCTTCAAATTCTGTGGATTTATAAGCTAAGAAGAGACAAAATTTAAAATGCTAACTTCTGTGAAGCTAGAATGTTTATTGAACTTAAGAGTCTAGAGTTATGTTTTGCACAGTTTTGTACTTGAAAAGGACATGTCCTAAAATGTAAGACTGTCTCTCTTCTATTAACCAAAGCCAATAAAGGAGATTATATGATGTAATTGTTTCCCACTGTATGTAAATGCCCACCACCCCCAGCTATAAATCACCATTTGAATGAATTCTTCAAATGGTCTTGTCCAGGAGCTGGCAGGGGGACTCAGATTTTTGGATATAATTCAGCTGGCTGACCCTGAAAGTAATGAATAAAGGTCTGACAAAGACAGGCAAAGTGAAAAGAGGGGAAGGGAATAAATATGTTTGATCAGGATCAATCTTATGCTCAACAAAAGACTTTCTGTTGTTGTTTAGATTTCCCCATCCTAAAAATCTCCACCCTACCCCCTCCTAATATTGATTGGGATTTTACCATTAGAGTCATTTCTGTGAATTTTGAAAAATATGCTGTGTGACATTCAGTCTTCTATGAAAGTGAAAATACCTTGAGAAGAGTGAAAATTAAGTCTTTGCTATGTTAGGGGGTGTGGGCAGGGGAGTAACAACAATTTAAAGGAGTGCTTTGTGTGAATAGCGCCTGGGAAGAGAAGGTAGGGGTGGTGGGCAGTGTTAACTTGGTACAAAGGAGAGACAAAGTGGTGTCTACGAAACATGTAAACTGCTTTAAGATTTTGCTTCTGTGTGATTAACAAGGAATGAATTTTGACTACTGAACTAAAGGGTGTTAGGCTAAATGAATAGTATTTTCAGGTCTTGGAATCTTAATATAAATCCCTTATGCTAAATGTTCTGAAGACATAAGAGACAGTTGAGACATATCAAGCATAGCCTTATCATAAAAGATCTTTATGTTAAGTAATAATAGGATCACTGCAAAGGAGAATTTATTTAGATATCCTCTAGAAGGCTTGTGCTGATTTTCATTGCTGTGAGCACCAGGAATTCATTGGGTAGAGAGGTAGGTTTGCTCAGAGATGTTTATAGTGAAATGGGCAGCTAGGTGGCACGGTGTAGATAGAGTCAGGCCTGAAGTCAGGAAGACTTATCTTTCTGCGTTCAAATCTGGTCTCAGATACTTACTAGCTGTGTGACCCTGGTCAAATCACTTAACCCTGTTTGCCAAAGTTTCCTCATCTGTAAAATGAGATGGAGAAGGGAATGGCAAACCTCTCCAGTATCTTTGCCAAGAAAAACTCAAATAGGGTCTTGAAGAGTTGGATGTGATAAGATATAGATGTATAGAAACATACAGTGCCTAGAGTGTAGGATTGGAGTCAGGAAGACTAGAGCTTAAAACTCTCCTAAGATGCTTTTTAGTTACTTGACCCTGGGCAATTCACTTGAAATCTGTGAGCCTCAGTTTGCTTACTATAAAGTGGGGATAATCATGGCATCAAGCTTCTAACATTGCTGTGAGGATCAAATAGTGTATATGATATACTTTGCAAAATTTAAAGTACTATAGTTAACTCTGCTGCTGTTGCTATTATTATTATTAAATTTAATGTAATATGCTTATCTTCATTTCCTTTACTCAGTTTAACTGCAGAACCATCAACAACAGCTAGTGCACTTGATCATGTGGGCAACAGTATTATCATGATGTTGTACAGCTTCTCATTTAAAAGGATGATTAATCTCTGCCTGCTTGAGCTTTTAGGGCAGAAACAGAAGTGGAGGTGGTTGAGACAAAGAGACAAATGTAGGTTTGAACTGGGGTGGGGTGGTAGAAAGAAGAAAAATTCTGAAAATAGGAGGTGTCCAAGAGTAGGTGGAATGGGCAGCCTTGAGAGGCAGTAAATGACCTCTCCATTATGAAAGGTCTTAAAAAAAAAAAAAAACAGACAAACAAGTGCCAGATATTTTACCATTGGTGTTTCTTTGGGGATTGGGCTGGGTTAGTGGGCCTCTGAGGTTCCTTCCAGCTCTTAATTAAGTGACCCTGACCTAGAAGTGACCTTAGAGGCCTTCTGCCTCAAGATGTCTTAATCTTGTATGTGTATGCCATGGACCTCTTTGGCCATTTGTTGAATGAAGCCTTTTGACCCTTACTCAGACATGAATAACATAAAATATATAGGATTACTACAGAAACCAACTGCATTGAAATAGAATTAGAAAAACACCTGAAGTCGCGTTCATAAACCTCATGTTCAAAATCCCTGATCTGTCAAACACTTCATTTTGTAAAAGAGGAATGTGACAGACCCTAAAGTGGATGGCCAATGAGGCAAGACCGATTATAATACAATGCTTTCCATTCTTGCCTTAAGGCTCTCTGCTCTCTCATGATGTCTCTCTTTAAAACTCTTTCCTATTTTGCATTCTAATATTTACTGGGTACTCATGTACGGATAAATGTTATGTACAATGGATGACAAAAAGGATAAAGAAGAAATAATCTGGGTCAATAGAAAGCTGACTGAATTCTTCATTTATAGAGAATAGTATCATAGCTGTTGACAGTTATAGTAGTGAGGGAATGTGGTTTTCCCTGGAAGCTTAGGTTCAGATTTTTTGTTTGTTTGTTTGTTTGTTTGTTTTTTTTGGGGGGCTTTCTTTGGCTATTTTTTTTAGAAGTTGTAAGTTCCCATTTCATAATTAAGACACCTATCATTTTGTACTTGACATAAGAGGCAGCACAGAATAGTGGAAAACATTATGGGATTAGAATCAGTCAAGGAGAGTTTGAATCCTAACTCTTCCACTTAGTAGTTTTGTGACCCTGGTGAAATCATTTCACTTCTCTGATCCTCAGTTTCCTTATCTATAGTCTACTTATAGTAGATACTTATAGGGTCTTTGTTAGGAAAATCCTGTATAAACTTAAAAGAGTATAACTGGAAGCTATTATTTACTTCATTGCGTTGACCTTAAAAATACTTCTTTTCATTGGCTTATAGATTGAGGGTTGGAGGGGACTTTAGAAGCTGTATATGCAACCTGTCTCATTTTATAGTTGAAAAAAACAAAACAACTGAAGTCTATTGAGGTTAAGTGGCTTACCCAAGGTAGTAGACATCAGAGGTGGTATTTGAATCCCCCATTTAACTCTAGAGCTATTTCTCTTTCCATTGTGTCATGGGCTCAAGATTGACCTTTGAGCATAATATTCTGTGTACATTTTTGACATCAGTGATTTTTTTCTTTGAAAAAGTAATGTACAGACAGTGTAACACTTTGTATGTGTTGACCTATAAAATTACTCTGGGTTGTCATGGTGTGGTATCTCCTCAATCGGGAATTTGCCAGTTGGCAAGGAAGAGGACTATAAATATTCTTTGGTTTTTATGTGTGGCAATGGATTAAAATTCATTTGGAGTTAATCTCTCTTCTGGTTTATTAATTGATTGTTATGGCTAGTATTTATTGTGCAAATAATATGGCAGTGGGTATCCTTTCTGTAGACTGATCTTGCTGGTGCATTTATATGTAAAAAATAAGACCATTCTTCAGAATTTTCTAATGTATGACTGGGTGTTCACATTTGCAGTGAAAGAAGATTTTGAGTTTTTATGCTATGTCTTATTCTGGCACTATAGGCCTGTATTATGTTCCACTTGGGACAACTGAGCTGCTTCAAAATCTCACTGAGAACCGTTTGTATTAAAGTACACATCCAAGAAAGAAAATGGGCAAAAAATTGAAAAAAAAAAGTCTCAGTAACTAATACCTAAGTTGAAATTCAGGACTTAACCAAACCCTTATGTAAGAATTTCAGAAAGCTTTTCTGTCAGCATAATCATTAAGAAACATGGAGTGCAAGAATTGTTCTCAGTAATTTTAGAGATCGTAAAACAGAGGCTCAAAGAACCTGTTATTTGGCCATGGGTACACACCTAGTAAGTCTGAGTCTCTCAAATCCAAGTTTACTGTTCTTTTCACTGCCCATGTTGCCAACACATTTGGGCATGTGTCCTAGTGGGATGCTGCTAGGTATTGTGGCTGGAGTTTAAAAGTTAATGATTGAGTCTTAAGAGGTAGGGAACAAGAAGAGATTTGAGCCTATGTGCTTTTATTTATTGATAAAGTTAGGTTTTAGGAAGAAAATGCCTTTTTAACTTCAATTATTTTTCTACCTTGAGATTATTATGTCTTACCGTGTTTGATGTGGGATATTTGTGGTAATTGGGAGTGCTCACCAAGAACCCAATATGATATTCCTTTCATCTAGACATGAAACAGTACTTCTTTTCTCTCTTTCTCTCCTTTTTTAATAAGGCTGACCCTGGGCTTTGCTAAAGTATATTTTAAAAGACTCCTGAATAGGGAAATCTGATGAATGCTTTACCATGGACTAGCACCTCTGGCAGGCGGGCTTGCAGAATCCTTCTCAGGGCAGTTCAGCCACCTTTTGTAACCACGTTTCATCCAATTCTCACCTGAGCCTCCAAGAAATTGTAGCATTTACAATGCACACCCTAATAAAAATATCTAGGCAGATAGGCTAAAACAGACTGAGGGTAACTAATAGAACTTTTCAAAGCCTTTGGTGAGTTTTGGGAGACGGGAGTGTCTATACCAAGCTTGTGAAAACTTTCCCTGCTGAAATGGGTGGATGAGAACAATTTGGTCCAAGGGTTCAAGAAAGCAACTGAAGCAAGTATTGTGAAAGGCTTATAGCTTGGTTGGACATCAAAGATGCCAGGTAATCCGTTGCATTCCAGGTGATCATCACCAGTCATTCTGACTTTTGTCCTGCTGCTGCAATAGAATGAGCCTGATGACTTTGTGCAACTCTGCCTTATTTCAGTACGTTCACGACTCAAGACAACCCCCCCTCCGCTTGATGTCATTGATCCTCTTCAGAACTGAAGGACAAACAACAAACAACAAAAAATGATAAAGAAGGAGCAACAGGTTAGGGAATGATACAAATTATTTCTGTTTAGTTGTAAACTGAGGCCTGCTGCCTTACAATTATACCTCTATTTAAATTCAGTCATTGACACACTAGATACCAATGGATACAGCCTTTGGAAAAAATTACAAACTGAGCAAAAATGTTGTCTCTTGGCCTTTGTAAGTTTCTTTTGGAATCACTTCATTGTTCCTACCTAAATATGTTTGCTCTGAAATAGCATTAGACTTGGATTGAGTCTAAACTTTGGTTCCAATACTTCCTCTCTGACATTTTGTAACTCTCTACTCATGGATAAGTGACTTGACCTGGCTGAACCTATTTCCTCATTTGTAAAAATGAGAGTAATGGTGACTATATTTCTTATCTCACAATGTTGTTTTGAAGAACAAATGAAAAATTATTTAATTTATTTTGTAAAACTTCATGTCTTTAATAGTTGATGGTTGATGGCACTCATTCCTGCCATCTTTTTCTGCTCTTTTTCCCATCTAATGCTTCCATCTTCAAAACTTTCCCTTTCATGGTTCAAAATATTTAATATGTAAGGGTATAATATCATTTAATTGTAGTTAAAAATAAAAGACTTGTTAAGTTAATATGTTACAATAATGTATCACATATAATATTGTAATATTATATAATATATGA
>CM053592.1:163970918-163999955 GCA_028646515.1 Pseudochirops corinnae
GAAGGAAGGAAAGGAAGGAAAAGAAGGAAGGAAGGAGAAGAAGGAAGGAAGGAAAGGAATGAAGGAAGGAAAGGAAGGAAGGAAGGAAAGGAAGGAAGGAAAGGAAGGAAGGAATGAAGGAAGGAAGGAAAGGAAGGAAAAGAAGGAAGGAAGGAGAAGAAGGAAGGAAGGAAAGGAAGGAAGGAAGGAAGGAAGGAAAGAAGGAAGGAAGGAAGGAGAAGAAGGAAAAGAAGGAAGGAAGGAAGCTCCATTGCCCAACTGGAACTGGTCAGTTAGGTACCTCATGTGGCAGCTTTTAATATTCACAGGTTGCTATTTGTCCATTGTTCTCAAAGGGGACCAAAGCATCAGGATAGCGACACCATGATTTGAGAGTGAATTGGATTTAAATGAGGGGGGTTATGCAAAGTCTCCAGGCTCACTCTCTCCTCCAGAGAGACCCTCTTGGTCCAGTAGCAAAATATAGTTCAGGATGACTTGAAATGGTCCAAGGTCACATAATCAGTCTATGCTATAGGTAGAACAAGAACCCATGTTCCATGATTTTAAGACCATATAACCCATATACTATGGTTTAATATGTGAAATTTCCATTTCTTTGAAACCCACAATATTTGTCCACCCCCCATCACTCTTGCACCACTGTAAGCATTATACAGTGAATATTGATGACATATCCATACATACTCCCAAATGTAAGCTCTTTAAGGTCAAATATTCCTATTCCCAGTTTACGGAAGAACAGACTGGAGCTCAAGTTTACATGACTTGCCCAGGGTCCTATATCTTTCAAATACGGAATAGGATATCTCACAGTTATTATAGGATCATTGCTTTAGAATTGAAAGGGACAATTAATCCAACTGCAGAATTTTATAAATGTGGAAACCAAAATTGGAGAACTAAAGCTAAACCCACATCTCCTGACATCAATTGAATGTTTCGTGCTTCTTAGCAGATTCAGAATGATCAATGAGATGTGCTTACTTCTGAGGGCCCTAAGACTCCAATCATACATTCAAATAAAAAGCACAATTTAGGCTTCTTAAAAACATACACATGTTTGGAACACTAATTCATTGTTAGTGGAGCTGTGAGGTTATCCTACCCTTCTGTAGAGCAACTTGGAACTATGCCCAAACAGCTATCAAAATGTGCATACTCAGCAATACCATTTCTAGGGCTGTATCTAAAAGAGATCATAAAAATGGGAAAAGGACCCACATGTGCAAAAATATTCATAGCAGCTCTTTTTGTGGTGGCCAAGAAACGAAAATTGAAGGTATGTCCATCAATTGGCGAGTGGCTACACAAGTTGTGGTATGTGAATGTAATTTCTGATGGTCTTAGGAACCCAGACACCACTCCTTTATACATCTCCAGGCAGGTCCGCCCACATGCAGACACACCCACATACAAGTATTAAAGGGTCACGGCATTAGGAAGGTTGAGAACCACTGCTTTAGAGAAACCTGGAAAGATTCATATGCACTGATACTGAGTGAGGGCAGCAGAACCAGGAGAATATTGTACACAGTAACACCCACAGTGTGCAAGAACTGATTTTGATGCACTTAGACCTTCTCAGCAATTCCAAAGGACACATGATGGAAAATGCTAACCACATCCAGAGAAAGAACTATGGGGTCAGAATTCAAAACAAAGCAGACTATTTTTTTTTGTTTTGTTTTGTTTTTTCTTCTTTCTCGTGGTTTTTCCCATTCGTTATATTTCTTCTATGCACCATGACTAATGTGAAAAGGTATTTAATAGGAATGTATGTGTAGAGCCTGTATATGACTGTAAGCCATCTTGGGGAGCAAGAAAGAGAAAATTTAAAACTTATGGAAGTGAATGTTGAAAAATAATTAATTTAATAAAAAATGCATAGACATGGTGGCTTCTGTAGTAGATTTTACATAATAACCTAAATATTCTCTTGCTCATTGTTCCAATAAGATGAACAACTGCTATTTGCCCTTTATAACTAATGTTCTTTTAGAGCCAAACCTAGCCTTATCCTAGAAGGTCAAAATAGAGTAGGTTTTTAAATTATAATTTGATTTCCTTAATTGCTTTAAATTCATAGACATAAAAATAGGATAATACGGGCAATCATCACTTCATGTGCAGGTGCTCTTTGTTTACTACATATCAAATTCCAAGGATAATTTGCCAATCAACTAATATGGAATAATGTGGGATGTGATTGCATTATTATGCCCAGCTCTAAGGGAAAAGTACAACTGTGCTGGGTTTGCTTTTAATGCTCTATGTGTACACAAATCGCTCAATTAGGAAGGTCTTTTGTGTAGAATGTATTGGAAATTAAAGATTAAATTCTACCTCATTCCTTGCTTGGCTAGTCCGTCACCAAGTGCCAGAAAGAGAAACAGAGACAGAGAGACAGAGAGACAGAGACAGAGAGACAAAGAGAGAGAAGGGAAGGGAAGGGAAGGGAAGGGAAGGGAAGGGAAGGGAAGGGAAGGGAAGGGAAGGGAAGGGAAGGGAAGGGAAAGGAAGAGAAGGGAAGGAATAAAACCTGGAAAAGAATAAGTCAATAAAATGGTTTAAATTAAAAACTCCTTGGGGCAGCTAGCTGGCAAAGTGAACTGAGCACTGGCCCTGAAGTCAGGAGGACCTGAGTTCAACTTTGGCTTCAGACACTTGACGCTTAAGCAGCTGTGTGACCTTGGGCAAGTCACTTAATCCCAATTGCCTTGCCCTACACCCTTCAAAAAATAATAAAATCTCCTTCTTCCTCAAATATATACATACATATACACATAACAGGATCATTGATTTAGAGTTGAAATGGACATTAAATTTTAATTTAATTTAATTTTCGACATGTAAGAAAAAAGGTCTCCAAAGGTTAATTGACTCGTCTGATATTACACAAGACACATAATGACAAAGTCAGGTTTCAGACTCAGTTCCTATAACTTCCAGCATTCATGGTTCTTTCCAAGAGTCAAGAACAAAAGCCAAGCTGAGGAATATATTCATTTACATTCCCAACTCTTATCTTCTATGATACATGGTTTTAGGAAACAGTCGATATAAACAAATTTAGAACATGTCCAAAGTCCTGCAGGAAATTCATTTCTTAAGTTCAATAAGGATGGAAATTTAAATTTGGCAGAAATAAACGTGACCACCAAAACACAGAAACAATGGACAAATTCTCACAGTGAGACAGATCAGCTGACTGCATACAGTCCCTGGTCAGTAAGTCATAAGTTCGACATTTTCTTCTCTTCCTTTATGCAAATCTGACGTCTCAGATAGAGATACTACCAACATACCCTATGTTATATATCATTTTCTTTAGTCAAGTCCATATAATTTTCCTTTTCTGACAACATACTGCTAGATGTCGGGTCCAAATTTGGTTTGCTCTTTTTTTTTCCTCCTAAGGATTCATTATGTCTGAAATCACTGATGATTCTAAATGAAAACACAAACACTGAGAGCCTGCCTGTATTCTTGGGAATGGGCTCCAATTACCAGGGAAACATCCAAATATGCAATTTTTTATTAGTCATAGGGGGGCCACAAGAAGGCCATGTTTAGCTTAGAAATCTCTAGAGGAAAACAAAAACCTCATTTTCCCCATAAGAGCAGAGCATTTTTATCTCCCTTGAGGAAATAGAAGTAGAGCTCTAAAGACTTAAAATCAACTTTTCAGAGCAGTGGTTGGAAATGTAAAATTCGATAGTAGCTGGCAAGCTCTTTCTCATAGAATTTTATATCCAAGTCTATGGTTGTGGGTTGCAGGGTCTAACTGGTTGGGGGGGGGTGAGAGGGGAACAAAAAAAAACATCCTAAAATGAAACAAACAAACAAACAAACAAAAAAGCAAACACAATTGTGAGGTAGAGAGAATTTGTGTCTGACAGCATTTCAGATCCTTCCTGCCCTTTGCAGCAGCCCACTCTTCCTTCTCCACCATGTACTTGCCTTATGGTGTATCACTGTCAATTACTACTATAGCATCAGTTGAAAAAAATTCAAGCCATCTTATAAATATGAACAATAGTTCAAATAATCACACATTTATTTACAAAAATGTTTTCGTTGGCTGCTTACAAGCCCCTAGGATAGTTATTTCGGATATTTTGATGCCTGTTTTACAAATGTTAGAAAAAAAACAAAAACAGCAACAGAGGATCATAGATTTAGAATTGGCAGAGGCCAGCCAACATAGAGGACCTCACCTCAGAAAGGAGGAAATTAAAATCCATAGAAGTAAATGATCTGCTCAAATTGACAGAGATAAGAAATGAATAAGGCAGAATTTGCACTCATGTCTTCCTGACCCCAAGTCCAATGCTTTATACATTATTCCAGCTAGATATTCAGTCATTTGCTCATGACCATAAAGAATACAGCTTGGATTTGAACCTGAATAATCCGATATGAAATATCGTATTCTTTCTATTGTCCAGTTTAATGACAAGAGAGGTTACTTGCAAGTGATTTGTGGTTTAATGGGCCCAAATCTATTTTCTTAGAAAAGATAGTGAAGTTTCTGGCCATTTCCTCCTCCAACAAGTCCCCTTTTTTTATCGATGAGGCTCTGAAACAAATAGCGATTAAGTGATTTGCCCAGAGTCCCACATATAGTAAATATCTGAGGTCAAATTTGAACTCAGTCTTCCTGACTCCAAGCTGAGGACTCTGCCTACCACCTCACTCATAAATGAATAGGGAATTTGCATAATAAAATCTGAATACTAATTTCATACTAAAATTTGAAATACTTTACTAATTTGAATACTCTAAGGATAAAATAATAATAATAAAATTATAATTGTGAGATACTAGGTATCTGGGTTAGAGATGGAGTGATATTGAAGAGACAGGATGCTGAGAAAGCTAATGATAATATCGTCCTCCTTGTCTCAAAAGTCATGTTCTTTCCTAGGGTCCTAGGAGACTAGGCTATTGGAAGCCTGAATCTCAAGAATGTTCCCTTGTGGGTTTCCACAATGTCCCTCATTTGATTAGCTCAACTAGGTCAGCAGGCTGCCTCTCCATGAGCAGCTGCCAGTCTCAGAGGAGAGAGCTATCTCTACTCTGCCCTTTTCTAACAATTAACTGTCTAGGAAGAAAATACATGAAGACGTGGTATATTAAAGTATGGTTCTTCGCTCATAAATTATGTGGAACTAAGAGAGGAATCATTAGACATGGGAAGGGATATCAAAGCTTGCTCCATCCTCCCCATCTCCCATCTGTTTTTTGTAAACTGTATCTCTCTTATGTTTACAGAATCCCAAATAAGTGAGTAGATATTTAGAGAGATGAATGGATAGATAGATAGATAGATGATTGATAGATAGACAGACAGATAGACAGACAGAAAGAAATCACAATCCTGAGCTCTGCTTCAATTCTTTTCTGATATCAAGGTGGGAGATTAGAGAGATCTTTCTTAACATGTGCTGAAGTGTATTAAAGTTTTAACTGACCCAGTGTTCTATAACAAATACACCAGTGGACTTATAATCTCATTGATGAGGGAATTCTCTCCTATGATTCAGATTATTGTTCATTCATGCTTGTCTATAATTTGTAACTCTCATCCATTTATATTTTTCCCTAACTTTGCTGCAAGGGTATATATTTTATGTCCTGGCATTCCCTTTATTTATTTTTTTCTGGCATTCTCTTTATATCATTGTGAATAGCAATGACACATGGGATCTATCCACCCTTTAGCTGGGCCTACCCCTTTCCATGTGACTCCTTTGTCATTGTCCTTCTTATTCATTCATTTCTTTGATGAGGTCTTGTATGTTTTTGTCCAGTTCTCCATCACAATTCCTCATTTATAATATATTATAGCCTGCTTGCTCACATTCACCATGCTCCTCTCCATTCCCCTTTGCATGATTCTCAGATTCCTTTTGTGGGAGGAGACTCAAACTTAATGAAATTCTTTATGTGTCTAGAAAAAGTGAAGCATTTTGGTTTTTTTTGCCTTGATGCCAAACTTTATGAAATCCCATGAAGCTTTCCGGAGATAACTAAATGGTGACAAAAAGTGATTAAAGGTCCACTTTCAGCTGTAGATCTAAGAGCCAGCCTATGTAATTTTTTTGGATAACAACAGTCTTTCATTCAGAGATGACAAGGAATTGGATTCTAGGTATGAAAGGCAGGAGAAACTGTGTCTTTTCACCCACAGAGAGCAAAAAAAACCCCAAACCCCAAAACAAAACAAAACCTAACGTTTATAAACATGACTATGCTGTGACCACTATTCCCTGGAAGATTTGAGAAATAAAGGGTGATATTGGTTATTCAGATGTTCTAATACTGACTCCTCACCCACAAGGTAGAGGGAGATACATGAGAGATTGAATTCTTCTGGTCTGGCCTTGCCATGTCCTGTTGCTAATTTTATCATATGAAATTGTGCTAAGAGATAGCATAGTCAATTAAATTATTATCTTTGGAGACATAAAGATATGGGCTTAAGTCTGTCTGCTGTCATATACTGTGGGGCCATAAGTAAGTTATTTAACCTCCATTTAACCTAGTCATATAATCTAACCCCCTGGATTTAAGAATCCACATTGCAATCTGCATCAGTGAAAGAAATATTCACATGAGAGTTCCTCAAACCAATGGAATCACAGGTACATTTTTTTTTTAAATGATGCAACTAAATTGTAATGAGACATTATATTCTGATCTCCCAACATAGATCTTGGGTTTCTCCCAAGAGGAAAGTCATACTCTAACAACACAATTTTACAGCAAATAAACAGATTCAAAAGGAGTCCTTATCAACTAGAGAATGTTTGAAAAATTATAGCATACGAATGTAACAGATTATTAATGATCCTCACAATATGAAAGCTATGATGAAGTAAGACAAACACGCAAAGATTTGTCATTTGATGCAGAAAAAAGAAAGCAGAATCTTGAGAAAATTGTGTATAATGTCTAAAACCATGAAAATTAAAATGCTACAAAGCAACCAAACTCAGATGACCTTGTCCAAGAAAACAGTTAATCAAACATTTCATCTTAGTTCACAAGTGGGGGACTGGGCTAACAAATTATTGGAGGTGTTTTCAGATTAAGTGATTTCATTTACTTGTTTTGCCTGAATGATATTCTTTGAAATAAAGGTAGGTTTCAGTGAAGGTGGGGAAATATAGTGGTAAATTTCTATGATCCAATCTAAAAAAACAAAAAAAAAAACCAAAAACAAAAAACATTAGCTTGTTTAAAAAAAAATCACCATCTATGCTAGAATTAATATATTAACTCCCAGTGTTCAGAGTTCAAAAATGAATGTCTTAATTGAAATAAATTCTTGGGCCTTTAGAGTTCAACCCAGCCCCATCTAAGCAATTATTTGGTACCTGTGCAAGTCTCTAGCAAGTTCTAGAGATACAAAGACCAAAATAAGAAAATGTCTCTTCCCTCAAGGAGCTCTCTATAGAAAGAATATAACATGCAAATATATAATCATATACATAATACATTGAAAAGGAGGGAATGAGCATTAATAGCTGGGGACAATAGGAAGGAATATAGGAGATAACACTTAAAATAAGCCATGAAAGATGCTAGAGTCCTACCCCAACCAGAGCTCCATAACAGAAATAAGCACTGGGTATCAATTAAAGTGGTGGCATGGCAGTAGTAGTAGTAATAGCTCTAGTAGCAGCAGAAGTAGTAGGAACAATAGTACTAGGAATGGTGGTAAGGGTATTAGGAGAGACAGTGGTAGTAACAGTAGGACTGGTGGTGGTAATGGTGGTGGTGGTGGTGGTGGTGGTAGTAGTAGTAGTAGTAGTAGTGAGTAGTAGTAGTGAGTAGTAGTAGTAGTAGTAGTAGTAGTAGTAGTAGTAGTAGTAGTAGTAGTAGTAGTAAGTAATGACTAATAGCAGCAGCATTTATAATGCAATAGGGCCTAATCACGACTATTGATGATAAGATATACTGGAATGACTCTATGATAAGTCTGTTCACAATGGTTCCATAGCAACTTTGTAAAGAATTACTATTTCCCAGCCCTCAAGACAAGGGAGAAAACAAGAAACACACTCACTGTAGCCTGCTGCTTTTCTGCTTTCTCAGCTGCCTCATTAAGTTGCTTTTGAAAGGCCTCCTGGAGAGACTTCATTTCTTCCCTAGTTTAGTACAAGGAAAAAAAAAAAAAAAGACATAATGCAATTTCTTCAGTCTCTTCTGCCCATGAGGAAAGAGGTTGTTTACTTGTTTGTTTGTGTTTGGAAAATTGACAACTTGAACCATGTAGGGACAACCTGAAGCAGTCAGCATCTATCTAAAGGTCCCCTTTAAAAAGGTCTTGGTGTCTGGATGCAAATGCAAAAATAAATTGAATTTAAAAGAAATTGTCTTGCCATTGTGTCTAGCAAAGGATCCCACTGTGTAAAACATCTGTGAGCTGCATAATGGGTAGCAAATTAAATTAATATAATAATGCCAACCAGCAAGCTAATTACACTAAAAATATGGAAAGGTGGGGACCTGTCAGTTATAGAAAGTTACTCTGGATCTGCTGACTGTGCATAGTTCCAACTTCTTTCTGTACATCCTACTTGATGACTTCCCCTTGGTTAATATCATCATGCTATCCACAGTGTTTCACAGGTCTGAGCTTCTGAAGTGTGTTTCAGAGGAAAGGTGTGCTTAAGACTAAAGGATAATCACATTGTTTTGAGATAAAAAGGAACACACACACACACACACACACATGCACACACACACACTTCATGAATAATACTTCACATAGGCACTTAACATTAATCCTTCTTCAACTAGTGGAAATGCAAAGAATCTCAAACATGTTAATGCCCCTTCTTTAACTTATCCATCTGTCATATGGCATTTTAGCAATAAATTATTTCTGAATATTTTTGTTCTAGGCTTTAATTCTTCTTGGTTTTCTTTTTAATCAATTAAGTCGTGTTCATAAGACCAAGATCTAATTATCAATGTACACATTTTAAAAATTATTTTGGAAGTATTTTTTTTCTAGACTCTGCCCCTCCCATACACTTCTATTAGCCACCAAAAGGACTCAAACATAAAAGTTTCTACCTCAAAGACATCTGAGAGATCTTTTCTGATTGCCTCTCTTTACCAATGAGAAAAATGAGATTGAGAGAGGGAGAGGGATTTGGCCAAAGTAAGAATTCTAGTCAGGAGAATGAAGATGAGGAATAAGAAATCTCCCTCAATGCTTGTTCTACAAACCATTCTGGTATCCTAGCAGCCAAAAGGAATTAATATAACTATGAAGTGATTTTCGAATGTAAGAGACACTCACAGGGGCTAAGTAAATGCTAAGGAGGCATTAAATGTGTGACCAGGGGTCTGGTAGTTCCCTTCTGCCTATGTTTCTTTCACCTCACCCTAAGGAGACTGGAAGCAGTTACTCTTTCCACTTCACCAATAATAGCTCCATCCTATTTCCAAGAGATAAATGGTTCCTGCACACTGGTTATGATTTGTGTCCTGTGGAAGGGAAAACTGTATCCTTGGGTGTATCCCTTCAGATTCCCAACAACAGACCAGAGGGAGTCAGAAACCCAGAATTTTCCAACCTGGCAGATATGGATATAAAGGTCTTTGAATGGTGATAGCCCACTCTGAATGGGACTGTTCTATCACACTCCTCCAAATGCCTGACTCCATTTACTCCCAATATGAACTTAAAATAGTGTTCATCATTTGCCCTAAGCTTAATGGCAGAGATTGTTCTATTTTATTCGTTGTATTTCCACATACTTATACCATGGCTGGCACTCAAAAGGCACTTAATAAAAGTTTGTTAAATTGGATTGACTTGGTTAAATAAAAAAAAAACAAAACTGAATTTTTGTTGAAGTGTGGTAGTGTGGTAGGAAGAAATCTAAAGTTAAAATCAGCAGCCACTTGGGTTAAAATCCTTTGTCAGACTCTTGGCATATCATCAGGAGCAAGATACAACTTTGAAATTTCAGTTTTCTCATCTGTAAAATGGGGGTAGTAACACCTATACTACTGACTTTGTAGGGATCAAATGGGATAATATTCATAAAAAAAGTGCTTAACATAGAGCCTGACATACAATAGGTCCTCTATAAATGCTTATGGCCTCCTCCCACCAATATGAAATACATTCTCATTCTTACAGGGCCAAAGAATTGTGAGTTTCTATTATACTTGATGGTGACGCTCATTTCTGTATTTATGATTAGGAACAGTGAACAATAAAAAGCAGTAAGCGACAGATTGACTAAAATGTCTTGGCTACTAATGAACTGTGTGACTTTGGGTCAACCATTTAACCACTTTGGTTTTCTTTTCCCTCTTCAAAATGAAAAGAATACTTGTATTCTCTGCAGCACAAGGTTGCTAAGGGAAGTCTTTTTTAGAAGATTAAAAGCATTATGCAAATTATAGAAATGTATGTGGTGGTGATGATGACAAAAAGTCTATTATTCTTCTGGTGGAACACCTAACAACACTATTCTGGCTTTGAATCTCTATATACTTGTTAAATATTTATGGCAGTCTGCTTCTGGTACCCCAAATACCATTTATGAACCAGGGTCAATTTCATCTATGACTGCCTAACAATCAGTAGATAATCCACAACCATTTTATGAACTCAAGGATTGGTTTCCATGAGCATAGATCTAAAATTAAGAGTCTCAAATGTCTTCTCATCCAGCCCCTTCATTTTATAGATGAGGAAACTGAGGCTGAGAGAGATAAGTGAATTATCCAAGGTTGCATATATAGGTCAGCCTTAGAACCAGGTCTTCTGACTACAGAGAAAATACTGGTTTTACTGAACTACATGAAAACTTCTAGGACATCAATAGAAAACTTACTCCTCAGAATTACTATATTGCTTGGAATTTTTGTAATATGTGCTTTATTTATTTTTTTTATTTCTTGTATCCCCTGGGAAATGGTACTTTAAGGGATGTTTTCTCACATTTGAGTTGACAACAAGATAAGATGTTACTTAGTGACTTGGGAGAAGAAAACATGCTTAAACAATTTACCAAATTCCCACCAGACTCATTCGTGTTAATACATGTTACATTTATTGCTTTTTTATTTTGTTTTGCTTATTTTTCAAATAGTAGACAAAATGCCCTCTTAATAGTTTCCTGACCAAACCCCTGTGCTGTTGCTCATTACAGCTCCTGGAAATAAGCCCGCGGAACAGGATGTCTACAGAATCCATAAAAGAGATACAGCAATGGTAGATTAAACTTCCTGCTTTCATTACAATTAAAGGCAACAGGGCTCCCCTTGGCTGAACTGTAAAGTTGGAGACTAATCTTCTGAATCCTTTCACTTCCATTAACGACCTTATATCCAACCCACTCCTGTGGAGTTTTTCTTCCCTATGCCCCAAAGGTGCTTAGGATCAGGGGTGTGATGGAGCCAATCATAGAGGCTCATGAGAGTCAACTATGTGTGAACATGTACACCCAGGAAATCGCCAAAAGCTACAAATCAGGGCTTATTCATTGTTTTATTGTTTGCATTGATTTAAGAAAGTGATGGGAAAAATATTAATAGTGCAGGTAGGCAATTTGGGCTCTTTTTTCTTTTTTGAGAGTTGATTGTTAAAATTTACTAGCACACAGTTGTTCAGCTCGTTTGTGTTGGATTAGCTGTCTTCTGCTGAAGTCAACATTCCAGTCCTAGCTTGATCTAGATCCCATATGGGGTCATGGCCTATAATTTAAGATATGCTTAAGGGGTCATGAGTGGAAAATGTTTAGGAAGTCCTGATCTAGAACAATGGGAACTCACTGGGTGGGAAAGAATACTTAAAGAGGGAGAGGAAGAGGCAGTGTCCAGAATATGTCATGATAGATGCATGGATAGATGGACGGATGACAGGGTGATGGCATGGGTAGAAGCATGGGGCTGAGTCAAATTTCTGCCCATACACTTAAAACACATTTCATCAGGTTCATCAACCAGAGTTTTTGTTTTTGTTTTTTTTCATCAGAATAGGTTAGGCTTGATCAGGCAATCACTTTTATGCAGACACAAGCACCTGCTCTGCAACTGAGAGTCAGAGAAAACTGCCTGGGGTACAGAAAGGCTGAGTGACATCCTAGGGAAGAGATTTCAGATTGGGACTTAAACACATACAGTTCTTTTTGACTTCAAAGCCAATGTTTTTTCCACTGTGGCCATAGTAATAACTGGTGAAAGAGTACTTACTGTTAACTAAAGAGCATTGTATATAAACAAAACTGATGATGATGATAGTGACCAAAAGTGACTTTAAATGGCAAGTTGGCTAATCCTAGCTCCTTGTCAAGGTAGGCCAAGTTCCTCATTGGCCTAAATATGCATATATAAATTTTGATATTGGGTGCAATCATTTAAATTCCAGTTAAAGCATTATGTTACCCAACAGTTGTCAAATGTCAAGTTTATTATGGATAATTTTGATAAAATGGTCAGAGCCACAACTAGCAATTTTAATACCTTCGGTAAGCAGTCAGTAGTTAGGAATTTTTAAGAGGCCCTAGAAATTTATAGACAACAAGACCTTACTTGAAAAGAAATGCCTTGCCCAGTAACTTCTGCAAATCTCCCATATTCTAGGCCCATTTTTCCCCAGTTATCTTGTGTTTATTTAGAATAAATGTGTGCATGTAGCTATGAATATATAATCTGTATATCTATAATATATATGCACATATGTATATATGAACATACTTACAATATGTATATAATTATATGTAGTATGTATGTATGTATAAAACTATATAGATTATATGTGTATATGATATATTTCATATATCATATACATATATAATAACATCACATATAGATTTCATATATATAATGATATATGTTGCATTCTACAATGGATCGTTAGCTAGAATATAAGCACTTTAAGAAAGTGCTTCATTTTTTTTTATCTCTTTACCCCCAGAACCCAGTATAATGTATAGCATAGATTAGTGATTTAAATAATTAAAGCTTCAGTGACTGAGATATCAGCTGTACCAAAACAATAACACAAACCTGTGTGGGAGGAGACTATGAGGTCAGTTCTGAGGTGGTTGCGGGCATGGAAGGACATTAGACAGAGTCCATCACAAAGCTAAAACAGGGCAAAATTCAATTGTGATGCAGTCAACAGGAATAAAAGCATCTATCTGAAAGTTTCCCATTTTAATGAATTCCTCTTGTGATGAAGGTATTAAGCTCATTTCTTTGAATGAAAAGCCATTAAGTGCTGTAAGTCCTTTCTTCATTTTGGAACCCCTGTACAAAGCCTCAGTCTGTCCTAGATGTGGCTGATATGGCATAGTTAAGACAATGAGATTAATTAATATCTTTCCCCTTCTCAATCATGAATTTGCTATCAAGCATTCTAAGAATCTCTAGTTTGATGACATCAGATATGACCTTCTATTCTCCAAGCCTTGTTGGGCTTAGAATTCATATCTAACTTGTGGTCAAAAGTTGAACAACATAATAGTGGGAGAAATTTAAAAAAAAACACCAAAATTCGACCACAGAATGTTCACTTTAGGGATGTTGCTTGTAACAATACGTTCCCCTCACAAAAGATAATTTGGGATATGATTAAGTGCATTGTGGTTTGAAAAACCTATTGTCATGTTTACCTCTTACTGTAGCCATTTGTCAGGGTCTCTTTAACTAAAATTCTAAGGAATTGCTTTTAAAATGTATTAATTGATGAGTCTGAACCACATTCAATAACTTTAATAGACTCTGTACAATCTAAATGCTTATCTGTAGTTAATCTTGCCAAGTTCCAGCTGCTAAATGAAGGATGGCATCTATCAACTAACACTTCATGTATAGCTGAAACAAAACAGTTTCTTCCATCCCCACTTGTCACTGTTGATAGCATCTCTATGTAATTACCTCTTTTCACCTTGGAACTCAACCCTTACCACAATGGATTGTCACAGTTTCAGAGTTTGGCTATTCAGGAGAGAATGACCAAAAGAAGAAAAGAAAAGAAAAGAAAAAGGGAGAGGGGAATCTTACCTTTGTTTTTTGCCTAATTCCAGAAGTTTCTGAACATCACTCTTGGCTGATGCTTCATCGTTTTTCAAAGACTGGTGAAGAAAAGCAAAGAGAAGGGTGGGGGAAGACATTATCAGTGTTACTTGGTTATGAAATTATGATCAGAAATTCCTTTGATTACTCTTTTCAGGAAACACCAAATTTTGCCACTTCTAGACAAGAACATTCAATAAATAGCATGGAATTCCAATGAAGGGTTCTAATGAAGTCATGGTGGCTTTGGAAGACTTTAAGGGTATGTTTAAAAAAAAAAAAAGCAAGCAGCTAAATGGTGAAGTGAATAGAGTGCTGGGCCTGGAGTCAGGAAGACTAATCTTTATAAGCTCAAATGTGACCTCAGAAACTTACTGTATGACTCTAGACAAATCACTGACCACTATTTGTCTCAGTTTCCTCATTTGTGAAATTAGCTGGAGAAGGAAGTGGAAAGGCACATCCATGTCTTTATAAAGAAAACCCCCAATGGGGTCATGAAGAGATGGACATGACTAAAAAATGACTGAACAGGAAGAACACTGAAGTAAGCAGAAAGAGTTTTGAACTGGAGCACCCAAATGGATCAGAATGAAAGAGCTCATCTTTCTAGGTTGGATGGAAACAGATAGTGCTGCCTAAAACTTCAGGTGTCTTCATATAAAAGGACACCTTTCTTCTGTTACTAGGCTATCACTTTGTTCACAACACTCGATATATGTACACTCTGTTTGCCTTGGAAGAGGGGAGAGTGAAAGGAAGGGAAGGAACAGTGTCCCAGCAAACCAGTGTTCTGATATTGAAGCATCCAAAGAAAGAGAGAATATTGGCTCCCTAAAATTATTATTCATCTCAATGAATCAAGGAATATAAAACCCTAAGGACCTATACTCCATAAAGAGAATTGTGTAATGCAGTAAAAAAAATAATACTGCAAAGACAAGTGCAGAGTGTTCTCAGTTATCTACGGTTTCAGGAGAGTCACTTATTCAGCAAGCTCAACTACTTTATTAAACTTCTTTTAAATTTATGACTCCTATTCCCTCTGTTTCCAAATAGAATTTGAGGCAGCCAACTGATCCATCTATAACACAGGCAAACAACAAGAAGGAAATAAAAATGCCTATGAGATGTCACCATAGATGGGGCATTATACATATACCGAACACAAACATGCAGGAAACCTCCAGAGATCTTTGCTTGAGCTCATTTATTCCTAATTGTGAAATTATCCCAACAAGGTAGCTCAGTGCACTAAATAGGGCCCTGAATTGGATGATGAGGAGCTTAGTTCAAATCTGAGCTCTGTCATTTACTATGTGATTTTGGACAATCCATTTAATTATTTCTTATCTATGGGATTTGCTTTCTTCTTCTATAAAGTATATGTATGTGAGGGGGCACTATAAGTCTCTCTAAATGTCTCTTTCATCTTTTCATCATTAATCCTATGAACTTCCATCCCTCTGTGGAGGAGAAGGAAGAGATTCAAAGTTGGGAAGACAAGACCAAGAGTGTAGAGCCCGAGGCCTTGAGGCTACAGGTTCCCAACGCCTGGACAAGAATGTTACTGATGGCAGATACACTGCCTAAGGGGAGAAGTGATAGCTAAAATCCTTTCAGGATGGAAGGAGATGTAAAATATATATCTATATCTATATCTATCTATCTATCTATCTATCTATCTATCTATCTATCTATATCTATATATATCTATATCTATATATATGAATAGATAAAGATTTTTTTTTTTTAATCTACATGTTGGGGCTGAATGACAAAAAGAGTTCCACACATGTCATGGGCTCCCAAGTGCATCCTGGATCATAGATTCTAATATTTTAAACTAAGAAATAAACTTATAGCTAAGATAAGCTCATTTCTTTCATCTTTATATTATAGCACAATACAATTATTGTTGTTCTTAATGATAGTCTCTATGTCAGATAAGTCTTGGGCAAGCTCAACTCTTTTTCTAGGATAAAATGGGGATACATTGTTATGGTCTAGGGATTTTAGTCATGTCCAACTCTTCTCAATCCCATTTGGGATTTTCTAGGAAAAGGTACTGGAGTGGTTTCCCATACCCTTCACCAGCTCATTTTACAGGTCAGGAAACTAAAGCAAACAGGATTAAGAGACTTGACCAGGGTCATAAAGCTAATAAGTGTGTGAGGCCAGATTTGAACTGAGGAAGATGACTCGTCCTGACTCCAGGCCTTTCTTTCTATCCACTGTGCCACCTAGCTGCCCCATAAGAGGATGCAAGTGAAATATATTATTCAATATCACAGAGGACCATATTCATTTGAAAGTTCCCATGTCCACACTCCACTGGGCCTTCATTTCCCCCTAATTTCTTTTAGTGTTCCCACCATGCCATGGAACACCCCCATTTCCAACCTAGTCTTCTGTTCCAGGAACCTTTCCTCACTCTCCAATTCTTCTAAAGGCTATCTTCTTCAATCAATCAAAATTTCCTAGGTTGAATTACATTCTCTCAAGGCCTTGGTCTCTATATAGTTAGTCTGATATTTAATTTATGCTATGGCATTAATAGCAGGTTGTAGTTTATGCAACCTAATAGAATGTACATCCACTGGTTTTTCCATTTATTTTTTTTTTTATCCAGAGTGTCTACACAGTTATTAAGAAGTAATTAATAAAGATTATCTGAATTGAATTGTATTGCACTTCTCATGAAACAGAATTGTCAATTAGAAAATCAACAATGACATATTTTGGATTGAATGTCTATAGTCCTTAGGTCTAGCCTAGTTCCACTATGAACTCACTTTGTGATCTCAGGTAAATTATTTAATTCATCCAAGATATGTTTCCTCATTTGTTAAAAGAAGACACTGAACTAAAGGAAATCCAAATTTCTCTCTGTTTAACTTTTTGATCAAAACCAAAACAACTAACAAAAACACCCTATAATACCTACATAGGCAATGAAATTTTTGGGAAGGAAATCATAACCTAGCATCTTGTGCCCATTTCTCCCTATGCCATTTTCTTAAAGGCTTGATGGAAGATATCACAACTCATTTTTCTTGCTCCTTCTGAAGTATAAACTGCATTTTTGACTTAAAGGGTAGAGGAAAGGTCATAGGGTAGGTTCCTCTACACTCTCCTCTGAGACCAGTACGCATAGTGTATTATATCCCTGAAGATATTGGACAAAGTCTTCTGATTAGAATCCTCAACAGATTCTTGTTCAAATATTTTCAAGATAGAAATTATGGTTTCATAGGAGTAATTGTCCTCCCTTCAGCCTTTCCCTGATTCAGGTTTTGTCAGAAAATTTTCAGACCCTGGGCCAGTGGGAATTTAAAATGTTCTCTTTTAGATAACTCTTCTATTCATTTTCTCTGCTATTCATTATCAATTTTATTATTTTATAATAGGAAAAACAGTGGAGTCAAATTTGTCTTGGGAGCTGGGAGGGACTGATGGTTTTGCAAATCACAAAATCTTCTGATTCTATCCATCTGCAAACTGCAAATTGCCAGGTTGTCTGCTGAAATGATATTTCCTTGCAAACCTCACATCCTAATAAATAACATTTTATTATATTCAAGAACTGGGACTTTTTTCAATGCTGCTAAAATTCAAATAAATATGATTCCTCAGATGTTTATTAAATGACCTACTATGTACAAAAATATACTATGTGCAGATCACTGGTCTGGGCTCTGGTTTGGGGATGCCAAATCAAAGCAAAACAAAAGAAAAAGTATCTTTCTACATTGTTATCAGAATGAGTAGCAGGCAATTTGGTGAATGGTCTACAGTCACTGGGGATATGATTATTAATCTTACCTGAAGGTTGACTTTAATTCCATCAAGTTCCCTGGAAGTCTTTGACAGCTGTCGGAGGATATTGCTTCTTTCCTTGAAGACTTCTTTCAGTTTCCTCTCCAGCTCTTCATGGCTCTGTCTAACACAGAAAGAGCAGGTATGAAGCCTTCTCACAATGCTGGCCCAGTGTATTGAAGCTGATTTGAAATCAGAGGCTTGGTTCGGACACATATTTCATTCCTCCCCAATGAAGCATCTAACTTCATTTGCATTGGGTAATTATTGTGTCGGTAAAATCTGTACTAATCTGAAATACATCCTAGGATCCTCATTTAAAGAGAAACAAAAACAAAAACAAAAAAGCCACTTGAGTCTTTTCTCATAATCTAACAGGAACCTTGGAGGTCACCTACTCTGACTCCTTTATTTTGCAGATGTGGAAACTGAGGGCAAAAGGAGTGAACTCATTCTATTCAATATCGCAAAAGGTTTCAAACACAGTTTCTCTGAAGCCAATCAGTACTCTTTACTCAGAGAGAGTGAAGTGTGGTAGTCAGAACTCTGGAACTGTCCACAGAAAGGGCTAGATTCAAATTCTGTATTTAAATGACAATGAAAAGCTTCAAGATCTCCCTCAAATCAATTAATGTCTCTGAACCTTAGGAAATTCTCACAGGAGTGGAGAACCTGTGACTTTGAGGTCATATATAGTCCTATAGGTCCTTGGGTGCAGCTTTTTGACTGACTCCAAGTTTTACAGAACAGATACTTTTATTAGGCGGATTTGTTCTGTCAAGTTTGGACTCAGTCAAAAGGCCCCACTTGAGGACCTAAAGGGACAAATGTGGCCTTGAGGCCATGAGTTCCCCACTTCTGTTAAGAGTATAAATGTTTTCATTTTTGTCTTGTTAGAGGCTAGAGGTAATCCTCCCCAATTATGAAATAGCAAGTACTTGATTCACAGTAAACATTCTTTCTATATCCTCCTCTCCCTCTTCCTCCACCCTGGGATAGGAACATAAATAACCAGTTCATAGCAAATATTTATTTATTTAATTATTCAGTCATATTTATTAATGACTCTGTTCATTCATTTTTTCCCCCATAGAGGAAACATGGCAAAATAGATAGGAAGTTAGCCTTTAACCTGGAAGATCATCTCTCAGTACTCTTAGGCCAGCGATGTTGAGCTCTAATAGAAATGGAGAAGGCAGATTAAACTATACATAATTTTAATCCCTTTAGGCTTCATGTTGCTTTAGAAAACCACATGTTATCATTATCTATGTTCTATTGCATTTGGAGGCAGGTAGGTGATGCAATATGTAATATGCTGGGCCTACATTCAGGAAGTCTCAAATTTCTACTTCAAATACACCTTCAGACACCTACCATCTGTGTGACCCTGATCAAGTCACTTAATCTTGTTTGTCTTAGTTTCCTCACCTGTAAAATGAACTGGAGAAGGAAATGACAAACCACTGCAGTATCTTTGCCAAAAAAGAAACACTTTAGATGGGGTCACAAGGAGTCAGACATGCCTTAAAAACAACTGAAAAATTATGTTTTTATTTATTTTGTTAAATATTTCTTAGTTATACTTTTAGTTTGGTTCAAGCATCATTCTGGAGTGTTCTACCCCAACTTCTTAGGGCAACATATTTGACACTTGTGCTCTAGACAACTATGACTCTGTTTCAAAGAAGATATAGTTTTCCTTTGCTAAGTGATGTTTTCTCACCTCAAAATTCTCCATACCAATTAAATCCCAAGACAAATCTCTAACCATTTTTCCAAGTAAATTTCTCTCATATGTGCAGTGATAAGTACAAATTTTGTTTCATTTTCTGCATCTTTTACACTTGCGGCACCTTCTGGCTGACCCCGATCCTTTGGATCCTTTGTCCATTCAAACCCCTTGCTTCTGGTCACCTATTTGAGTGTCTTGCTGACAGAGTAGTATTTGCCTATTCAATGCTTTCCCTGGGAGGAAAAAAATCATACTTGAATAAATATGAATAGTATGAGTAATTAAAAAGTTTGAGTAGCCTTTGAGCCAGAGCAAACAAAAGTAAAGACGCTGTATTTCCCACATGCAACATCTTTAGGATTGTTAGCAAGTGGTTTCTGTCCAGAATGAGTTTCTTTCATGATTCTTTCCTTCCCCCATTTTTTATGCAGAAGGATGCTAAAGCCTTCTACCCTCATTCTCTCTCTTTCTTTGTGGTGAATAAGGATAGTTTCCTACAAAGGAAAATTACACTTCTATCTGACCTTGTAATTTACCCTGCTGAACAGTGCATTAGCTGGCAATCAGACTGTTATTAATGTTCCCTGGTTTTCTCTTATTCTTACTGGCAGAACTATGGAAGCAAGGGGAAATTTCAGAACTGTGAGTTTTCTCCCCTTTTTCTTTTAACAATTCCACTTTTATGCATGCCCCATCTCCTTGAGTTGCCATATCATAAGTATACATTTTAGACACATGACCTTGGGTAAATCATTTAACTTTACAATGAATCTCTATTGCAAAGGCTTATGTGGAATATTTCTGCCTGACCCATGGTAGAGCCTTCTGAGCTCATATTGATCAGCCACAGTCAGACACATACATTGACTGCAAGATATTGATGTCACTTTGGTCCTCTTTTAAGAACAAAGGAAAACAACCAATCAACAATGAATCAAGGAGTGTTTATTAAATACCTAATAGGTCAGGAGTTATTCTGTGAAAGCACTGAAGTTACAGAGATGAAAATGAAGTCATTTCTGTCTTCAAGGAACTTACATTTTCAGTGCTCCAATTAATTTGCTTAGACTATAAATATTGTAGTAAGTATGGTCCTCTGTTCGTAGAGGGGGTTTACTCACTGGGAGCTTCCTAAATCAACCAATCAAGATCAATCAATAAATATTTATTTTTTTCCATTTATTTCTTTTTTAAGTTAATTTATTTCTTTTTAGTTTTTATTTTTAAATTTTCTCTCCCTCCTTCTCATCCTCCCTCCCCAAGATGGCATACAATCTGATATAGGCTCTATATATACATTGCTATTAAACATTCCTATTTTTGCATTAGTCATGTTGTATAGAAGAACAATGATGAATGGGAGAAACTATGAGAAAGAAAAAAACAAAACAAAACAAAGCAAACAAAGAAAAAAAGTAAACAGTTTGCTTTGGTATGTAATCAGACTCCATAGTTCTGTCTCTGGATGTGGATGTCATGTTCCATCATGAGTCCTTTGAAACTGTTTTAAGGTCCTTGCATTGCTGAGAATGGTTAAGTCTATAAAAATCAGTAATCGCACACTGTGGTTCTTACTATGTACGGTGATCTCCTGGTTCTGCTCACTTCATTCACTCTCAATTCATATAAGTCCTTCCAGGTATTTCTGAATTGTGCCTGCTCATCACTTCTTATAGCACAATAGTATTTCATTACATTCATATAATAGAGTGGTTCTCAATTCCAATTCTTGGCAACCACAAGAAAAGCTGCATTAATCAAGATTTATTAAGCTTCTGCCATGTTTTAGGTAGAATTCTAAGGACTGGGGATATAAAAAGGAGCCAAAGACAGACCCTGCCCTCAATGAGTTTATAATCTCACAGATGAGACCAAAACCAAAACCAAATAAACCAAAATAAACCTTCCTTTCACAGCCTGCAGAGTCTAGAATACAATTCAGAATTCAGTTATAGAGGATTTTGTACCTTTCTTCATTCAAGTGTTTGTTAACATATCTTATTTCCCCAACGAGAGGATGTTTCTTGAAACCAAGATGAACAGGCATGTGATATTACCTGTATATGGGTGGGGTATGTATTGCTTAGCCTATTGAGCCTTCCTGCCATTTAATGCAATGTATGTTGGTTCTGAATGGGAACACTAACACGTTTAACTCTGGCTACCAGAAACCAATGTTGCTTATCCTGGGGAAATTGTTTACTGTTTTGATTACATTCCCATGGTTGCTAGTTTTATCAAAATGTGTCACAAGAGCATATGAGATGACTCTGGATTTAAACCCCATAAAAATCAAGACTCCAAAACATGTGCTGTACAAACCTCAAAAATGTTTGCTTTTTCCAACAAACAACTACAATAGTTGCAAAGCAGGATTAAAGATGCATCCAAGCCCAGAAATGCATAGCTTTCTAGATTTCATGGGACCAGGGGTGGTTAGGAAATTCCCCTTCAATAGGTATGGCATCTCAGCAATGTGGATGTATCCTTATTTCTATTAAGTTTTCTCATCTGTAAAATGGGGATTAAAAATCACATCTGACTCCCAGGCTGTTGTGAGGATCAAATGGCCTAATAATTTGAAAGTGTTTGACACAGCACCCAACATATAAATATTAGGTATATTACTATATTACTATATCATTATTATTTATAATAATGATGATGATGATGATGATGATTTCTTCCAGTGGGGCAGATCACAAGCCAGCCCTGCTCCTCCTTTCTATTTGGTGAATGCTCCATATTCTGATAAAGTCTAAAAAGAGGAGCTACCCTGTTCCCTCCAGGTACTCCTTTTAATGTTCTGTGAATGGTAGTAGAGAACTTAGGCAATCTGTTATATATTTTTCTGAGTTAACTGGTTTATTTCCTTTTCTAATTACACATTTCCTGAGTGGTACCTTTAATTCTATGTTCTGAATGAAAATCATCATCAGGTTCTTTAAAATAATACCTACTGGGAAAGTCTCTGACTTCATTCTCCCTAATATCTAGAAATTATTTGAGCCTTCCTGTCATTTAATGCAATGTATGTTGGTTCTGAATGGGAACCTTTTTAATTTTTCTAACCCTGATGTTGTATTTATGAGCCAGGAGATTTAAAGAGATGGAGCTAAGTAGGTTCAGGCTTCTATGAGACACCTGGCAGGCCTGAGTTGCTGAAGAAGGAGCTATAGCTTAAGCCCTACTACCCTTAGACAAAGAAAAGACACAATCCCCTTTATTCCCCTGATCTAAGTAGGTAAAGGATTATGAGTTCCTTCCTAGGCCTGTCTTGTACAGAAAAAAGAAAATCATGAAACCTCAAACAATAGAGTTTCTTTAGCACTGACAATTCAACAGGGGCTTTTATATTTATAATTCTATTGCAGTAATGATATAATGTGAGTATATTTCCACTTCAATTTATGAGCTATGAACAATTCCCTCCAAGAAATTCCAGTCTTGGTGTTAATGCAACCTGGAGGCAGGATGTATTAGATATGGGCATGATCTGGAGGTCTAAATGATAAGAGCCAAGTTGATAGCCTTAAGGAAAGCATCACCCTTTGTTGGGGTGCTTATATAAATAGATAAAAGCAGGTTTTCCCCATTGGTTTATAAACTATGCTTAGTAATTCAGATGAACCAGAATTTTATATTATTGTGGGGCAAAAAAGAAAGGGAGGATCTCATTGGTGCATGGCTACCATGACTGAGGTTTTCCTACCCTCTGCCAAAAAGAGTACTCAGTCAAAATATATACATTCTCTAGAAAATATCTTATTTGTCAGGCCATGTTTCTGAGTAGCCTCATAGCTGAGGCCAGATTGCAACAAAGCCCTTTAGTGATGACTAATCTATTTCAAGATGAGCAAAAACTGTGTCTGTGGTAAGGCCTGATATTTTTAATATTCTTTTTTTTCCCCCTACCTCAACTATGTCTCTTTGACAGTCAGAGATCATTGTACCTTGACACTTAGGTGTATCAGGTCAAGGTAAATGGATACATGTTTGTTGTGATGCCTGCAGTCCTGAAAAGGACAATGGCTAGAATTTTAAATTTAGAATCACATTCAATATACAGGTTCAGAGCAAAGTTGGATAAATATTGCCCTGGGTTTTGAAAGTAAAAACATCCACCTTAAAAAAATAGGCAAGGAAGCAAAAGAATAAATTGATCTACTCCAGCCTGTCCAAGTTATTTCCAAGTGTCAAATCACTCTCATTTATTCATAAGCAAAGAAATTTAACAATGGTAACTTTTTATCGATTGGATGATATGGAATATTCCTACTGTAACCACAGGAAGCTATCAGCCTAAAAGTTTTTGCAATGCTTATCCACCCTAAATGAAAGTCTGGACATCTATAATATTAAATTCATTTCTGCAAATGTGGGGAAAGACCCCACCTATCGTTTTCTAAGTGCCAGTGGCATGATTGGACACCTGCTAGCTCTCTTCATGTAAAATACAACTGCCCAGATATGCCTACACCAAGAAATACAATGAACTTTCATTTCTATGAGTATCAATAGAAATAAACTTTTCCCGTTATCTCTGAACCAGCCAAGGAAAGTAGAAATGTATAGAAATTAGAGAGGGCTGGAGTTTTAGAGCAAACTTATATTTACTATCTGTGAAATTGTGGTAGTTATCTATCTTTAGTGAATTTCATTTTCCTCATGTATAAATGGAGGGGTCTTTCCATTTATGACTCCTATTTCACATGTTGAGGTAAGCAAATGCAAAAATACACATAAAACACTTTGAAAACTTAATATGGCTTATAAAGCTTAGTATTATTCAATTAAAAAAAATACTAAGCGCCTACTGTGCTCAGGTCATATGCCAAGTGCCAAGGATACAAAGGAAGATAAAATACCATCCCTGATCTCAAGGAACTCAATCTAAAAGAGCAGCGGCTCTCAACCTGTGGGTCACAACTCCTTTGGGGAGTCAAACAACCCTTTCACAGGGGTCGCCTAAGACCACTGGAAAACACATATTTCCAATGGTCTTAGGAACCAAGACACGGCTCCTCTATCCGTCTCCAGGCAGGTCCACCCACATGCAGATACATCCACATACGAATATTAAAGGGTCATGGCATTAAGAAGGTTGAGAACCACTGTGAAAGAGAGAAAGCAAGCACAATGTCTCTGTAGCAATTAAATTGGAGATGATTGAGAGAGGGCATGTACTAATGTTAAAAAGGATCAGGAAAGATTGGTGGTAGAAAGTGGGCTTTTATCTGAAGCTTGAAGGAGCCCAGGAAAGCCAGGAAATAGAGATGAGAAAAGACAAAATTTGAAGCATGGAGTAAAGCAAGGGAGAATGGTGATGTTGAGGGGAGAGAGAGTGCCTTGAGCATGGAACAGCAAGGACATCAGTATGCTTGGATCTCAGAGTGTGTGAGAGGGGAGGGGAACAGTAAGCTATAAGAATGTTAGAAAGGTAGGGTGGAGGTTGAGTATGAAGGATTTTGAAAGGCAAAAAAGGATTTTCTATTTTGATCTTGGAGGTAACAGGGAGACGCTGGACTTTACAAAGATGTGAAGAATATGTACCTCCGCTCCTTTTTTTTTTCCCTTTCAAATGGCCTCAGAGTATGAGGGTGCAATCTGTTTTCCTGTCTCACTCCATTTTCCTCTACTTAATTACTATCACATATGAAGCCCAAATAAAGCCTCTTTTCCAAAATTCTGTTCTTCTTAGTGTACTCTATCTTTCTACCATTTTACCACTGGATTCCCTGTCTTCTTCCCCCATGAACTGGGGTACACACACACACACACACACACACACACACACACACACACACACATACACACACACATGCACACAAGCATATCTAAAATGAATATCCAAGTAAAAGATAATTTTATTGTCATTTACAGTGAGGAGTAGAGGTGGCCTTCAAAGCCTTGTCCAAGGGTGAGGAACCTGTGCCTTCGACATCACATGTGCCCCTCTAGGTTCTCATGTATGACTCTTTGACTGAATCCAAACTTCACAGAATAAATCCTTTTAATAAAAATAATTTGTTCTGTAAAACTTGGACTCAGTCAAAAGGCCACACCCAAGGACCTAGAAAGCCACATGTGGCCTTGAGGCCACAGGTTCCCCACCCCAGCCTAGTCTCTTCTAACTCTAGTTCTATGCTATTTCCACTTCACTTCACTATCTCTAAAACAAGAGAAAAAATACTAGATAATAGTAAAAGAAGACTAAAATGGATTTGCAAGTGTTTTGCAGGGGAAAGATTTAGGACCAGCACTCCAGATATCTGGGTTCTGATCTCATCTTTGGTTTTCTAGTTTCAGCTTTATGACCATGGTTGGGCAAGTCACTTAAGGATCTACGTTCTGGCAATTTCTATGATCCCTTCCAGTACAACATTTTGTTGATTCTAAGATGAGTCTTGGTCAAGAAAAAAAAAAGTAAGAAAAGAAATAGCATAGTTCATCAATTGTTCCTACCCTACTAGTCTTGAAATTCTGTACTTAGTTTATCCATCCCTCAGACAGATGCACAATCTGGTAGCAATATGGCAGTGTATAGAGCACCAAGCTTGTGTTCAGGAGGATACCAGTTAACATGCAACCTCAGGCATCTAGTGGCCATTAAACTCTGTCAGCCTCAGTCTCCAGTGCTCATCATAGATGCAGGCACATAGTAGGAGCTTTATACCGATTACTGAATTGACTTGAATACCCTTAATTATAAAATTGGGACAATTATAGCACTTGATACTCAGGGCTGTTGTGAGAATTCAATGAATTCATATATGTAAAGTGCTTATTACAAGATCTAGCACAAAATAGGCACTTAATAGCCATACTCAGTGTCTTTCCAGAATGTC
Organism: Pseudochirops corinnae; assembly: GCA_028646515.1. Taxonomy (NCBI): domain Eukaryota; kingdom Metazoa; phylum Chordata; class Mammalia; order Diprotodontia; family Pseudocheiridae; genus Pseudochirops; species Pseudochirops corinnae. The sequence continues at coordinate 163,997,382 of CM053592.1, forward strand.
TACAATAGTAACAACCACAATATTATTAACTATAATGATAATAATAACTATAAATCACATGCATATATCCCATCCATGTGCTTTCTCTTCAATAGCCCTAGTAATTACGGAAGGCAAATATTTTTATTTCTGTTTTAAAGCTGAAGAAACCGAAATCTTAAAAGATAAAAGATTCTAAAACCTTGTTCGCTTTTGTCCAAATATAAAACTTTCCAGAATTTGTATAGAGTCTTCCGCCATAGCACTTTTGACACCAAGGTCTATGACTGGGCATGGGTCCTCTTTGCTTAGATATTTGGTGAAAAGCTGAAAGTTAAATAAAGAAAGAGAAACATATATATGCGTACACACACACACACACACACACACACAGAGGCATCTACTGTTTGTCAAAGATTCATGGAGCTAATCACAATAATAACAAGAAAAATGATGATGATGATGATGATGATGATGATGATGATGATGATGATGATGAGAACCTCAATGCCAATGGTGGTAAGGTTGATGATAGGTAATATTTCTACATTTTTAAGGTTTTCCATCAAATACCTCAACTGATTTTAACAACAATCCTTTGAGTTAGATGACATTATCAGCTTTTATATATAAGAAAACTGAGTCTGGGATAGGTTACACGACTTATTGTGTGTTGCACAGCTAGGGAGTGTCAGAGGCAGGTTTTGAACTTAGGTGTTCTGGAGTCTATATCCTAACACTCTATACATTCAGTCACATGGCTTAATGATGTCCAGATTGGGGAGGATCAAAGGAATTCAGAATGGGAAAGGCATTGTTTCCATTCTGTGTACCAGTACCAGAAAATGAGGGGGAAGAGATTTTCTCTGGAAAATGAGGATTGCCACCACTGAAGTAAAATGATACTCTGTACATAAAGGTAAGATGCTCTTTCCATGTTAATATAGGATGGCAATGAGATGAGTCAATTTCATCACAAAGGACAAAACCAGACACAGTAATCTCGTCTAAGTAAAGTGCCTTCAGGCAGACAAGCAGAGAAGTGAGAAACTATTTCATAGGAAAAGAATTAATATTTCTAGGAATTGTTTCCTCTAGAGGAACAGAGGAGGCTGAAGGAGTCACAAAATCAAACAGAAAAGAAATTCTCATCTCCCAGGAAGAATAGTACAAAAGCATCATTTCTCTAAGTATGTAAAACAATGATTTTAGATTGGGAGGATGGGAGAGATAGATATCAACTAAAATGGGAAGCATCATGTATTATATAGAGAACTGGCCATATATCCACTAAGACATGGGATCAAATCCCTTCTCTGACACACACTTTCCATGTGATCCTGCCTGAGTCACATAATTTCTCAGTGTTCTAGGTAATGCCTGAGACTAAAATCGCAGAGAAGGCATTAATATACAATAGTATTATACAAAGTACATTATACCGTTATATAACTTACAACGGTATAATGGAGTTTCCTCATCTAGGAATTCCTGAAATCAGGGAAAAACATAGGACTACCAATGCTAGCTTAGCATTTAATTGTAAATTCTTCAGGGCAGGGACCATCTTTTGCCTCTTTTTGTATCCCCAGTGCTTATTACAATGCCTGGCATATAAATGTTTCTCTTTTGATTTATCAATCGTCTGGTCTAGTGGTATAATGGGAAATGTGCAATAATTAGCCCCTCATAACCAAAAAAGTATGTGCAGCAAACTTAAATTTAAGTTTAATCTGTGATATTCACATTTTCACTAATACTTTCTTAGGTCTAGACCATCACTAAAACAAGAAATCAAGAACTGATTTTTTTTTAAATTTTTTACTGTTTTCCAATTACCAAAGAATAAATGTTTAAACTGAAAATACAAGGAGCCAGCTCGGCTGATTTAAGCTGGCTCCAGGGCAACTCTGGTTATATCTCCTAGAGGAGGAAGAGAAGGAGAAGGAGGAGAATGACAATAAAGAGGTAAATTAGGAGGAGGAACAGCATATATATATATGTGTATATATATGTGTATATATATATGTGTATATATATATGTGTATATATATATATGTGTATATATATATATATACATGCACACATATAAATATAAATGAATGAATAAATACATATGTATGTATATGTATGTATATATGTGTATATATGTGTGTGTGCCCCATCCTATATATATATATATATATATATATGTAAGTAACCCATAGGTTCTCAAAGCCTATGTCACTATACTTAATGGTATTATTTTCCTTTCATGATTAATCTTTGATTGTGACCCCAAGAATGGATTATCTTTTCTTGAAATACAAAAGTCTACCCATGTGCAGAAAAATTTCTTTTTTAAAAAAATTTTTTAACTTTTATTTTAGTTTGCATCATTAATTTCCACGAGATTTTGAGTTACATATTTTATCCCCCTCTTTACCCCACCCATTGCCCCAAAACAGCCATCCCAGTGTGTTCCCCCTCCCCCAGTCTATTCTCTCCTATGTCACTTTTTGGTAGGGCAGGATGGATCTCCCAACCACAGTGCCTGTGTATCTCAAGTTCCAGTTGGATGTAGTTAATAATAATAATAATAATAATTGCATATAT
>CM053592.1:164000455-164022723 GCA_028646515.1 Pseudochirops corinnae
ACAATGCGGAGGCGGGTGCAAAACCTCCGCCTTTCGCTTTTCCGCTCTGGAGACCTTTCGGCCTGATGCTTATCTCCCTCTTTCACAATCCCCACTCGCCCAGCTGGTGCTAATCCTCTGCTCACCTGAGAGCTATTGAGAGCTTTCTCTGCACCTCCCGCCCGGCCGCCCCCGGGGCACAGCCGGGGCTTCAGGCCAGGCTGGTTTCGGTTCGCAGTGTTGATAGTTCCTGGTAGCCGAGCTGACTTTAGTGGGAAGTATCTGTGTGCGTTTTTGAAGTTCTAGGTTGGTCCAGAGTCCTATTCCATGGGTATTTTGGGGTGGCTATGTGAGAGCTGCGATATATTGCTGCTGCTACGCCGCCATCTTGTCTCCGCCCCCCGGTCATTCCTATTTTAAAAATCTGGGCAGCTACTCCATAATTAGATATAAAATTATTTAATAATAGTCTTGTTTCTTTAAAAAAAAAAATCCTGAAATTTTGCATCAAAATGTCTTAGGGTCTTTTGCCTGAATAAATAAATAAATCATCATGAATCATAAAATGGCCTGGATTTATTTTGCCAAAATATGTTTGTTTGAATCAAGTAAATGAAATAATTTCTTCACTAAATACCTAATAATGCATATTATCAGTTGCTGTGGTTTTAGGAGCTTGCCAAAATCCAATCGTACCCCTCACCTCTGTTAAATCTTTCCTTGGCATGTCTAGTAGCTCTACTCATACAACATTCATAAGAATTTAGAAAGAGAAAATTCAATCCGCTTAACACAGGCACTGCAAACAGAAAGTCCAGACCCATTACCATTATACTCCAGATGACCATCTGCCTTTTAAGCCAAGAATTAGAAATAAGCTTACTGGTTCTGTCAAGGCTATAAGGTTATGTAAGACTATATAGCGAACACCATTGGTGATTACAAGGCCATAAGGTTATATGAGGCTATAAGAAGAAATTCATTTAGGTTCACCCACCCCCCTCCCCAAACAAAAAAAATAGAATGAAGCAAAGTGAAAATGGAGCTGGAAAGAGATGTAATACAAAAACAACTTAAAACACACAATTTGCTTGGTTCCCTGTGTCTATAGTAAAATTCTTATGGATGGCTAGATTTGCAACACATATTTTAAGCCTTATACTCAAAATTTTTAGCACATGTCTATACTGTTTACTAAAGTCCTGTGTGCTGTCACTATGACTTGAACTGTAGGTGACCCTGAGATTTTGAAGGTAACTTCACAAGAGATCAAACTCTTTCCTAAAGTTCTATTAGGCAGGAAACACTATCAGAGTTGGGCTAGTGATAGACTTTATTTCTGTCAACTCAAAACTTGCCACCAACCTTTTTTCAAGACCCATCCTCAAGTGAGTACAATGTCACAGTGGATGACTGCTGAACTGAGAATTAGGAAGCCCTGTATGAGTGTGGTCAGGTTGCTTTACCTTTCTGAGCCCCAAGTTCCTTATTTATAAAACAGAGATAATAGTTCTACAGTACTTAGGATATATACACAGGAATATTATAATTATTGTATAAGACTATCTATGACTCAGGTATGTTTCCCAGTAGATAAAGTATTGGGAGTTAGAGTCAGAAAGACCTGATTTAGAATTCTTCTTCAGATACTTCCTCCCTGTTTGTTACTAATAGCTATTACTTAAGTAACTTAAACTTCTTCAGTCTCAGTTTCATCATTTGTAAATTGAGAACAATAAACACCTACCTCATGAAGTTAATGTGAGGATCAATAAAAACAGTAATATAGGGTATATCAAATGATGAGTGAAGTTTTAAGTTGCTAAAACTTCAAATTCCACTAAGAATTTTGGGGTATCCTGGATATGTAAATTGTTTGCAAACCTTTAAGAGGACATGTAAATGCCATTATTGGAATCATCACAGTCATTGTCTGTGTAAAACTTTACAAACATAAAAGCCAAAATCCAATCTTACCCCTCACCTCTGTTAAATCTTTCCTTGGCATGTCTAGTAGCTCTACTCTCATACAACATTCGTAAGAATTTAGAAAGAGAAAATTCAATCTGCTTAACACAGGCACTGCAATGTCTGAATTTTGGGGTTACAAAACAACTCTCCAATTTGGGAGTTATTTCCATAGCAACCTATTGTTTCTGTCTGATCCAGGGAGGGATGTGTCATAGAGAGACCTTGAGCAGTGTAATTGCTGTCTTAATGGTCAAATGTCACTGAGCGAATCAATGCAGCAAAGCTCCATTTAAGTAGAACTCAAGGAATTGATTTCTATTAACTGAAACTGTGTGTGTGTGTGTGTGTGCACATGCACACGTGTGCAAAAGCGTGCATTGTATGTTTAGAGAAAAAAATAGGAGTAATAAAACACAACAAACTGATGTTAGGGAAATCAGCATTGTATCCTGGGATCACTTTACAATTTACCCGATGCTCTGTGGCTTTTATAATTACCCCAAGCATTATGGATAATCAATATTTTGTATTAATTAACTAATTCCTTCATATAGATGATTTTTTTTTTCTAGTTCTACCTTCAACTCCTTTTAACTTTGGTTTCCAACAAAGTCAGAAAAATTTCTCTTGGGATTATAAATAGGATAGAAGGAGGCATCTCTTTTTGTAGACAAATGGGGTTGGAGGACATTTCTATTCTCATCAACACCACCATTTCCTTCTATAAATATTCACTCCTATTGAAATGAAATCTTTCATATGTGTTTTTGTTTGTTTGATTCACACCCCACATTTTCATTTTACATTCACAGAATACCCAGATATTGTGTGTCAGATACTAGATAAAATGACAACACATTCTTCATTAAAGGGTGACAATCCATTTTGTTATTACGCGGTATATAACCTTGAGGCAACTGGTTTAAAACTAATGGGTTGGAGACATCTTCAACTGAGTGTATCGTGTTGATTTGTTTAGTTCTGCTTTTCTGTTCTCATTTTTCTGGAGTTACTCCATCCCTAAGCCTGTACATTTCTGAGCAATAATGTCTTGAAAACATTCCCTGGTCTTTGTGCAACTATTGGGTGATTTATTGCACTATTAGGCTGTTAGGATGACAGTATTTTCTGTGAAGTTTTAATGCAATAGATCATCAGAACAACTGATCTTTCACATAGGGGCACTGGAGTAATATGTCTTCCTTGTGCAGTGACTTGATGAAATGTTTTAAAGATGGAACCTTGAAATCCAACCCAAGAGGCACAAGGGTGAGGACAGATTTACCACAAATGTTTCATCTGAAATGTAAAGAGTCCCTGTTTATCTGTTCAATCAAATCATGCAGTGGTGCTGATATTTTCTTTAAAAAAATTTTTTTTAATATTAAATCAAAACATACAATAGAGACTTCTGTTAATTTGTCTTTTTCCTCTGCCTTTAGAATGAATATAATAATAAAACACCATCCATTCATGTTTGCATTCTATAATACGAAGGCCTTCTCTTTCCAACCCATGTTGCTAAGCATTCTGCTGCATTCAAGAATAATCATAGGAAGAATATAATCAGTCTTTGATTTCAAGATGTGCGTGATCTTTTCTGGAAAATAATGTAGGGGATATCCTAGGAATTCTGTGAAATAGAAACCATGAATTCACAAAATCTCAGAGGCAAAAGGAAACTTAAGTATCATTTAATTGAATCCTCATCTATAAGGATAAAAACAATACAAATCCAAAGCTACCATGCAGTATCACAAACCACTTGTCATAGAGACAAGGACTTGAGATTCTTCAAAAAAGTAATACATTCAATTTTTGGAGGTCAATCATTTTTTAAGAATCTTTTTGTTATGCCCTTGTGAAATTTACCTCTCTGGGACTTTTGCCCCTGGCTTCCCAGTACAATTTTGAAGGCTGAGACTAACAAATACATTCTTTCTACCCTACAATAACCCTTCAAAATAGAATAATTCTGATTCTAAGAAAAAATGCAATCAGATCCTGACCTGAAGAGCCCTATAATGTAGTTAGGAATTTAAGACGTGGAATTATAACAAGGTCACATAGCCAGGAGGTATAAGATCAGTACCAAATGGGTGGTAGAAGCAATAAGTGCCAGAGTATTTCAGAGGAATAAAAGGCTGCTGAAGAATGGAGTGATTCAGGAAGGGTTCAAGTGGATGTCCAGTTATTATCATCTGTGTTAGCAAAATATGTAGGCTTCTGAAAGGCAGAGATAAGTAGAGTTTAGTGGACAGAAGGGATCATATTAAAAATGTACAGAAGTGGGAAATTACAAGAGATTTTTTGGAGAATGATACTTTGAGGAGACTACAGCATACCTGTGGAAAATATGGCTGTAAAGAAAGATGTTAGACCTTGGAAAGCTTTAAACTTCAAGTTAAGGACCTGGGATTTTTTCATACATAAACAAATAATGAACAATAAAAGATGACCAGGGAGACTTCAGATGTAAGCCTTTATGTCCTAAAAGACTTGTGATGATTGTGATCATGATCCGTTCACCTCGATTGATAAGTAAGCCTGACTATTATTTGTTTCTTCCATAACTATGTGATACTTTTGCCTTGCCTTTGGAGGGGGAGGATTATAGAGCAGATGTCACCATTGTGGATGGGGCAAAAGTTTATTTAAAATGAATGATCTCAGAAAATCTGATTTTGTATTGTAAAAAAACAAAAACAAACAAGCAAACAAAAAAAAGTACACATAAAGTTAGAAAATCTGGCTTCAGTTCCTTACTCTGCTACATCTAACTTTTAGGTTTTGGTAAAATAACTTGACAATACTGTTTCCCATACATTGCATCTTTAAAATCAGGAAGGTAATTTAGATGAGCTCACAGTTCCCTTCAGTTCTGATATTCTGTATTTTAACTCAAAAAAGATTGATCAGGAACTTTCCCCTAGTATTGACATTTGGAGGAGGTGGGGGGATAGTTTAAGGCTTTGTCAGATTTGGAAATAGATTAATCCATAAGCATTTAAGTGTTGCTTCTCATAATGTTAATTCCTTGTGGGAAACCTTAGGAGTTTCCTTTGAGCAGTTTTCCCCTTACAGCAGCAAAATTCGTTACTCTCAGACTATGGCATAGAAGCCAGAAGGCAGGCTGTAGTAGATAAAATGCTCCACTTGGAAAGTAGTCCCAAATTCAAATCCTACCCCAGATATTAAGCCTAAATGCACACTATCTCCTCATAGGCAATTCTCTGTTCTCTGTTATATTCCTTATCTGGGAAAAGAAGATACTTATTTCCATAGAATCTGATGGTAGGAGGGTTTGAAATTTCAAATGAGAATACACACACACACATATACACACACATATCACTTTTCAAACTTTATGCCATATGAACAGCTATTATTAGGAGTTTAGGGAACTCAAGGAGATGAATTCAAGCATGGAATGATTTTCTGGAGAAAAGGAAATATAGATACCCCTTCCTTCCTTCCTTTCTTCTTTCCTTCCTTCCTTCCTTCCTTCCTTCCTTCCTTCCTTCCTTCCTTCCTTCTTTCCTTCCTTCCTTCCTTCCTTCTTTCTCTCCCTTATTTACTTATTTTACAAATTTACAGCAATACTAAGAAAAAAATGGAAATGAATTAATTACCCTTGAGTATCATATCTCTCTTGAAATATTGAGGTTATCTCAATCCAGATTGACCTTAATAATAGTCTGTTGTGTACTATATATATTTATTTGTATGCTTCCCTTTTACAAGATTATTAGCTACTTTCTTCAAAGGTTCACACCTTGGTCATCTTCCCTATGGAAAACCCCATGTGGTTTGGCAGAGTGTCTTATCTGCAGTAAATGCTCAATAAGTGTTCAAAATTCATTCTGAAATCATAATCTCAATTAAGACTCTTCAAAAATACAGACAATCTCATGGGACTCTCTGTGTTATTTTCCACACACAAATCTACAGTTAATATTTATAGGAAGGAAAAATTGAGAATATTCATTCATTAGACTGAGGTTTAAACTTCCTTTATCAGTTGTATACTTGTGCTAATTGGTTGACATTTTCCAAACTTTATTAAAGTCAAGAATACCTGACAATATAATTAAATGAATGATCAATCCAAAACACTTTGAAGAGTACAAAGTGAAATACAATGAAAAATAGTACTAGTATTTCATTCTTATCATTTAATGGCAGGTGTGGGGTGCGTAAAAATACAAGTGCATTTCTTGCATTACAAAGCAGTGAACTCTTATTTCATATGTATGTATATTTCTTGTGTCTTTGTATATGTATACATACATACAAGAATATGTGTGTATTTAGGTACATAAAGCTGTGTAACCAGATGCATTATTATCACTAATTACATTAAAATAGACTCAGAATTAACCAGTACAAGGTGTATAGGTTACTCAGTGGACAGAATGTTGGGCCTGGAATCAGGAAGACCTGAATTCACATCTATCCTCAGACACTTAGTAACTGTGTGACCCTGAGCAAGTCACTTAACCTAGTTTGCTTCAGTTTTCCATCTGTAAAGTGAACCATAGAAGGAAATGGCAAACCACTCTAATATGTTTGCTAAGAACACACCACATAGGTTCATAAATAGCTGAATGACAGCAGTTAACAAAGACACATATTATTTTTTCAATGCAAATATTAGCTCATATTTGCTCTTTACCAATGACACATGTACATACCTATACCCATAGAGTAAAAAATCATGTTTGTACTGAAATTTGTGATGTCTTTGATGGTTCACTGCAGTTGACTTTCATGTTATTAATATTTTAGGTTGTATTGTTTTAAAAGCCAATGGAAAATAAAAGAACGGCATCATAGGTATGTGTTTGGAAGAGATCTTAGGGGTTATTCAGCCTGACTGCTTCACTATATAAATGAGGAAACTAAGCTCCCAAAAGGTTAAGTGCTTTGTTCAGGGTCATGTATCTAGCAATTATTTGAGACAATATTTTCACCTGGCTTTTCCTGACTCTAAGCTCCACATTTCCTCCAGTATGTTTTATTGCATTTACTCTTACCTATATGTTTAAGAAGATAAACTCAAAAAGGAACAGTGTCTTTTTGGTGTTCTAGTGGATGTTTCCATCGCCTCTGGGACTTTTTTGTAGTTATTGGTGAAATGGAGAAGAAGAGATCAGTTAACACAAAGACTGAGTTTTATCAAAAACTGTTGTGAAAGAAGCATAACATAGTGGTTTCCTGAAATAAGAACTGGCATCTGGGAATTTGGAATCTGAGGATCAGGAAGCAAAAAAAAAAGGATGCAAGAGGCATTCAAGGTGATGAATCTAAGTTCTGTAGGTTCCTGGAAATGATTATGTCACAGAGAAAGTGAATTTTATGTAATAATGAAGCCATGGATACACCATTCTTAGGGAATGCCATGTGAAGAAAAGTGTCGTCACTTTTGTAGCACAGCCTCATGCAAATTTCTGCATGAAAAAGACTTGAAAGCAATTTGGATCCTTTGAAAATGTTTAAAGCAGATCACTTTTCCTAAAGGAGAAATGTTGAAAAGATTCTCCATCACTCTAATGTCATTGCAGGGCACCATACTAGGTCAGGACTTTGGTTGGCTGACATAGCCTCTGACTTCTCCAAATTAAATTAAGTTTTGTGAATGATGTGCCACATACCCTGTTCAACTATACTGGTCTAATGTTGACTTTGATTGTATTTCCCAGGTTTATAGCTATGCCATTAATGTTAGCCTTGGGACTCTTGTTCTAAATTTTACTTCCTTTTATTCCCTCTTGTCAATGGTCAAGGTCACCAGGTATAAAGGAAGTAGAATACTTTCAAAAATTTAACTGAGAAGCTTACTTTTTGTTTTCATTTAATATACAGTAATTACAAGAATAAATAAATTCTCCTCCAATAGTCCTACTAAAAGTTAATAGAATATATCTTATACCCTTTCCTAAGACACACATATGCAAAACTGGCTCTTCTCAATCTACCCTTCCACCTACTCATTCTCAAACTTTTGACATCACAGTTCGATAAGGGAGTGGTAGAGAAACCCATTTAGCATGTATTTACATTAAACTCTAAAAATTTCTTTCTCTTTTATCTTTTAAAATCTCTATCCATTATTGCATTAGCATAGAGGAATTCCCAATGTGGAAAAACATATCTTCAGAGTACACTTTGGTATCTCATCTTTAACATAGTCTTAGAATACTTCCTATTTCAATGAGAGGTTGAGTGAGTTGGTCATGATTACAAGCTAGTATGTGTCACTGGTAGGACTTGAACCTAGGACTTCTGTCTACCATCCCTTTTTGGCTTCAGGTTATTATTTAACATTTCCAAGTCAGCTCATTTTTTTTTTTTCTCTTTTTCTCCTCTGTTGTATTTCTCAAATAAACAGTTGCTAATCCTTAGAGTGTTGCTCATCCACATCAACCAAAGGCTGGCCAGGAATCTTCCTTTTGGGAACTGGGTATAAAATCAGGCTTTAATTCCTCGTATGTGAATTCATCCTTTCCCAGGCTTACCTCACATACTGGCTGAATACCCTTTCATTTGCAATGTCATATTGTACATGTTTTACATGCAAGTAAAAATATTTTACCTAAAGTTACCTTGGACAGAGGTCTCTTTGTTCCTCAACACCTTCTTCTTTTGTACATATAGACTAGTTTCAGAATTTAAAAACTCAGAAATAATGAATTAGGTCATGCCTTAGGCTCTATTCACCAAGCAGACCAAGACCAAGAAACATTCTATTTGATTACAAAATCTTTCAGCTTAACATTAATTATCTTGGACAATTGTAATAACTCAGTGTCTTAATTTTATTTTCTATTTAATGTTTTGCCTTTTGTTTTGTTTTGAGCAGGTTCTGCTCACCTTTTTTCTAGAGAGGGAGTAAAGGAGTAAAGGAGGGAGTGTTTAGTAAATGTGTATTTCATAGACAGACCTTGCTTTCCCTCGGGTTTCAAAACTCAATTTCCCTTGTCTAAAACCTTGTACATTATTCAAAGGAAATCACATCTGATTCTGATTTGAGGCCTGGAAGCCTAGTTCATAAGATTTCAGAAATCACAGTGGAGGTTGGAGCCTGAGTCCATTGTGAGGACCCTACAACACCTATTGAATATCAGATTCCTCAAATTATACTTACCATGACACATTGGTTACAAAAAATGATACTGCCAGATGGAAAGTGCAAGAATGTCACTGTCTCAGGACAGCAATGTTACATTAACATCTACCTGGCATCAGAACAGTAGGTCATGGGCAGAAACTAAGCAATTCCAGTTGTAATGTTACAAATGACCTGCTCCAGCTGGAATGTTGCCAAGTGCCATGCTCCTTCAACTTGATAAATATGGAATCTCTATACCACTTGGACCATTACAAAGTGGTAGTTTTTATTTCCCAACTTGGCCTATTAATGTTATCATTGCCTAATGGAGATTTACAACCTACATTGAACATGATAATATTTTAATAAGGAAAATGACATATGTAAACTATGGGAATTTTGCAAGCTTGCTAAAGAAAACTCTGATAAGCTAAATTAAGTATGTTTTCTATCTCCATGAAAGAACTCCTCTAATGACTTATAATGGAATTTCTTCTTTGCAACTTCTACCATTGCTCCTAATTCTACCCTCTGAGACAAGGAGAATAAATCTAATGTTTCTTCTAAATAGCTCTTATTTAACCCAAAGAAAAGCTACAGTCCTGACCATAATACTGATATGATTCCAAACCTCTAGCGACTCCCTGTTGCCATAGACTTCTTAATCATGAAATTTTAAGTTCTTAAAAAGGCTCTGGTCCAGCAGATCTCAACTTGTGGGTTATGTTCAATTTGTAACAATGAAAATACATCCTGCATATCAGATAGATTCATAACAGTAGCAAAATTACAGTTATGAAGTAGCAACGAAAATAATTTTATGGTTGGTGGTCACCACAACATGAGGAACTGTATTAAAGGGTCATGGCATTAGGAAGGTTGAGAATCACTATTCCAGCCAATCTTATAAATTTATATAATAATATTTTCTCTCACTCCCATTTCAAACGAAATTCACTTGGCAGCTGTTTTCCCCAACTTAACCATCTTATCTCGCCCAACATGTGTTCCACCAAGCTATCTCCCATATTTGGCAAGTATTCCTTCTTCCTTGCAATCTCTCAAAGGACCATTACCTTTCTTTAACACTAGGCTCAGTTGCTACCTCTCTGATGCATCCTACACTAATCCTCCAACTGTAGAAATGTTCCTGACTCTTTTTTTACATTCTCCTTGAGCTCTTCATTCTTTACTCTACCTTTCAAGTGTCTGTGCAAATGTTGTAGCTACTCAGAGGTGTCTGAACTCTTGAGTTTAGGGACTTTTTTATTTATGTCTTGATATCCCTGTCATATACTAAATTGTCTTTGCAGCAATAGTAAGTAGGTTGGGAGAGAGGGGAATGAAAATTTGCATAGCATTTGAAATACTATATGGCCTATACTTGGCCATAGACTAAGTACATTGCAAACAATATTTCATTTGATCTTCAAAATGAGCTTCTGGGGAAAGTGTTCTTTTGTTACTGTTGTTGTTGAGTTGATTCTGTCTTGTCCAACTCTTCATGATCCCATTTGGGGTCTTCTTGGCAAAGACTCCGGAGTAGTTTGTAATTTCCTTCTCTAGCTCATTTTGCAGATGAGGAAACTGAAGCAAACAAGGTTAATGACTTGCCCAGGGTCACACAGCTAGTAAGTACCCAAAGCCAGATTTGAACTCAGAAAGATGAGTCTTCCTCACTCCAGGCAGAGATGTCACCTAGCTGCCCACTCTGGTCCTCTTATTATTCCCATTTTGCAATGGAGAAAGCTGTGTCAAATAGAGATTAAGTCATTTTCTCAAGATCATGCAGCAAGTAGATCTTTGAGGTCAGATTTGAACTCAGGTCAGCCTGACTCCAGGTCTATCACCTATCTGTCTTCATTTCAGTGAGTGAAATTGAGGATCATCTACTAAGTCATAAAATAATTGGTATCTGCATTGGGGAAAGAAATATTCAAACAAAGAAAGACCAAATCTTTGAAAAGATGAGATGGTGAAAAAACATTTACTATTTAAAAAAAAAAATACAACAAAAATCCTCCAAATAACAAAGCTAGTTGTATTTGCAGACAGCTCTCATTAAGCCCCAATAAGACTACCCCTAAATATCAAACTAATTATCTAAAATAAGACATATTCAAGTAAAACTATAACATGTGATGTAAAAAAAGCATTTTGATAGGACTAAGGAGACATTATCTCACAGAGCTATAGGTTACATTTTTGTTAAATTGTGTGCTTGCTCTAAGCACAGTCTAGCTAATATCATATAACCATGTAGATTTGCAAAGTTTGGCCTAGGAAACAGCCTGACCTTGTATCACCTTGCAAGGCATAAACATTTTATTGCAAGGTATAAGGCATTTTATTGAGGGAGGAATGATTTAGGAATCTAGTCATAGATTCAGAGCATAGGGCCAAGCTAGTCCATCCCACTCATTTAACAGCTGAAAAGAAATTTGATATATATAGAGACATAACAGCATAGTTGGCTTCTCCACCTTGTAAGTGGTTGTGAAATACAAGAATGTACAAATAAGTGAGGAAGATCAATATATATGTATATGTACATGAGTATATATATATATGTATATATGTCTGTCTGTCTATATGTATATATACATAGGCATGTATGTACATCTATGTATGTAAATCTATGTATATGTGTGTGCATGTATGTCTGTATGTGTTTATGTATGTATACACATACATATACATATACATATATACATGCACAAACACTACAGATCTGAAGACAAAAATGAATGTGAATTTGCACTCAATAAGGTTATATCCTATTGGGAAGGACTAAAAGGGCATATAAAAACACATTCACAATATAGACAAAGTGAGTAAAAGGACATTTTTTGGTGGGGATATACCATTGGCTAGGATGATCAAGAAAGCCTTGATGCATCAGTTGGTATTTGAATTGAGACTTGAAGAAACTCAGAATTCTGAAAAGAGAACTGAGGAGGCAGTATATTTTTAGGTATGGAGACAACCTGCCCAAATAAAAAGAAATGGAAAATGAAGTGTTGTGTGTAATGATCAGCAAGAAGACTAGGATGTCTGTGAAATCATGTGAAGTCTGTGAAGGAGGGGAATTTATAAGGTTGAGAAGGAAGGTTGGAGCCAGGTCGTGAAGGACTTTAAATGCCCAACAAGAGTTTTATTTGGTCCTAAAGGTAATTGGTAGCCACCTCATTTTATTGAGAAGGGAATGATATAGGAATCTATTCATAGATTCAGAGCATAGGGCCAAGCTAGTCCATCCCACTCATTTAGCAGCTGAAAAGAAATTTGCTATCTAGAGACATTCAATGACATATATCCATTTCATAGAATTAAGTGAAGTAGGAATAAGTCAAGTTTGTGAAAATGTACCCAATAAAATTTTATTATAATAGATGGAGATAGGGAACAGAAGATGAAAGTTTGTTTCTGTGTGGTCACAGTCACTCAAATATATATTCGTGAAATCTCACCTTCAGAGTTGCCATATTTCATGCATTGTTAATTTATATATCGCATATTTAAAAATACACTCTCCACTGTCAAACTATCTTTAAAGACAAGTTTTAATAAGAACTAATTATAGAACTGATTATGAATTATATCAAATCTTTCATATTGGGAGATGGAGGGAGACATGGAGGGGAAAGGGGGGAGAGAGATCAGAAGAGAAAGAGGAGAGAAAGATAGAAGAGAGGAAAAGGCAGAAGGACGGGGATAGGAAAAGAGATGAAAGAGAAAGACAGAAAAAGACAGAGATGAGTAAAAGAAGGGGCAAAGGCAGATGATTCATGCATCACACTTGTCACTCAAGTGCTCAGCAGGTTCTCAGTAAATATTTACTGAGTAGAACTGAGAGAGATCCTTTTGACTATCAAGCAAAGTGTTTAAGTATCCACTATTGGGCAGACACTGTACTGTGCACTAAGGATATGGTTATAAAGAATGAAATAGTATCTACTCACAATATGCTTAAATTCTGATGTAAGAGGTAGGAAATACTGATAAAATATAGCCATCAAAAAAAAACTATTTCTGTGTATATGTATGTGTATATGCACATACACACATGTATGTGTATGTACACATGTACATGTATGTGTTTATCTATACATATGTACAAATGTATATATGTTGTTCAATCTTTTCAGTCCTGTCTGACTCTTCATGGCTCCATTTGGGATTTTCGTGACAAAGATAATAGAGTAGTACATCATTTCCTTTACCTCATTTTATAAATGAAGAAACTGAGGCAAACAGGGTTAAGTGATTTGCCCAGGGTCACACAGATATTAAATATCTGAGGTCAAATTTGAAATTAGGTCTTCCTGACTTCAGGCCCAGTGGTCTATCCACTGCACCACTTAGCTGTTATCTATCTGACTATTTATATCTATCCATCTATTTGTCTGTGTATCTATCTATCTGTCCGTCTGTCCATCTGTCTATCTATCTGTAAGTCTGTCTATGTCTACATCTACCTCTATTCATATCTATCTATCATGTACATATATGTGTGTATAATATATGTATGTATGTATGTGTTTATGTTTATCATCAAATATATTCAAAGTAATTAAATGCAAGAATACAAGTTAGTTTGGATTGGACAGCACTAGTAGCTGAGGAGATCAGGGAAAAGCCCCATACAAAAGATGTCTGTGTAGCATCTAAAAAGAAGAATTGAATTCTCTGAGACTGAGGACAGTCGGGTGGGGGAATTCACTCCAGGAATGAATTATGGTCCATGCAAAAGAAATGGGGGAATAAGACAGAAGAGGAAAATTTGCTATGATCACATAGAGTATAGAAGGAGAGTAATTAAATAAGAGAGGAAACATAGCTTGGGGTATATTGTGTATATTCATTTATAGTTATACTTATTCATATTTAAAAGTATGTTGTATATATTTATATTTAAAAGCTAAACAGAGGCCAATAGGAAAATTACAACTCAGGGAGGAATCTGGTTTTTAAGGAGTCTTTGTTGATTACCTAGAGTAACTAAAGTCCCTCATGGTGAGGGTAATCAGTGCTTATATATTATACCTCCAGTTGATGCTATTTCAGTGACTTTACAATCTCATACATAAATGATTTTATAATCTCATCTGTATCAGTAATCTCTCTGTTACTGTAGTTCACCAGCCCACCATGCCTCCTCATACTGTGTTCCATTTTTTGTTTGTCCAATGAGCCTCTAGGAAAAATCCATCTAAAATCCTGGAGCCCTTTCTCAAGTGTGTTTTACTTTCCATGGGTATCAGTGTGATATTCAGGCTGCCCATCTGTTATTCCTCACTCTTGCTGCATAACCTGCCCATCTCCTTTGATTAGCATGCATGACTTGATTGGTATCTCTTTTTCCACTTCTTACCCTTGGTTCACCTTTGGAAGCATGTTATACTTATACCACTAAAGCCTGTCATTGTCCATCTGTGGTGCTTATACCAAATATACATATTATGTTCACTAGATGGACCTTTAAACTGCATAGCATCATCTGGTCATTGGTCATTTGCATTCATTTGTTTTTCCTACATAGATTGTTATGCTGATCTCTTTTGAATAGTCATGGATTTGAGTGCAGAAGTCTTTAACATTCTGGGACTTCATCCAATTTTTCCAGTGCCATTCATGAAAAGGAATATGTGGAGAAGCTTGCAATATAATAAATTATATTCAATATAATGTCCCACAATTTATTCCTCCTACTACTATTTGCAACTCTTTGCTCTAGTCTACAGAGAAATTTTAAAGATGAATGTTAGTTTTTATCCAAGTTGGTTCCTGCTCACTTCAATTTATTTTTTTTCTTTAGGATTACTTACATCATATAAAGTTTTCTAAATCTAAAAATAGTTAAGTTGCCCTGGCCTGTTGGGGAGAAAATTTGTCTTTTTGGCTGTCTCTCTTCTTTTCCTGGCTGTAACAATTCCAGAGAGAGAACTTTGAAGACACATGGGTAAACCTCTGAGGCTCAGGGAATATTGACAACCTGGGTATGTTCTCAAAAGAATACAGCTGCCTAAGGTGGAAAATTAAAATGTGTGTCAGTAGGAAGACAATAAAGAAAAATGCATGTTAGGGATAAATTGGTAAACTTGGTGGGGTGGGTGGATTCTAGTGGTTCCTTGGAATGAATGACTGCAAAGAGACAGTGGAAAGATGGCAAGGAAGAGCCTCAGATTCCCAGGAATAACAAGGCCTTCTTCCTTTATCTTAAATCTCATTCTTTTTTTTTTTTTTGTCTCAACATTATTGTCTGATTTCACTAATATACCAGATTTTGATAGAAGCACAAACATAAGAAATCCTTAAATGGTGAAACTAATCAATGTTGTAGTGTCCTGTACTGGCTCTTAAGAGAAAGAATATGTTCCATTCCTATGATTCCATTATGCTGCGTAATTTTACAGGCAAACATATAAAGGAACCTTTTGTCTATAAGAATTAAGGTAAAATTTGCACAACACTTCAGGTAAAACGTATTTTGAACTGATAAATTATACAAAAGTTTAAAACGATACAATTTTATCTGTTTGAAGTCAAATTAGTAGTAAAATGACATAAATAAGAGACATTTTGGGACCTGCTTTAATAAAGAGATAAGAATGAATCATTATCAACATGGGACTTATTAATATTTGCATAACATAAAAACTGATTCCCCCTAAGAAGTTTAACTTTTAAAACTAAGTGTCATTATATATACATTCAGGCAAGTGCCACCAACTTGATGCTTTGTTTAAAATAATCTGTCTGGATATAGATATTTATATCTCTAGATCAGTGGTTCTCAACATTCCTAATGCTGCAACTCTTTAATACAGTTCCTCATGTTGTGGTGACCCCCAACTGTAAAATTATTTTTGTGGCTACTTCATAACTGTAATTTTGCTACTGTTATGAATCGTAATGTAAATATCTGATATGCAGGATGTATTTTCATTGTTAAAAATTGAACATAACCCACAGATTGAGAACTGCTCATCCATATCAATATAGATAATTCTATATCTATCTATCTACCTATCTATCTATCTATCTATCTATCTATCTATCTATCTATCTATCTATCTAATCATCTTTCCCCAGATTCTAGTGCTAGGGTAGAATTGTAAACTGTTAAATTTCAAATTTATTAGTGCACAAGTGCCATCTATTGGTAAAGGAGGGTAACTGCAGAGTGACTCAGTGGGGGACTATGTTCTAACTCCTAGTGGGGAAACAAAGAATCTTTGGAATATGTCAGTTTGCCGTTGAGTTAGGACAACAAGAAATTAAAAGTTTGCAAATACCATTTTGTTTATTTAAGAAAACCTGTATTTAGAATATGATGAATGGAACTGAACAAAATTTTGAGTTAGAAGAACATGGAGAATATAGGATTATAGATCTCACCTTATAACATAAATTGGTTGCTATTTTGTCCAGTTCTCTCATTTTGTACTAAAGGCAGAAAAGAAAAATGATTTATACTGATAAAGACCTTTCAAATCCATTTTGTTATTGGCTCATTTCAGTAACCTTGTGATATAACTATGGAAATTTTTGTTGTTATTATATTATTCTTTTAATGAGATAACTAAGGATCTGAGATTTTATTTAATTTTACATGGCCACTAACTAGTAAAGATCCGAAGCAGGATTTGAACCCATATTTTTCTGATTCCATGTCTGGTACTCTACCCCACAGGTAGTTGTTATCATCAGTGGTAGGCAGAAAAAAAGAATTGGAAGAGGCTTTGTGCTGTAATTTTAATTTCTGCTCTGCTGCATTTAGACAATTTTGGTCATTTCACTGAATTTCTTCTAAGTGCCTTATCTTCCTTATCTTTAAAATAGTAGTAATGACAATTTGTACCTTGTACCACAGAGACCACTTGTGAGGAAAGCATTTGGTAAACTGTAAAATGCCATCTATTACTGAACAATTGCTATTTTCAGTTGTCATTGTCTTGGGTCTTCAGGAAGAAGCATTTTGGGAGGGGCAGAGGTGTGGAGCAACAAGAACACTCATTCAGGACACCTGAGTTTGAATCCCAACTCTTCCTCTAACTGGGTATATGACCTTGAACAAACTGCCCCAGCCCCAGAGTCTTTAAATATCTCCCTGTCTAGAATAAGGATGTTTAGGCAAGCTGATTTCTAGAGTCTCTTGCAGCTCTGTAATCTAGTCAAGAGCTTGGGTCAGAATTGTATTCTTTAAATCCAGCAGTAAATTTAATTCACTTTTGTCATTTCCCTTTCTTGGCTGCTGCTGCTGGAGTGTTCAGATTCTTGGAACATCACACAATTCAGCAACCATGCCCTAGTATCCAATTCCTTTCTTAAATGTTCAAACCTTGGGAAGAAATGGAAATGCAGGCATCTGAAAAGGACCCTTTCAGACAGATAACTAGGTTTATCATTGCTGGAACCCTCCACACTTAACATTTTAATAGGCTCCTGTCCCAGTCTTAGCAGGACACAGCGAGGATAAGTGAGATAGCAAACGTGAAGCCACTTTGCACTCCTGAAACGAAAGGATTTCTGCAAATGCGAGTTGTTGTTTTTTATTATTTTAAAGGTTTCTCTGCCGTTTCTCACCTGCAGAAGCATAAGGATCATGCAGGCCTTTTATATTGCTTTCTCATTCTGTTTAAAGCTTTTGCCATTGACTCCAGATACTATTCACAAGATGACAGGGGCTGGAGTCATGAAACACAGCAGAGTTGCAAAATCAATAGAACTCTCAACAGTCAGTCACCTGGCCCAAGATTCATTTCATGATTCAGACAGAATGCAAAGACGAGGGCTTCTCTCTTTTCCCTCAATTGTGTTTTTATCTGGACAAATTGAGTTAATCAGAGACTTAACAAATTGATCGGGTATTGGCACGGCATTTTTTTTTAATCTGTGGGATCCATTCCATGAACTATTGAAACTCCTTTCAGAAACTCCCATGTTCTGTTTTGAAACCAAATTTGGATTCTTTCCCATTAGATTCCTTTAAACTTGTGACATTCCTACAGGAAGTGGGGTTCGAGTGTTTATCCTTGGCTCTAAATGTGTGAAACACTGTTTTCTTTCTTTCATCAGAATTGGCTTTCTGTTACCTGCTAATGGATTTTTATTGCTATCCCCTCTGCTCTCAACACCAGATTCACCACTGTTGTCTGGTTGAGCATACAGCATGAGAGGAAACAGTGAGAATACAGTAATCACTGTATAAATGTTACCTATTATCAGTATCATCATCATTATTATATTTGTGTTTCCTGTTCTTTAAAGGTAATCTGGGTGCTTTCTTACACCATATAAAAAAGCTTGAAATTCACTTTTAAATGTTCACATTACAGCTCATTAAATCATAGATAATAGAGCTTGGAATCAAGGTCAGAAATTCAGTCCATCCCCTAGTTACAGAAATGAGGAAATGGTGTCTGAAGGAGGTAAAATGACTTGTCAAAATGACAAAAGTTGTAGGTAGAAGAGGAAATCAGGGAGCCAGGTGGCACAGTGGATAGAACCCTCTGTGCCTCAGGTTCCTCATCTATAAAATGAGCTGAAGAAGAAATGGTGAACCACTCCAGTATCTTTGCAAACAAAACCCCAAATGGGGTCATGAAGAGTCAGCCATGACTGAAACAATTGAACAACAACAAAAACAACAGCAACAACAGCAACAAAATAAATAGAAAAGGAAAGGGAGAAAGCATTTGTCCCTAGGCTGGGCACTATGCTAAGTGCTTCATAATTATTATTTCATTTGATGTTACAACACCCCAAGAGGTAGGTGTTATTATTATTCCCATCTAACAGATAAGGAAACTGAGGCAGGCAGAGGCTAAGTGATTTGCCCAGGCTCACATAGCTAGTGAGTGTCTGAGATTAGATTTGAACTCAGGCCTTCCTGACACCAGGCCCAGTGCTCTTATCACCTAGCTGCTTGGAACTGAGATTTGAAGTCGCTTCCAGACTCCATTTTCAGTGATCTTTTTGCCAGATCTTGTAAACTTAATACCAAAGCTAGATGCTCCTGATAGGAAACTATCCCATATTTTTATCTGCCTCTTGTCTTCTAACCCATCTTCTCTGCCCCATTATAAACCTCCAAGTCTGGTACTCAGTTCTTATGTTCCATTCCTCCCTCACCCTCTCCCTTGAGGCAGGCCATCACATAACCCATCCAGGAATATCAGGCTGAGCTGCTTCCACTGGGGACATTGCCCTCCGGCCCACCTGTCCTTCCTCCATCACTCAGGCTGCCTGACATCTCTCAGAGCTGCGATGAGAAGGAAGTCACCAATTCTCTTCCTTCTCATGATCAAGAAGACTACCAGGCTTGATTCTCTTCTCTATCATTGCTTCCTAAGCTCCTCCAGGACCTACCATCTGCTCTGCTCGTCTGCTCTACAGTTCCACAACATTGTCATCTAACCTACTCCAGTGTTCAGTACTTAATAAATGCTTGATGAATGATTTATTGATTGATTAGGTAACCAAAGAACCCCACACAGTAGCTGAACCCTTAGGAATTCTGGATTATGTTTCTGTCCTTTCACTCAACTTGACTTTATGTGTTGTCTCTTGTTAATTAAAAGCTGACCTGTTTTAGATCAGAGGGATAGATATGTGTTCATAGTGAAGGAAGATGCTGAATGGGCACATTTGCTTAGATGTTGGAGAAGCTCCAGAGACTATATTTATGAGGTCAGGTTTGAAAATTTGGAAGGATGGGATGAGGCATAGAAAATGGCTGTCTGGCTTGAACTACCATTAGGTCATTCATAGACAAATCTGCCCACTGTGATCATATCAGACATCCTTATGTCCAGAGCCAGAGGCAGTTTCCATGTTGCCAATCTCCTTTCTTCCCACATGCTTTGAAAGACAGTGATATTCTGCCTTTTGTTTCCTGGATTGTGGGAAAAAAAAGAGAAAGTTTTCCT
Source organism: Pseudochirops corinnae (assembly GCA_028646515.1). Lineage (NCBI taxonomy): Eukaryota > Metazoa > Chordata > Mammalia > Diprotodontia > Pseudocheiridae > Pseudochirops > Pseudochirops corinnae. Next base: position 164,020,451 of record CM053592.1, read on the forward strand.
GTATTTAAAAGTTATGTTTAATATAGATTTGAATTCACTGACTAGATAAATGATGAATTCTATATGAACTGTTCCATTAGTTTAAAAAAAAACAACCCTGAAAAACAAAGAAATTAAATAGTGAATGAATGAATGAATGAATGAATGAACATAAATTTATTGTTGTTGTTGTTATTTTTGAAGAGAGGAATGTATGACTTGAAATATATGAGAAATGAAGGGACAGATATTCAAAACTTTTAGCCAAGTCATCAGAATTCTTACTGGTCTGCGGGCTTCTAAGCTTAATAAGAGAGAATCTTATTGCATGTGTATATATACATACACACATATGTATATGTATATATGTATGTAACTAGATTATATTACATATGTATATCATATGTTATAATATTTTATAATCTTTGTGAAATATTAATAACTAAATCCAGGGTTTCTTCTTGTTAAAAACTTGAGTTATGTATAAGAGACTGAGTAAAGGACAGTAAGTTATTAAATCAAAGAAAAATGCCTTACCAAATTTCTTGTTGGCATTTTTTTCTCATAACCTGATTACTCAGGAATGAGGAGGGAAATTAAGGCCTTGAATAAAGGAACCCATTCTTCCTGGGTGATAGCTGAAAGAAGAACTTGAGAAAAAGTGGTTGCTCCTTCCCAACAAAGGTATGGGACTGTTAAGGTGGGATTATCTAGTTTTCCTATTAACTAACCACCTCCTATCCTCCATCTTTGTCTATATTAGTCTTTTAGTTTGATTTTAATCAGGTAACTTTTTAGGTGTCATCCCAAAGACTAAAAGGATAAGTTCCCCAAAGTTCAGTTGTAGATGCTAGAGCCAAGAAACCATTGCAAGACAGTTCCTTCTCTTATATCTTCCCCTCCAGCCATGGCCCTCCTTTCTGGGCTTCAAGTCCTCTTACATGGCAAAGTGGTTTCTAAGAATAGAGACTAGTTCCATGATTTCATTTGCTCAGGGCTTCTTAAACTTTTTCCACTTATGGCCCCTTTTCTTGGTTCAGCAGCATTGCATGACTTGAAGGCATGTGCAGGGCAAAGTGTCCAGAACCAAGGCTGCGGTGAAGTTGTTCCATGCAACACAGGCAAGTGCTGCCAGAAATACCTCAGATTCATTAGACATTTAATTTTTAATTAATTTTTGGTCATTGTGTATTCAAAAACCTTTTACTGTGGCTGAATTTTTCACAACCCCATATGGAGTCATGAATCATAGTTTAAGAATCACTGGATAGATAACCTCTAAATGAGGAAATTTCTTCCTATCCATGCTAGGTAGCACTTTGAAACCAACAGAAATTTTTCTGGGGGCAGAGCCAAGATGGCAGCATAGGAGCTGCAACATATCGCAGCTCTCACATAGCCACCCAAAAATACCCATAAAATATGACTCTAAACTAATCCTAGAACTCCAAAACACACACAAATATACTTTCCACTAAAGTCAGCTTGGCTACGAGGAACCATATCAGCACTGCGAACCGAAACCAGCCTGGCCTGAAGCCCTGGCTGAGCCCCTGGGGCGGATGGACAAGAGCAGCCAAGGAGCCTCAGGTGAGCGGATTGGCGGCAGCTGCGGCAGTGTTCAGAACTAGGTCAGTGGGCCTTGTGAAATCGGGGAAGAAAAGTGGTCCGGCAAAATGCCTCCAGGGTGGGAAAGCTAAAGGCAGAGGTTTTGCACCTGCCTCCGCATTGCAGCTTCCGCGCGCTTGGCCTGCAGACTGCAGGGGGAGTAAAGGATCGTTCAGTGGCCAAGTGCTCTCGCATTGAGCGGCCTGGATCCAGATCGTGGTCTTGGGCTTTAGTCCTGTGAGTTTTCTTTATCCAGTGAGCCAGAAGTGGGAAAGGGAACCAGCAACTTCCTGAGAGCTAGAGCAGCCAGGAGGACCCCACCGATTTGGGACAGAGCTTTCCCTTCTGGAAGCAGAGCCCCACAGAGATTAAAAAAAAAAATCATGAGCTGACCAACCATGAGTAAGAATAAGCATAAGAAGCAGGGTAAGAACAGCAACCAAACCCTAGATTCCTTCTTTGAAGAAAAGAAGGACAAAGGCAGAGAGCTGCAGGACAGCACAGCCAGAGCTCCCCCACCAGGGGCCTCCAATAAACATGAAGATTGCTTTAAAGCTAGAGATGAGCTGAAGAAGGATTTTGAAAACCAAATAAGGGAAGTGGAAGAAAAATTGGGAAGAGAAATAAGAATGTTGCAAGAAAATCATGAAAAGAGAGTCAGCAATCTGACTGAAGAAATCAACACT
>CM053592.1:164023223-164039316 GCA_028646515.1 Pseudochirops corinnae
TTCTAATCTCTCAGGACTCTGACAACTCTAATAGTTTCTGATTTCATAAACTGAATTCCCCATACTTAGATGAAAAATAATTGACCTTCACAGATATGATTATGAATCCCTGAAGGCCTTTGATGGACATGTAGGAAAGAGATGGTATCTTTATTCAGATGAACATAAAGAAATCACTATTCCTTGTACATTAAAAATTATTTTTACTAGAAACCTGTGTGTTTCTTCCTGGAGGACATTTAGGCCCTTTGGTCTTAGAGGTTACTGAATCATTGGAAATCTTGAAACAAGCCAAGGTCATTGGGACCATGTGTGTTAGGATTATTTGATTCAAACCCCCCCCCCCCCCCCCAAAAAAAAAAAGGACAGTTTTTTTCCCCTTCCTTTTTACTTGATCTCAGTGATATTTGGGGAGGAAGATAAGGTGTAGTTCTTCACTTTCAAAGGTTATTACTAGACCAGGAAGGACACAATCTTGTGAAGGATTGGGTTTTCCAAGAAAATCATCCCAGTAATAGATGCATTTGTAAGCAAGAGATGTCTCTCATAATTTGTGATGGATTAAATGTTGTGTAATTCAGGTTATGGTTAGTATTGGCCCTTTCACCCAATCGAGTGAGAGAGTTAGATTACTCTGTCTGCTGAGTTGAACTATAAACCAGTCTTTTTCTTGCTTACTGAGGCAAAATTCTCATTGAAGTCTTTGCTCCCTTTCAAAATCATTGAATGTTTTTCAGTCTAGAGAGTGAAATGAGACTCTCAGTAAAATGGAATTATGTTCATGAAAACTAGAGTTAAAGCTTTTATTTAGGTTTTTAAAAATAATTTGATATTAATTTCTGATTGGCCACAATTGGTAAGTTAACATTTGTTTAAAATTTCTAAATATGAAAAGGACAAAAATGACTTTATATACCATACTACCTTGCCTTCTTTGTAATCAATATATATTTTCATGTTATAATTGTTTTAACAAAGCTCTACTAGAGTTTAGACACAAAGAAAAATCAATAAATCCTTTAAAGTGGTATCAGGTTATCTGCTCTGTCCTTTTCTAAAACAGTCTGAATTACCAGTGGTGAATAGATAAATCATTTGAAGAGTCTTCTATCATGAATAAAGTCATGGTATTGCAGAAGGCAGGCTCTGTGACTTTTGAATTTCTTTTTTTTTTTTTTTTGACAAAATGGAAGGCTTCTTTACTTCATATAGAGATTGTGTGACATCACCACCCTCAAATACCAGGTACCAGAAGTTACCCTCATCTCTGGAAAATTCTTAGAATGATAGATCTCATTCTGCTAGAAAAGCAGGATGCCAGAGTTCACATGTGAATAGAAGCTGAGATTTTCAATTCAAATAAATTCAACAACATGAATTACATATTTACTTAATATAAACTATTGTAGAAAATGCAGGGGATTTGAAGACAAAAAATGAAATACTCCTTACTCTCAAGGACTTTCTACTTGTGGGGTAGAGTGTGGTGGGGGAAGGGGAATTATATGGCTACTTATACATGGTAATACAAAGAAGTTGACAGGAAACCCTTACTTCTAAAGTGGCATGTGAGCTATTCCTCTAAGAAATCTAAGGATTCTAAGAAGTGGAGGTAAATAGGAAATGCATTTCTGAAATGTCATGGTGTGTGAGTCAATTGACACAAATTACAGAACTTGCAGATGAAATGTCTGCAGGGAGAAATATGAAATAAGACTAGAAATGCAGGTATAGAATGAGCTCTAATGTGGCTTTAAATGCCCAGGACTTTACATGCCATCCTAAGGATTTGTTAAAAATGTTATTATTGAAAATGTTTAATTTATTTTCATTTTGAATATTAGGAAATGTAGGTTTTTTGAATATTAAGTGAAATACTTTAACCATTCAGCCCTGTGTCATGGCGGTGGTAGTAAGTGGGATAGTGACAGTGGTAATAAAAATTTTAATAGCAGTAGTGATGCTAGTTGAAGTAGTAAAAGTATTAACATATTCCATGATTACTGCTACCACCAATATGGTATTTCTACCATTGATACTACTCTAGGGATGATGAACTGTGGCAAATAGGCTTAAATGACTTGCCCAGGGTCACAAAGCTACTAAGCGTCCGATGCCAGATTTGAACTCTGGAAGAAAAGTCCTTATGGTTCCAGCCCCAGTGCTCTGTACTCTGTGCCACTTAGCTGTACTTATAAACCTGTACATTACTGAGAATGTGCAGGGCCTGTAACTCTAAAGTAAATCCAGAAAGATTTGTATTTCCTTTCGAAAAGCAAGAAGGAAATTGAATGATATTCTCAAAGCATATGACAAACAGATCAGCAAACAACAGAAATGCTTTCAAAAAGCCAAAATGAAATTACCAAGCAATAGTGAAAATTGACCACAGATTCCCAACCTTGGATTTCCCTACTTGCACCAAATGTAAAATTTAAAATGAGTGGAGTAGAGATGGGCAGTGTCATTAATTCTCCAGAGTCATCAAAGTCCAATGGCAAGGCAAAGGACAAGACAACTGGCAATGGTTCAGGATGCAATGGCCTTTCTTGGCCTTTCTAAATTAAGATCTTTCCAATGTCTCAGTTTGTCTGAGGCCATGCTTACTCAATGACTAAGAGCTGGGTAAGAATAAAGACAAAATATGACTTAAAATTTACTATCACAAGGATATCAATCTGGGAGGGGAAAACCATTAGAGTGTCTGGCCAGAGCAGAAAACAATTGCTATTTACACTCTTTCTAAGCCATGAAAACCTAAACAGTGAATCATAGCATATGCAGAGATGGTAGAAACTATGCAATCCCTCAACATAGGTTGAAAACAAATTAGCACTTACCTAAAATCAAGTAAGACATAACTTAATGGTTAGAATCATACATCAGATGCTTGCTCTCATTAAAGGAGAGACAAATGACAAATGATACAAATAAAATCTTCAAAATATCCTTCAAAATAATCAATAAACTGTGCTGGAATGAGAACCAAATTGAAGATCCAACTGTTAGTAACAGTTACTCAAATATAGTGTTGATACCTGAAAGCTTAAGAACTATTTTGATAGATTTTGCAAACACAAGTATTCAGAATCTTCAAATTATGTGGAAAGGAGTTATCAAAAAACAAACCTGGAAGAAAAAGGAGTGAGAATAGAATGAGATACCTATCATTGGCAGCATCTTATCTACCATTAGCGTTATACCAAGAATAATTTTAGTAATACAATAAGATAATTTTAATAATAAGATAAGAACATGATTGAATTAAAATAAACTTTTGAAAATATAGAGTCTTAAAAGTAGAAATGATATGGGAATAGGATGGAATCCCTAAAATTTCTTCATCTACTATTGGGATAGTACCAAAGTTCATTGGAATAACTCGCAGAAAATAAGCAAGCATTCTAATATTTTTAATTAATTACTTATTAAACCCAGCAATAATAAAACAATTATTGTATCCACTTCCTCAGCAGTCTGTAGAACATTAATTTATAGAATATAGAAGAATGTTGATTCCTCAATAGGAAGTGAGTTCCATTAGAGAAGGTTCTGTATCATTTTTTTGTCTTTATTCTTTAATTTTTAGTCCAGTGTCTGTTAGATATTAGGGACTTTTTAATCAATACTCATTGATTGTAGGATGCTCATAAGAGAGACATATGTTCAGAGAAAAGTTCAACTGTTTATGTAGTGAAAACAAAGGATAACCAATTGTCAATCCCTGTGCTCCATTGATTTTTATACGATGTTGGAAAATAAAGAAGATCCCAAGGTTTTTTGGATAGATATCCTAAGAAGGATTAATGGGGACAATGGACAAAAGATGTGGGAAATACTGGGGCATCATTTGAATGTGATTCATGATTTTGGAGTGAATATTCACAAAGTCAGTCCCAAAGGGTCTGAGGATATTCTATCTCTTTATTATATGTAGTTGGACACATTCCATCATGGCTTGGCAGAAAGCCGAGGAATATATCTCTTTATCTGGATCTCTATATATACACACATACACACACACATACATATACATACAAATACACACATATGTATATATAATTTGTATATAAATATTGATGCATTTCTATATTTCTAGTTGTTATTATTTATTTTTAGATAGTAAATTACTTATTAGCTGTGACTCTGGGCAAGTGACCTAACCTCTTTGTGCTTCATTTCTTCATTGGCAAAATGAAACAGATAAACTCAGTGACCCCCAAGATCCCTAAGTCTATGATTCTTTGATTCTTTCCCTTCTCTCTTTTTTTTTAAATTTGAAGTCTGGTGAACAACGGATATGGAATATTACATATACTATCAGAATCAGTTTAAGTTTTACTTATATTTCCTGAACTACTTTTTATTTTCTTCCTGTCTTGGTTTATGATTTGTTACAGGGATGTCTCATTGAATAGGGGAGGGAAGATATATTTGGAAAGGGATATAAAAACAGAAGACATAAATCCATTTTAAAAAAAGAATACTGGCATAATTGATATACACTATTTTTTAATTTCACCTGATAATCTATTTCTGCATCTGAATGTGATCAATTCTGCCCTCAGTAGAGTATATTTCCAAAGGCATCTGCCAGAATAAGCAATTGGGTTCTGTTATTGAAAGTAAGCAAGGCTCAAAGAAAAGTGTGGATTCCATAATTTAAAGAGAACAAATCCAATGCCCAATTAAGATGGATAGGGCAATGAGCATCTTTTGCTGCCACAGAAGTATACTCACAGAAGATTACTCATGGTAATCTATTAAGCTTTACCCCTAGGGAGAGGACAGAGCACATTCTGTGTTAAGTTGTTCTGGTGCTGACAGGTAGATAAAAAAGTGGTCCTTGAAATATAGGAGAGAAGCTTTTTATTCTCAAACCCTGGTAAAAACAGCATGATAGAAAAAAAAAAAAAGACTATACTAGGGAAAAGGAGAAGAAAAATTCTAGGTCTCTGTTGATATAATTTTGTTTTATTTTTAATTGTTTGAACTACGCCTGTGCAAAAGTGGGGAAGTTCAGTAAAGAGCAATTAGTTTGTTATACTTATTGCAGAGATTTGAAGATTATCCAGGGATTTTAAGAATTCAAGTTTGCCAAATAAATGTGTTTTCTAAATCAATTCAGTACACTGCTTTAAACCTCTATGGTGATCAGAGACAAGGGTGAACATGAATAAAGAAAATTCCCTCCAGATCCTCAAAACTCATTTTAGCCATTAGTTTCCACCTTTTCCCCAGGAACAATTCCAACCTATACCATTGATCAGTAGAGACATTAAGAAATTTGGGTTTGACTTGTCCCCTTGCTAATTCTAGGCAACTTTATTCAATGAGTCACTTTAGAGGTGTTTGAAAATGGAGTTAGATTGCTTTAAGTTGGGGGTGAACTCACAGTTCTTAGATGTACTCAGGGGTGTATGCAAAGCAACATTTTGAAGGGATTCCATTGAAGGAAGTCATGCTCATAACAGGGAATTGGACATGGTGACCTATGAGGCATATCTAGTTCTTAGATTCTATGGATTAATTTCCAAAGATGGGATACTTTACAAAAGTAAATGCTCCAAAGAATCTATCAACATTAACTTGCTCCAAATAATTAAGTACAAGATAATGATGTTTTAAGAGATTATGCATAACCTGCAAACTGTCAGTTGAAAGCAGCTGGGATGCTTCTGAATTTGGGTAAACATTACCTTTCTGGTATCTGTCTCAACCTTTCCTATTGATGCCTTTTGTTTTCTTTTTCCCTCCCTTCTTTCTTTCCTTCCTTCCTACCTTCCTTCCTTCCTTCCTTCCTTCCTTCCTCCCTTCCTTCCTCCCTTCCTTCCTCCCTTCCTTCCTCCCTTCCTTCCTTCCTTCTGTGGCTAGAGTGCCAGGCCTGCACTCAGGAACACCTGAGTAAAAATTCTGCCTTACACACTTAGAAGATCTTTGACTTTGTGTGTCTTCTCTACCCAGCTGTCTTCTCTGCTGCTCTGGCTTGCCCCATCTCATGGTGTGCACTGCTCAAAGTTGTCATTGCATTCCCATTCTAGGCTGCTAAAAATTTTAACAGTTATACTAACTCAAATCTAGCTGTCATATATTCTAAGATAAGTTTAATAAAATGAAATTCCCTCTTCCCAAGAAAAATTAGGGGCAGCATTGCTGTGTACAGTGGGAGATGTTTCTTTGAAGGTTCATGTGGTTTTTAATTCTTTTCATTTTGATACAAGGTACATATGAACATGGGCAGTGAGGTGTTACAATGGATAGAAAACCAAGCCTGGAGTCAGAAAGCTCTAAGTCCAAATGTGATCTCAGACACTTACTAGCTGTGTATCCCCTGGGAAAGTCACTTAACCCCTATTTGCCTCTATTCCACATCTGAAAAATGGGGATACATTGGAGGAGGAAATGGTAGACCATTCCAGTATTTTTGCCAAGAAACCTCATGGATATGTCCATGGCATCTCAAAAAATCAGACCAAACTGAATGATTTAAAAAAAACCATATTATCACAGGTTGATATTTTTGCTTGGGGAAAAAAAAGAATGCTTCAGGAGGAAACATATCAAGGCACATCCCAGGTAATTGAAAAAAAATTATGTAGTACATTATGCTCATGGATTAGAAATATATATATATAATATATTGTAATATTAATATAATATATATTATATGTAATATATACACACATACAATTTTAATATTTGGGAGGGGTGGAAACACTGATCATAATGTATTCAAAAACATGCTAGGCTCTATCATATTGCTAATATATTAAAAACTCTTTCATATGAGTGCTGTTGGGTTAATAATATTATTAACAGAGTTATAGTTATTATAATGTATGCAACACACCTGTGTTCAGTCAGTCAGCTTTACCATGCTTCTCTCCCCACTTTAGAGGTGGGATGATGTGTTCTCCAGACCCAAGTCTTGGCAGGAAAACTTTTTTATAAGAAGGCAGGGAAGCTCATCCATACCAACAAACAGAAGAAAACATAGATAGGGATATTAACCCAAGAAATCTTGAAAGACAAAATCAGTTGATGAAGTGTAGGTACAGGTTGTAGAGGAATTTAATAGATCTTGTGTACATTCCATAGAGGAAGAAATGGAAATATTTCTTAAGATTATCATTGAGCAAGTTACCCATTTAGCATTTTAAGAATGGTAGGAAGAGTGACTGAGAAAATGTGTTATCAGCTGGTGCTGATACTCTGGTTTTGGTGAGCTGGACAACAAGAATTAGTTGCAAATTATAATTAACTACTCTATTAGGGAACCATCAGATTTTTATTAACACTCAATTTGTTCTTAGCTACATATCGAGAACAGCCGAAGATGTGAAAAAATCCAGTGTCCCAAAAGTACGAGTGCAGTTTTAAGCTGTAATGCCTAAGCTTTAATAGTCAATACTTCAAAGTTTTCAGTAAAAAAAGGAAGATAATTCCTTTGTTATAGAGGGATTTTTACCTTTTAATGGACATTTTCCCTTTTTTTTTTCTATATGAAGCTTCCTGATACTGAAGTAACCAGAGAAAAGTGGAGATTATTGTTGTTGTTCAGTTGTTTTTAGTTGTGTCTGAGTCTTTGTGACCCCATATGGGGTTTTGTTGGCAAAGATACTAGAGTGATTTGCCATTTTCTTTTCCAGCTCATTTTACAGATGAAGAAACTGAGGCAAACAGGGTTAAATGACTTGCCCAGGGTAACACAGCTAGTTAAGTGTCTGAGACCAGATTTGAACTCAGGAAAGTGAATCATCCTCACTCGAGGCCTGACACTCTATCCACAACACTACCTAGATGCCTTTAAATCTCTGGTCAGAGGTGATTTTGGAGAAAGCCCCTAGATGAATTTTGAATTGTTTTCATAGGCAAGGTATGATGGAAAGAACTGCAAAATATGATAACCTTGAAATAAAGCAGAAAGGGCCAGATTGTCTGGAAGTTGAATAAAGCCAAGTTACAAGCAGAGGAAATCTGTCTGTGGTCAGAAAGCAACCCCTCGTAAAGCACCAAACAATTAAATGCATCTTTTTTTTTTTTTCATTCTCCCGAAGTCATCACAAGAATTCTAAACAGCATACAATACCCTGGAGAAAACCTGGTGGAAATGATGCACAAGACAGCAAAAACAGAAAGTGCTCTCCATTTGACCTTAATGTGCTTCACCTAATTTCACCACCTATTTTCTTGTCTATAAAATAGGAGAGGGTGGAGGTTATGGAATATTCATCAGCACCAAGAGGTCTGCTGATTCTTCAGGTGGATCCATCCTGAGGAAGCATATATGAAGGCATTAGTAATCCTTCCCTCTAGTGTGGAGGCCTTAAGGGAATATCTGAAAAAAAATTTGGGGGAATTGCATGGAGCACTTTTACATTTCAAATACTCTATTTGAAAGGATGCCAGATAGTAGCCTTCACTAAGGAATAAAAGTCAGGGTTGTAAGATCTGCTTTGTTTTCCCCAAAAATGAAATAGAACGTGTGTTATGTAGAGATTTTGTTATGCAGAAATTCTTAATGTGGACTCTCTGGGAAAAGATGATAAAACAAACAAAAAAAAAACTCTTCAAAATTTAATTTAGTAGTAATAAAGGCAAGATGTCAAAAGTGGATAGAGAATCAATCTTAAAGTCATAAAGACCTGTGTTCAGGTCCTACCTTGGACATACATTGTGTATATATGAACCAGAGCAAGTTTATTAACCCTTAGTACTCAAGCCCAAGTACTCAAGTACAACTCCCTTGTACTGTAAATTTCAGGGAAGTCACTGATGACTTGCATTAGCAGAGGGAGTTTCCTTTAATAAGACTTCCCTGTGTCAGTAAAATAATAGGTCCTGTTTGTATTCTGAGAGTATGCTATTATATACATATATATGTGATATATAATATATATTATAATATTAATATAACATGATATTATATATTATATATAATATATACACCCATACATATATATGCATGTGTATATCCCTTATATGTTTTATTTATATATGCACATAAATACACATCACATATATGTATATATACACGAATATATGTATGTCTATATGTATGGAATTGACCTTAAGGTCTCAAAAGCTATGTGATTTCAACTCAAAATTATGTCAACTCACTCCTTATTTAAAAACAACAAGAACAAAAAAGCTTTGAGAATGGTTGTAGCAGTGGATGAAATTTGCTTTCATTAGATAAGCCTATGAATGTATAGCACAGTTCGTCTTCTATAGATTGACTACTTGATGAATTATTTGATATGGTACCACATTAAACAAATAAAAATACAAAATAACATTTTATCACATGGAAACATAGGGAAGGTGGTGAAAAGGGGAGTCACAGGGCCCAATGAACCAGTTTTTAGGCCATCTAAAATTTTAGAAATATTTATCTGTCACTACTCTCTACTGAAGATCCTTGTCAATAACCAAGGAGTGAATATACACATGTATAATCTTAGACTAAGAGAGAAGCGTCCCTTTCAAGAATAAGGATGTGATCTTCCCTTTTTACCCTGTCCATGTCACTCCTCTAGGGTAGCTTTTTCAGTTTGGAACACCCATCTAAGAAGGATAATAATACATCTGAGAATTCCAAAAGATGGCCTCCAGAAAGACATTGAGTGTATGTCATATGAAGAAACCCACACTGTTTATTCTTGGAAAGAAAAAGAGAATGTGGCAACTCTCTTCAAGTGTGTGAAGCTCCATGATTTGAAATAGGGATTGGACTTTTTCTTTTTTATCCCCAGAGGGTCATAACAGGAATATTAAGTGGCTGTCACAAGAAGCACATTTTGTCTCAATATCTGAGAAAACGTCCTGAAATTTAGAACTGTCATTATGTTGAATAGGATGTTTCAAGAGATGCTAATTTTCCCTCTATTAAAGGTCTTCATGCAGTATCTGGATGACAACTTGATGTGAATATGACAGTTGTGATTTCTTTGGTAAATGGGCTGGATGAGATGGCTGCACATCTCTCTTCCAACTCTAAAATTCTGGGGTATTGTGATACCCCTAGCAGAATATAACTAAATCAACCTTAACCTGCTCAAAAGGAATGGCCAACCAAGGATAAAACAAGGAAGACATCATAATAGAGAGCTGTATGGCCTAAAAAGAAAGTGAGAACAAGTGATTTAAGAGAATTGCCAATGTGTGTAGGCCATTGCAATGCAAACCATGACAAGAGAATGAGGAAGTCTGCATCATATTGGGCAGCCCCTTCTGTCAGACAGAGGGTTCAAACATAACCCATAAGTGCTCCTGAGCACTATGGAATCAAATTAAAATCTAACTGAGAAATACTTAGCATAATAAAAGATACAACATAGCATAGAAGATGTTAATATGTTATTTTCTGAATCAATGTATGGTCCGCAAGGATTTTTATTGTTTGTATTTTATTTTAGCCTCATTTCTTTAGAGGTTTTAGGGAAGGGCCAGGGGAAGAGTCATGCTTCATGGGCTGTAACACACATCAATGGAGGACTCAAAACTAAAAGATGAAAAGACAGATGTATAAAAATATAGCAGTTAGAGACTGAATGCACAATATAGACTTAGGCCATGAACATTTCCCCAGGGTTAAGGCTTAAAGTAAAGTTCTCTGTGGAAAAAGCTATATCTTTTCTATTTTTTTTTTTTTTAATTTTCCTGTAGTTCTCTTCCAGAGTATTCTATCCATAGCTGGCACTTGAAAAATGTTGACTAATAGTCCAGGCATTTGATAATGATATTTTTAAGGGATGACCAGAGGGAGTGAGATAGAATGAAAGCATTTCTGTTATTTGTTCTTGACTGAGCGTTTGACATTAGCAGGAGGCCAATTTCTAACCCAAATCTTCCCGTTTGATCTGTTCGTATTTTGATCAGAACAGAAAGAGGAAATATACCCATACAATATCAAACCACACATTTCACAAAATCAAATCAAACAAAGAACAAAACAGAATGTGTTTACTGTGCATTCTCTGTCATCCAATTAAAATCTCTTTTGCTTTTGGCTTTGACTTATTTAAAAAAAAGTCAACGTATCTCATGTTGTTGTTCTTCTGGATCAGCTGACCTTCTTTCAGCTGAAGCTGTCTGTATTTCCCTACTTTTTTAAAAGGACTTAACAACCTTGTAACTGAATAAATTTTAAGTACTATCAGCAAGAGGAATAGGAAAGTTGTGAAATGCACATTAACATCTGTAGCCATCATGAAATTGTAAGACTTTTATGCTCTAAATGAGACCATTCATTTATTTATTTGTTTGCTCTTCCTCTCATTTCTGCTATTGCTAAAGGGTAAATCTTGTCTAGGACAGGTCCCAAAGATAACTCATAGGAAAAAGAAAGTGACAAAGTGTGTTGGATGCTGGTCTTGGAGGGAGAAAGACCTGATCTTAAATCCAGCCTCACATACTTAGTAGTTATCTTACCCTGGACAAGCCATTGAAACTCCTTCATCCTCAGGTTCCACATCTATCTACCTTCCAGGTCATTGTGAAGATCAGTTTAAATAAAATGTATATGCTTTGTAAACCTTCAAGTGCTAAATCAATAGTAACTCTTTAATAGTAGTAGCAGTAGTAGTAGCAGCAGCAGCAGCAATAGTATTAGTAGAAGAAGTAGTAGCACTTGTAATAGTGGTGGTACCAGTAGTGGTGGTAGCAGCAATAGTAGCTGTAGAAATAGAAGTTATAGTAGTAATAGTAGTAGTAGTAGTAGTGGCAGTAGTATTAATAGTAGTAGTAGTAGAAGTAGTAGTAGTAGTAGTAGTAGTAGTAGTAGCAGTAGCAGCAGCAGCAGTAGCTGTGATGGTGAAAATAGCAGCAATGGTAGCAGTAGCAGTAGAAATAGTTATAATAGTAGTGGTGGTGGTAGCAGTGGTGGTAATAGTAGTAGCAGCAGCAACAGTGGTATTAATAGAGGAAGTTGTATCACTAGCAATAGTAATAGTACTAGTGGTGGTACTAAAATCAAATAGAGACTGGACATAAAAATCCCTCTGGGACACACATTGATTCAGAAAATAACATATTAACATCCTCTATGCTATGTTGAATTTTTTGTTCTGTTACATATTTCTCAGTTAGATGTTAGTTTGATTCCATGGTGCTCAGGAGCACTTGCAGGCTGTGTTTGAACCAATAAAGCAGCAATAGTAGTGGTAGAAATAGAAGTAATAGTAGTAGTAGTGTCAGTTGTAGTAGTTGTAGTAATAGTAGTAGTAGCTATGATGGTGGTAATAACAACAGTGGTAGCAGTAGTAGTAGTAGTAGTGGTGGTGGTGGTGGTGGTGGTGGTGGTAATAGTAGCAGCAGCAATAGTTATAATCATAGTAGTAGCAGCAGTACTAGTAGTAGTAATAGTAGTAGCAGCAGCAGCAGTAGTAGTAGTAGTAGTAGTAGTAATAGTAGTAGTAATAGTAGTAGTAGTAGTAATAGTAGTAGTAATAGTAGTAGTAGTAGTAATAGTAGTACTAGTAATACTAGTAGTAGTAGTAGTAGTAATAGTAGTAGCAGCAGCAGTAGTAGTAGTAGTAGTAATAGTAGTAGTAATAGTAGTAGTAGTAGTAGTAATAGTAGTACTAGTAATACTAGTAGTAGTAGTAGTAGTAGTAGGTGTTGTTATGTTAGTCATTGTAGTATGTGGAGCTGGAATGGACCTTAGAGGCTATGTTTCCAAACTCTTCATTTTGAAGTAAAGAATCTGAGACAGAAGAATAAGTGATTTGCCTAAGGTCACATGGCTGTTGATTAGCAAGGCCAGAATGTGGGCACACTTCCATTGATTCCAGATCTCATATGTTTGCTATACTTCGCATTGGCCCATGCTCCCTTTCCCTCAACAAACTTTGAATTGAATATGCTTCCTTGGAAAGAGTTTCATATTGTAGAAAAGGCACTGGGCACAAAGTGATTGGAATTGGGTTCAGATCCCTTTCTTATTTTTTTAAGTCCCTTTGTCTCTCAGTCTGTTTCTACGTTTGAAAAAGTATATGAAGAAGGAGCAAAAACTTCTACTAAGTTGAGTCAAATAACTTTGATAAGGGAAATATTTTAGAGGGATGATAATAGCAAGTTATTTTATACAGCCTCATACTTACATATCAATTTTCTTCATATTATTTCATTTGATCGACCCTTAAACTTGTAAAATTGGTTTTGTGAATGTGATTGTGCTCGTTATACAGATGACATAACTGAGGCTCAAGGAACTAAAAAGATCTCAACTCATGTAATACAGCCCTGCTTAAGCCTGAAATTCCCTCAGCCACCTGCCACCTCATGTCTCATTGCTAGTCCTAAGGTCTGTGCTTATACTTTGGAAGTCTAATTTGCACCTCCAAAAGAGCAACCTAGTATATAATCAGAAGCAGTATTTTTTGGAGAAGCACCCTTTAATAAACTATACACAATCCCTATGCCACTGGGTAGAATTCCTAGCGCAGGCATCGACTGCTGCTATCGCTTTGATTTGCTTTTACCGTATTTTCCCTTAGCCCTACCTGTTAGCCTGCTCTAGTCCCTATTGATTCCTCAAGATATAAGAATGTAAAACTATATTTATCTGTCGTCACTATTTACATTGAATTAAATACTTTCTATGGGCTTCATGATCAGGTATAACTAGAACCTTATCTTTTTTTCAGTGCCTTAACTCTTTATTCATTCAGTTATTGCTAATTTTCCACAACTTTATCTTTGAGATATACTCTGGGATCCTGATTTTATAATTGCTCTTCTCTCAAGTTTCTTGGTTGGAAATGAGAAAGTACTTCCTAACCCTCTCTCATGTTAAGATATAAGTTATTTTTCTCTATCAGGAGACATCACTCTTTGATTTGTCACAAGAATCCTCAGCCATCCTCATGTGATTTGGGATCTCATTTTCATGCTTGATCTCAGTTTTACATTTTTTTTTTCCAATGACCAGTAGCAGCCACTTGGTGATATATTTTTTGACCATACAATTCCATGAACCAAATGAAGAGAAAATTGAAAATGGCTCTCACTCTTATATGGCCTGTTTTTGCTTCAGCAGCACTTGTGGTAGAGTAGTGAAAATGAAATTTGAGGGGAATAAGAATCCCAGTTCCAAATGGGGGAATTGAACCACAACACTTCTAATATTCCCATGAATGAAAACAAAAGAAAAAAAAAAGTTGAAATTAAATGAAAGTATGGGTCAACATGTCTCTGACTTACAGAATTTTGTAAAATGCCTGAGTAACTTATCACAGTCTAATGGAAAAGGAAATATAATTTCATAAAACACTTGCTCAGCATTTTACAATGTCACAGATAACCATTTAGATTTAAAAAAAAAAAAAAGGCTACTATTAGTGACAGGGTAGATAGACCTCCAGACTTGAAGTCAGGAAGTACTGAGTTAAAATTTAGCCTCTGAACCTTATTAGCTCTATGATCCTGAGGAAATAACTTAATCACTGCTTGCTTCAGTTTCCCTCCTTTGTAAAGGGGAGATAATAAAAGCAGCTCTGACGACTGTCGTGAGGCTCAAATGAGATAATAATTGTAAAGCTCTTAGCACATTGCCCGGCACATGGTATGTACTTTATATATATGTATATGTGTGTGTATATATATATATGTTAGCTGTAATTGTTATTATTCTCAACATCTGTAAAAGGAGGTACTAAAAGCATCTGCTTCCCAGGATTGTTTTGAGGATCAAATGAGACAATAGTCATAAAGCACTTAGCACGATGCCTGACACATGATAGGCAATAAATCAATGTTGGCCATCATCATCTTCATCATCATCATCTTCATCTTCAACATCTTCATCATCGTCTTCATCATTATCATCATCATCATCATCATTAAAATAATTTCAATGTATGAGCCTACATCTGTTGCAGAGGGTAAGGAAGTAGATGCATTATTGGGAGAGAATTATTTTAGAACCCTAACCCAAATCGCATCAACCCAAACTCTTTATCCTATTTTATGTATGTATGTGAGTGTTTGTCAATGTAAGGAAAAAGATAATGTTGGCAGATACAGTTATTCCACTTTGTACTTATTTGTATATCTGATCCAATAATCTTCCCTACCTGCTTTAATAGAATTCAATTTAGATTGTTATATGTCGAAAACACTTTGGGTGGGCAAATTTTTTGGTTATCTGTCTTCCTTTCTGTCTCTCTTTCCTCCCCCTTTACCAAAGGGAGTTTCCTCAAAAGGATTTTCTATACCTATTAAATTTAAAATCAGATATATATGCATGTATGAATATAATGTGATTCCTACCATACACATGCTTTATACATCCATTAAAAATATATAGACCTTTGAAGTATGTCTATAATCTTTGTGCTGGGGTGGGAGGATGGAACAGGTTTTATTCTTTTTTTAAATGTACTTATGCATGCATTTATACATATATGGGTATCTATACATGAATATATAAATATATTTCACAGAAATCTCAAACCTATATATGATGAATACTTTCAGTAATAAAAAATTCAGAGATCATAGAAATAGCAGCGACCAAATAAAATCATGAATGTTGAAATTGATTATATTTTAATGAGTTACAATTGCTTAACTATTGGGGAATCTTTGTTAAATCTGCTGCTTTTATACTTTGACCTTGGATTTATTAGAGCAAAGACCAAGATCAATACCAAATTTGAAGATAGAATAAAAGTAAAAAATTATGATGTGCAATTGAGGCAATCTTACCTTGATCCTTTTATTCTCTAACCCCAGCGCATATGGGACTTCATTTCCTGATTGTCATAATTGCTATAATGAAGGCATCAGGGCTTTGTAACTTAAGAAAATGATACCGAATAGCAACAGTTCAAATACTTTTATTTTTCATTATTTAATGTTGTCTCCTGTTTGATCTGTGTATTGACATTTTTGGAAATTTTTGTCCTAGGGATGTATAGACAAATCATTTATGTCTAATTAATCATGGTACCTGAGGTCATTCCTATTTTATTTATTTATTTTTTTAATTTTTTAATTTTATTATAGTTTGCATCATTCGTTTCCACAAGATTTTGAGTTACATACTTTCTCCCCCTCTTCCCCCCACCCACCGCCCCAAAACAGCCAT
>CM053592.1:164039816-164101865 GCA_028646515.1 Pseudochirops corinnae
ATAGTTTAAACGGAGACTGAAGCATAACATGCTATCGTTCTTTTTCAAAAAAAAAAAAAAAAGAAAGAGGAAAAGACATTAAATGTTACAAGATTGTTGGGAACATTGTAAAGAGCAGTTGGAGTAGAGAAGAAAAGTTAGAAACCACATGCCAAGGAAATAAAAAGCCAGAAGTAAGAAAATAGAGAAAAATATGGTAAGCCCCCATTTTAGGATTTAGTGTAAAAGAGAGGGAAGATAAAGGACAAGACCTAGAGGGAATTGCAAGGTTAAGGGAAGACATCTTTTTTTTATGCAATGGGGAAGAGCAGAGTATGTTTCTAGGCCCTAGTGAAGTAGTCAGTAAGGGCAGGACCATATATCCAGAAACAAAGGGAAAGCGTATGAAAAAGGATAAAGGCAGAACCCACCATGAAAAGAAAGGAAGTGAGGGGAACAAGGATGCCTGAAGAAAATTTAATTGCTAAATTCTAAAAATAGATTAAACCCTAAAGGATGTGTTGTGTGTTTTCTTGTTTTACTTCTATTTATCTTATTTCTTTTGATTATTCAATTTATTTCTTCTGTTTTCTTCTCTCTTACTTCTCAGCACTTTTTCCTCTAGATTCTATTCACACTCATCTCCTGAATTTGATCTTTCTAGGCTTACCAACAACCTCTAAACCACCAAGGAAAAACTACCTGTTGTGAAAAGACTGAAGAAAAGGAGAAAACGGTAGAAAATATTTGATGTGAGGGATGGAATGAGGAGTGAGATCATCAGAGATGATCTCAATTTTCCCCCATAAAGTAGCAAGTAAAGTCTTCCCTTTTGAGCAGTAGGTGTTTCAGGGAGCTAGAGAATGGGGAAAAACTGGAATATTTACTGGGAGGGAAGGAGTGTGATCAAGAATAAATCAGGGAATGCAGCTAAGTGGCACAGGGAACACAGCATTAGCCCTGGAGTCTGGAGGACCTGAGTTCAAATGTGACCTCTCACACTTGACACTTACTAGCTGTGTGACCTTGGACCAGTCACTTAGCTTCAATGGCCTTGCCTTCCACATTAAAAAAAAATAGAATAAGGGGAAAGCAAAATGATTCCAATAATACAGGTAAAATAGAATAAGAGAAGTGCTGTTTGCAGATAGACTTGGCATCCTAGATTTGGAGCTGGAGGGAGCCTTTCAGATAATTTAATCTGATACTCTCATTTGACAAAATAGGAAACTGAAGACCAGAAGCATAAATTGACTTGCTTTAGGTCACACAGGTAGTACAAGGATGAAGTTAGATTTGAACCCAAATCGTCTGACTTTGAGTTAGTGCCCTTTCCACAAAACCTGCCACCTTCCCCAAGTGCCGAGCATTTATGATTTTCCATACCAAATGAGGGAAATTTTCTTTCTTTCTTTCTTTCTTTGTGTAAACACACAACTCGTACTTTAGGGTATAATCTATTTTTAGAATTTAGCAATTAACTTTTCTTCAGGCATCCTTGTTCCCCTCACTTCCTTCCTTCCTTTCTTTCTCTCTTTCTTTCTTCCTTCCTTCCTTCCTTCCTTCCTTTCTTTTTTCTTTCTTTCTTTTTCTTTCTTTCTTTCTTTTCTTCTTTCTTTCTTTCTTTTTCTTTCTTTCTTTTTGTTTGTTTCAACATGAGTTTCTTTTTGCATGTTCCTCCAGTATTTCCTGGAGATCATCAATATGTGGGTTTACTCAAAGTAAATTCTCCTCTTACTAGAGTTATATGTACCATGTGGCCCTTTTGGAAAGTGTGTGAGTGTGTGTGTGTGTGTGTGTGTGTTTGTGTGTGTGTGTGTGTGTGAGAGAGAGAGAGAGAGAGAGAGAGAGAGAGAGAGAGAGAGAGAAAGAGAGAGAAAGAGAGAGAGAGAGAGATGAAGATAAATGGAAGCTTATATTCATATGGTGGTTTGTATTTAAAGAATAATTACAAGGCTTTTCAGATGCACAGATTAGCTCTGAGGAAGAAAGTGTCATAGTTCTATTTTACAGATAAAAATACTGAGGATTGGTGAGACAGCTGAAAGTCAGACACCTCAAAAAGAGGTTGTGCTCAACTTCAGTCTTCTGACACTATAGCCGATTTTATGTGTGCTCAGTCACCTTGACTGTCTTTTTACATGTTATAGAGGAGACTTAAAATGAGAACAATTTTGTGCTTCTAAATACTAGCAATTCTGAGCTAAAACCCATTCAATGTTCCCTTGGTGGCTAATGGCAGTTCTGTGGGTACCTGATGGAAAATTCGGTGTGGCATAAAGGGACAAAATTGTAGCTGTGCAGAATAGAGGGATTAAGAGGGGCCATCAAATACCTGTTTGAAAAAACCCAATGGGTAAACACTGCTTGTAAGGGAGAAAACTCACCCTTAGTGGACCTATAGTGGTGTCCTGTGAAACTGATTTCAATAATGCCACATTAAGCCGTCAGAATTAAAACTTACAGTAGAGTTTAGAAAACTCTTTTAGTGACAACTTTTCTTTCTTCTCTTGCAAGATAAAATAAGAGACATCATGGCATAGCTGATTAAATGCTGTTCTTGGAGTTATAAAAACAGTGATCCAAAAAGCGCCCATGGGATTTACTAGTTGTGTGACAAGGAAAAATTCCTTTAACCCTTCTGAGCTTCAGTTTGCCCATCAGCAAAATGGGCATAATAAAGTCATGTTCTTTCCCTGTTTGTTGTAGGGATCCAGTGAGATTTGTAAATACATTGTCCTATTATCTTTTGGTTATCAGCAATACAACATTTCACATATAAGTTTTCTGACAACAATGCTTTTGTTAAGTGACAAGAAAACAAACAAATATAATAGAATTGAGCATGCTTCTGCTTATCCCTCCAAAATGCTCTTAGGGCATTTGAACAAGGGAGACTATTCCATTATTTCTTAAATAGTATTTTATATGGAGAACAGAAGGCCATTACTACCATTCCTTTAAACTGGTACCATATTGTATAGGTACAAAAAAAGGAGATGGGGGCAGCTACATTTTACAGCAGATGGAGCACTGGCCCTGGAGTCAGAACCTGAGCTCAAATCTGGCCTCAGATACTTGACATTTACTAGCTATGTAACCCTGGGCAAGTTACTTAACCTCAAATGCCTCAAAAAAAAAAAAAAGATAATTGGTTTAGATAGGTTGGTGAGGCGAATTTCTAGTGAGAATCATCAACTTGGCAGGAGCCTTGGAGTTCACAGAGTTTCCTTTTTTATCCATTTTTGGAGAACCCTTCTGAACATGCTTTCATTCATTTAACAAGTTCCACTTTAACAAGTTCTGGGGTATATGATACATGAGCTACAAAGATAAATCTGAAAGCCACCTATGTAATCCAGAGGCATGTAAGAGATGTCCCTTATAGGTGAAGATCCAGACTTTCTATTATCAATCAGACAATCAACAAGCATTTAATAAAAAACCTAAAATGTGTCATATACTGTTTGGAGTAAAGAGGACACAAAGAAAGATTTTAATTTTTTTTTTCTCTCAAGGAATTTATTGTCTAATGAAGAGACAAAATACAAGCCATTACAAATAAGCAATTTAAATAAAATATAGATAAATAATTGGAGATAATCAACAGAGTGAAGACATTAATAGTAAAGGGAATAAGGAAAAGATTCTTGTGGAAGATTGGACATTATCTGGATCTTGAAGGAAGCGGAGAAGCTGGGTGATTGAGATGAAGAAAGAGAATTCCAGGGAGGGAAGAGAGTTGATTAAAATATCCAGAGTTGGAAGATAGAATGTCATGTGTCAGCAGCAATAAAAAAGACAATGTTACTGGATGTATCTAGGAGTATCGTTTAAAAAACATAAAGAAGATTGGAAAGGTAGGAAGGGACCAGGTTATGAAGGCTTGTAATACCAAAGAGAGTCAATTATATTTGGTCTTTAAAGTCACAGGCGACCACTGGAGTATATTGAATAGGGAAGTGACATAGTCAGGGCTACACTTTTGGAATATCAGTTTGATAGATCATAAGAGAATATATTAGACTGAGGAAAAATGAGTCAGGGCAACCCACTCGAATGGTATTGCAATGATACAAGTATTACATGATGAGTGCCCATGCTATGGTGTTGGTATTGTCAGAGAATAAAAAGAGATATATATTAAACATGAATTAAGGGTGGAATTTCAGAACTTGACAACAAATTGCATGGATAGTGAGGAATTAGTTATGATACTGAGGTTGTAAACCTGAGTGATGAAATAGATGATGGTACTCTCAACAAAATAAGAAGGTTAGCAAGTGGAAAGGCTTGGTAGAGTGAGAGTAATAAGCTTAATTTAGGACATGATGAGGTTAATATGTTTAGAGAACATGCAGTTTGAAGTGTACAATAGACAGTTGAATTTGCAAGACTGAAGTTTAGGAGAGGGATTAGGACTGGAAAAGTAGATCTGAGAATTATTAGCATAGAGATGATAATTGAATCCTTGGGAACAAATGAGGTCACCAGGTGAAATATTATAGAAGTAGAAGAGACCAGGCACCAGGAGATAGCACTGAAGAACAAGGACAAATGTTCAGGATCAAGTAAGCATTCTAAACACTAATTCTGTGCCAGGTATTGTGTTAAACATTGGAAACACAAAGCAAAGCAAAACAAACTAAAAAAAAAAAAAAAAAAAAAGAACATCAGTCTCTGATTTCAAGTGGCTCACAGGGTAATGGGGAAGAGAAGATGTTCCATATTTCATAGGACATTTTATTACAATAATACTACTAAGGTTTTATTTTAATATTGACCTTAAAGAAACTCACCTGTATTTCAAACTATTGGCCTTGTTTCTGTCTTTTGGAGTTTATCAATCTAAACCCTCTCCTCTCGGAAGACTTTTCAAGGCAGCTTTTCAAAGTATGTTAAGAGAATGTTGGTTTTAGAGTCAGAAATGACTAATTAGGCTGGAATTACCTGTGTGACCTTGGGAAAGTCATTGATCTACTCCATTCCTCTGTTTTCTCACTTGGAAAATGGAATGATTAAATGATCTCTGAGTCCTCTGCCAAGTCTAAACTCTATAATTTCATTTATCCTGTGGAACAATATAGTAGGACGTGAATATGTCTCCTCTTTAAGAATGGGTCAGAATAATGTCCACAGTATTCTATATTGATTTGAATGCAGGACCTGTGGCTAAAATCGGAACCCTTTAAAAGGAAAGTAATATGTCGGCAAATATTGAAGTTACACTAATTAAAGACAACTCAGATCTAATATAAGTGAAATTGTTGGATTGTAGGTAGGGGAGGGAAGAGGGAGAAGTGTGGCCCCCATGTGCAGTTATAGTCCTTTATGCTCTATGAATTTATAATTGAAGAGAAAGTCTAGTTTATTTCAAGTTTAACCCAGGTTCCAGCTCCTGCATGAGCTTTTTCTTGTTTTCTTGCCATTAAAATTTTCAATTTTCTCTCCTTCTGGAAATTACTTTCTATAATTTGTATTTATTATCTACATATATGTTTTATCTCCCATTAGGATGGACGCTCCTGGCAAGTGGGGATGGTTCCCTACTGCCTCATACAGTCTTAGTGCTTAATTCTTTCTTGAACTGAATTTTAATGGAAGGATTCAAATGTGCAGTTAAAAGAACTACATTTTGCTTACCCATAGAAGAAATCTGCTAATTGGACATTGAAGATGAACTTTCCTGCTTATCATGCCATCTGTTTGGGTCCTCTAAGGCCAAGCTTTTCTGAATCTGCAAGAGTCATATTGCTATATCTTAGCCATGAACTCGGGACCCCATAATTGTATCCTATGCAATTCCAAGATCTGGTTTTTCATTCCCCCCAACAAAATGTTGCTCTCTTAAAATGGCATTTTGGTCATGTCTTTCTTCAGTATACAGATCTGCTTGGTTGTTCAATTGTCCCCCTTTTGTAGGTAACAAGCAAAAGTGTCTACAAAACGGATGCTTCTTCCACCCTCTTCCACCTATATTTCCTAGTCACTACTCAGCCCACAACCAGTGCCAATGTTGTACCTCATGAGCTGACTCAAGGGCAGATGATGTAAGGAGTGACTCTGCCAATTGGCTTTATACCAGCAGGTCACTGGGAAACTTTCTGGAACTAAAGAAGCACTCACCTTTGGGAACTAGTGAATTCATTGTTTCATTACAGTAATGAAATTGAATGAAGCTCTATAAAAACAAAGGGGAATACTGGAGCAGATACCCCAGGAGAAAAAGAAAATACCCTGGAGAGAAAATTCCTTTTTTGCTCATTATTCCTAACACAGCCCCATTCAGGATTTACTGGGACTTTTTATAAAAAAGAAGAGGATTTGTAATCATCCTCTTACTCCTCTGATGTGGATTATAATTAACTTCTAGTGGCATTCACTGCAAACATTGCCTGTTTGGACTTTGACATCCTGGTGGGTTTCTCTTTCTAGAAAAAAGTGTTCTATTTGTCAAATGTATTTGGATTATTCAAAATTAGAATGTTGCTAGAAAAAAAAATAACATACATGGTATTCTTAGATCTACGAGCTCTACAATATGTGCAGATATCTTACTCAGGGCAGCTGAAACACATTAAAATCAAGTTGGCTTGGCCAACTATAAGAATGCACATTTGCAGAAAAGATAGTATCTGTACAGCATTGAATATAAGCACCTGTGTGGTACTAGAGAGGGGAAAAACACCCAAAACTCGATGAACTAAGTATGTTCCTTAACTGGGATGCTGCTCAGAACTCTAGTCAAGGAGGAAAAATTCCTTTGAGGACTTTTTAAAAAATCTTTCATAGAAGAGGAATTTAATTTCAAGGATACATTTCTGGCCTTCTATAAGTCCTTCTACCTTGGGAAGTGAATAGGATAGATCAACTACAGGAATGGAATTAGCTGCCTTCCCAAAGAACTCCAGAAACTCATAGTCACTTAAAAAACAGCAAGGTTAGATTAGGAAATAAGATACCTCTCTATTGCCTGATTTCAAGTTATAAGTTGATCATGTATTTCAAAATCCATTTGCCTGATTTTTTTTTTTCCACAAGGAATTTGCAAGGAATATAAGTTAAGTCTCCTGCTAATGACTTTCAAGACATTTTTATTATTATTTTTGTGGTAGTGAACTTGATTACATTCACAGTCTTCAGGGTCTGGAGAAGAAATAGAGCTCCTGTTTAGCCTTTCTCTTTTTCATTATTTTTTTTAAATGAAGGAGCTTAGAACAATATGAATCCTATTCATCATTCCCACCCCAATTTTCCAAACCTCTTCTCTTGACTACATACCCATTTTGTCTCTATAATAAGCAACAGTAAGGGAATAACCATTTATTAAGTGCTTACTATGTTATGCTCTGGAAATGTTTCTAAAGTAACAATCCACATGCTCAAATAATACATAGTCTAATGTGGGAAGATAGTACAGAAAATGAAACTGAAAAGAGAGATGTGTGTGGGAAGGAAAGATACTGAAGATGGAGCATGGTGATGAGTAAGCATCGCTAGGAGGAGAATGAAGCATGACTGTCCTGGTTCCACTCTCAAAATGGAGCATCCCAGAAGGAGCTCACTCATGAGAGAATATCACCAGCATAATGGAGAGAGGTTTCAGGGTATAAAGGCTGCAGGTGATAAGGGGTGTTTCAGAGTGAGAAGGATTCAGGTGATGCACAAGTAGATGGACTGGTATTCAGAGACATAACTAGAATTGGGTGATCTGTGTTTGACGCTAGGGTGCTGACATCTCAAGGGGTGTGTTTTCTTCTTACAACACTGATCCCAGTGTGGCATTCCTTTGCCTTCTTCAAGGATCTAGAAGTGGCTATTAAATAGGCAACAGAGGTGCAGGATGGGCTACCTGGGACACTGGCTTTCCCCTCTCCTACAGCAGAGATGTGTCCTCTGCAAATACCCCCTCCCTGTTTACTATAACACTGAATTTATATAATAGTTTCTATTTCTGTTCTGGAGATTTGTGCATATGGATGTGTCTTTCTTTTCTCCTTTTAGGGATGCTAGGATTGGGTAAATAGAGTTACATCTTAAATTATTGTTTGATTATGGAAGAACAATGCAGAATTTGTATCTATTCACTTCAACGAACATTTTGAAGCAAATTATAAGGAGTAGTATTACAGAGAAATCACTGTGTATACGATTGTTTACACACACACACACACACACACACACACATACACACACACATTGTCAAGAGATATGGTGATGGGCTCCTAATTTAGTGGATGGTTCCTCAGTGGAGGATGATTCGTTGAAAAGCATGGAGTAGAGCTGCACAGAATGGGCAGGTATGGAGGGCTTGTGTTCAGCATCTTTGAAGGGGACTTCACTTTGTCAAGATCATAGATCCTTGGAAGTAAATAAGTAGGAATAAAAATCTTGAAAATAACTCACTATTTTTGCTTTTTAATTTTGAATGTAAGTTGAAACAGTCAAAACTTAGTATGAGCATTATTTGTATATATCTGGCCAGAATTTGCCTTTTGAAGAGGAAAAAAAAAAGCTCTATGAATACCTGTGTGTAAAATTTAAACAGAAATGGATACTTATTGATTAGAAAATTTTCTGCCTGGTTTGATTCCAACCTTTATATATAGGATAAAGGTAAAAATACAAACTCCTGCTTTTTAAAAGCTTTTTTTAGTCTGAACTTAGGCACTGACAAACACTAAGTAAGCTTTTATTTAAAAAGTTTCCTACTGAATACTACAGAGAGATAAGCTGTAATCCCAGTATAGTTTGGGAAATTTGAAAGTCAAAGTGGTAATTTTCAAAATGTTGGTCACATTCCCAGATGAAGAGAGAATCAATATATAATATATTTTGTTGTTGATAACTCTCCTTTTTTGTTTCTTAACGCTTTTGTGAGGCATCCTTAGGCCACTCTCCTTGGTGATGACATATTTAGCAACAGAAACTAAAAAGAAAGCCCTTTCTAGCTATTTAAGGAGGAGGTATTAGAGTAATTTACCCACTTCTCCAGCAAGGTAGGTTCCAAGGGTCATGTTTTGAAGCAATGACTTTCTGTTTGGAATAGGACAGGCCCTCTTTGATTACAATTCTGTTGCTTTATATATAATGAATTGTGTTAGAAGGCTTTCTCTTCACTAGATGGGATTGCATATAATGTACCACAACCCATTCCAATATCACTTCTCTATTTGGAGATATTTCCTTACCATTGGTTTGATTTTTTTATATTTAGCCCAGGTTCTAAAAAGAAGGGTCATGTCCTCTAGCATATGACCTGATTAATACAGAAATATTAATCATGATTTCAGATAGCTCTCTCAGAGCCATGTCCTCTCTTTTCTCCTTGTGTCTAGTTATGGAAACAGTAATCTATTGGTGTTGGTCAGAATTTTCCTTTCTCTTCTGATCAAAGACATAGCAGCAGACTCTTGGGGTTCTGCTTAGAACTCACTTTTTAGGCTTGTTTATCTAAGCTTATTCCATCATTTGACTATTCCATTGGTTGAATAGAATTTTAGAAGTGTTTCCTCTCTCTCTCTCTCTGTCTCTTTGTCTCTCTCTCTGTCTCTCTTTGTCTCTCTCTCTGTCCCTCTCTCTCTCTCTGTCTCTGTCTCTCTCTGTCTCTCTGTCTCTCTGTCTCTCTCTCTCTGTCTCTCTGTCTCTCTGTCTCTCTCTCTCTCTCTCCTCTTCTTTCTCTCCCTTGGTCTTTCTATATCACTCTGTTAATCTGTCTGGCTATCTCTCTTCCTCTTTCCCTCTGGATTCTTCTCTTTCTCCTGTATCTATCTTGTCTAAATAAATATTTTTTTTTTAAAAATTCAATACAAGTTTAGATTCATTGAATAATTTTGTACTCTATGTGTTTAATATTATTGTTAAGATTCTATCTTCATGCAGGAGTCATTTTAATAATTTTTTGTCCAAAAGCATTATTAGTTTTTTCTGTATTCCATGAGCTTGGTAGTTCAACATATACATAATTTATATGCTTTCTGTTATTTAGATACTTCTTATTATAGTTGAGCTAATGGTTCTATTAAATGTGTGTGTGTGTGTATTTTGTGTTTCAAGGATAAATCCGGGCAATTTGTGTCAAAAACTCAGAAGAAGATACTAAGAGACCTAGTTCCTATTACATTTGGCATTCAAAGAAGGTAGATACAAGTAAAAGTACAAGAAATACCTTCTCTAAGATCCCCTAGCCTCCCACCAGTAGGTTTGTCAAAATATGGAGAATAATGGGTATAGAAGCAGGATTTGGGGAAAAGTCCAGAACCCCAGAATCTCTATCTTAGGGGAACCTGCACTGTTGAACCTATTCTGCTGTCAGTTTTGATTCTTCATTCCAAAGACTGAAGCTAGGAATACATGAAACAATGTATAGGGTCTAGTCAGAAGAACAGTATCTGAACTCAGGAGCAACTAGGATTTGGAAAAGAGTAACACAAACACTAAAGGCAGGCAAACTACAGGATGGGCTTGATATTAGAAAAAATTATTGCTAACAGTAAGAGACATCAAAAAGTAAAATGAGTTGTTTGAAACTCTTCATGAGTTTGAATAACCATTTGTCAAGTATGTTAGAGTGGATTTTACTTTTGTGTGTGGATAGGACTAGTTGGCTATTAAATTATTTTTATGTAATTGAATACTGTGATTCTGTACTTAGTCCTATTTTTTAAATCCCACAAAACACCTCTTATTAATGTGGCTCAGAACAATATACTCTAAAATTTTAAATTGTGGTAAGGTAAATGTGGTCATTGGTCACAGGTCTTTGTTATTAGGTTGAGATTGCTCTATAAAGCATGGCTTTTTCATGTTCCAGCCATAGATGGTCTTCTATTATGAGTCTCAGATATTATCTTTCATTGGGAGATCTTCCTCCTTGATCAAATAATTTGAAATTATAAAGGAATCTTCTATATTTTTCCTTTCATTTTTGGATTTGTCTATTCTCTGAAGACCAGTTCAGAGAATTCCAAAATTTGAGAATTGGAAATAACTTAATGGTCATCTATTCCAATCTTTATGTAAGGAAATCCTGATTCTACCATAACCAGCAAGTGATCTTTTAACTGCTGCATGAAGACCTTCAAAGAGGGGAAGCCCACATCCTCTAGAGGAAACCCTTTCCACTTCTGGTTACCTCCATTTGTTCACACACATGCATACATACTTACATATGCATACACACAAACATATATGAATACATATATTCACATGTATATTTGTGCGTATACATTTTATATCAAGTCTAACTATGTTCCCTCACAGTTTCTACCTGTCTATCCTGAATCTATACTCTGGTGCTAAAATGAATGAGTTTAATCCTAACTTCACATGAGAGCCTTTTAAATACTTAAAGAAAATTTTAATGACCTGATGAGTCTTCTCCTCTTCAGAATAAACACACTTAATTCCTTCAACCAACCCTTGCATGGCATAGAATCAAGCCCCTTTATTATTTTCATTATTCTCCTTTGGACACTTTATATCATATCAATATCTTTCCAAACTAGGAGGTGGCAAATTATTCCTTTTTTGTATAGTCTACGTTAGAGCTAAGAATCATTTGCAAATCAAATAAAATATATTTAAAAGGTAAAAATCATTTTGAGCCCACTGAACATCCAAAAGCCAGTGTCTGATGGGATCTGGCCTTTGAGGTCATAGTTTTCCAACACTTGTTTTAGATTATGATACCCAAAACTAAACTCATACTTCAGGTGATTTCTGATTATAGCAAAGTACAGTAAGATTCTCACTTTCATATTGGTTGCATGTTTTCATTAAATGAAATCATATAATCAAAATATTTTACAAACCCTAAAGTGCCATGTAAATTTCAGCTGTTATTAGCATTGTAATTTGGAAGAATGGAGGGAAAATTTAGGCCAATAATATATAGCATACATGTAAAACATTTAAGTTTTGCAAAGCATTTTTTACAAACATTAAATCTTTTGAATCTCAAACAACACCCCTGAGATAGTTTTTTTTAATTTATTCCATTTTATAGAAGAATAAACTGAAGTTGAAAAAGGTCAAATGCCCAGAGTTTCATTGATCATCAGCATTTGCCATTATAATATCTTTTTGATTACAGTACCAGCACTTTATTTTATTCACCACTGTAGAATCTTGTCATCTGAAAGGGGATCTCTTCCCTGAGCTAGGATATAAGAAAGGAATGGGGATTAATGTAGAATCAGAGACTTTCAGTCCAAATCCCAGTTTTTTATAAGTTTATTTTTAATTTATAGAATAAAAAAAGCATTTCTGCAATACAGGGCAATAAAAAAAAAATCACATTCAAATCCCACTTCTGATATTGCCACTTGTGTGACTTTGGATCACTTAATCATTTTAGGCTTCAGTTTTCTTATCTATTAAATGAGAAGATTGGAATAGATGGCTTCTGAAGACTCTTATAGCTCCATATCTGTTATCCTGTATCAGATCCTAGTATATGATCAAAACATTCATGGACTTTTCTTCAAATTGTGTGGATAAAGATTTGGGTTTGGGTTTTCTTTACCTGGGCAAATTGTATGCGATATCCAGGCAACTTCTCTCCAAAGTGGAAAAAAAAGAGAAGAAAAATAGTTATATTTGAGAATAGCCTTGTATTCTCTCAAGGGCAGAAAGACCTTGGAAGTGTCTTGACTATTTAAAGGAAAGAAAACATTGGTAATGAAGATGGTAAGGGATTGTTCTTCCTCCCGGCACCTTTCCCAGGGAGTACACAGAAGATTGGGAGTTTGATGTTAGTTTTCCTTTCGAACTCTGAATTGAATATGCTCATGGCTAAGCTTTAACTCCCACATCAAGCCTAAGCTTCTGAAACAGAAGAAAATGCAAAGCCTAATTTTGAAATTCTACTGCAGCTTGCAGTAAGATAAGTATGAGAGGCTTTCGATTTTCTCTTTAGTGATTTTTTTCTTGCATAGTTCTAAAGATGTATAAAGGCTATGGTATATTCCTACACAGTTAAGTTGTTCTGGAATGAAACAGTTTGAAAATGTACTTTTCATCTTTGGGAGCTGTAAAACAACTATTGCGTCAGAATGCATTCTCATTTATAAACATAGTCATGTATCATTATGGCTCAATTAATGTTCTAAAATGCTTTTTAAATGATTTTGAAACTATTTAAATACTTTGACTTACATTTTGCTGATTTATTGACCTGTACAGTTTCCTGGTACCCAGAAATTGCTTAAAAATACTTGTCGACTATTGGATATAGAAAAAAGTGGTTGATTTGGTTTATTTTTAAGAGCTATACTTGTGATCTCATTGTCCTAGTGAATTTTGAGTGTAAAAACTAGTTCCACTGATATGGATCAGCATCTTTACTACAGCTTGAAGGATATGAGATGCATCTAGGACACAGAGATCAAGTAGCTTTTTCCCATGGTCACAAAGGCAGCATGAACCCAAAGCAGGATTTGAAGTTAGGTCATTCTGAACTACCCTTTTGTCTGCCAAACCAGGCTTAGGTCATTCTTTTGAATAATGTCCCAGTTTTGTATTATATTTTTCCTCTCTTCATTGATATCTTAATTCTAATCTGTCATGATATGGCAATGATCCTGGATTAATTTCCAGGGCTATTGTATTGAGTTCCAAGTCATACACCATTCTTCTGAGTTAAGAGCCTTTAAGCATATCCTGGGTGATGCATTATCTATTTGTAGTCCTAGGAAAGATAAAAAAAATGTGTTTTGATGTTAGTCCTATCCAACTACCATATTTCTGTTGGCTTTTCATACCTACACTTTATTATTTTGTTTCTAGTTTATCTAATTCTCTAATTTTCCTGATTTTCATCTTTGGTTGCTTATTTTGTGTTTGTGTTTCTAATTTAAAAAATACATTTTGAATTCATTAATGTTTTTTCTTTGTTTAAAAAAATATTGTAGGGATATAATTATATATGTATATGTATATGTATACATATATGTGTGTATACTCCTGCAGATGCATAAACATAGCATTCCCATAAGGACTACTTTAAGTGTTTTCCAGAAATTTTGTCATTTTGTCTCATCATTGGGTTTCTCTATTGCATGACTTTAAAGATCTGTTATTTGATCTTTGACCTTGTCATTATCTATGATTACATTAATAAGTCTTCATTTTTGTCTTTGTCTTTTGTACTCCCTGAATTGTTAGAATTGTATTATTTTGGAATCTATAAATCTAGTATTTCTGTTTTTAAAATTTGTTCTTAATGTCTATGTCCCCTAATACAATTTTACTTCTATAAAAGTGCCATATGGTGCATCTATATCTATCTAGATATATACACAGACATATAAATATACATATAATTAGTACACTCATTAAGAAGGCAACACTTGCTATAACTTCACACATATTTCTTACACTCCTAGTATCTTTTCCTTCTCTTGCTTGAATTTCTACCCATCTGTAAGGATCAGGTTATATATTCCCTCCTCCTAGCCTTCCCCTATACCTCAATGTCATTACTTGTACTTGACTAGTACTTCCACTAAGTATCCCACATCATGATGAAATCTCACACTTTTATTTCTACTTTGTGCCTAATGTAGAGGACTGAGCAAGTAGCCCTTAGCTATTGTTGTTTTTTTGTAGTATGTTGTTGATGTT
Source organism: Pseudochirops corinnae (assembly GCA_028646515.1). Lineage (NCBI taxonomy): Eukaryota > Metazoa > Chordata > Mammalia > Diprotodontia > Pseudocheiridae > Pseudochirops > Pseudochirops corinnae. The sequence goes on from CM053592.1 coordinate 164,054,421, forward strand.
GAATTTAATTATTGAAATGATACATGGGGATGGACAAAATACATGTACCATTCTGAGTAAGAAAATTATTCATATTTTTGAGGTTTGTACTGGGCTAGGAATAGTGACTAGAGCTGTGATTTCAAACTACATCTCAGCAACTTCTCTGCAACTTGTCTCAAAAGAATAGCCTAGAGACTTGAAAGGTGAAGTGACGTCTCCAGGGTCACACAGCCAGTTTCTTAGGTATGATTTGAATTGAGGGCTTCCTGACTTTGACTCCAATTCTATAATCACTGTATCACATGACATCTACATAGTTCTAATACAGTACAAGGAGTGATTTACTAAATATAAGCATAGCAGAAAATGATCTAGGTGTCCTCATTTTGCCATCAGAGACATAATAATTTGGCCTAATAATATGCAGTTGTACCAAAAATCTGAAGGACTAAAGTATTGTTATCCAATAGATGAATTCTGTAATTGGGGACAAGGACTTATTAATGGAGATATTTGACTGATCATGGTTCTCATAACTGTCATCTACCACTGAAATTCTGAATAAGGATTTTAATCTAATTTGCTTTTTTTCTTCTGGAATATAAAAGATAAGAGCTACTTCTTAGACTTTCTGAAGGTTTGGAATATGTGTCAAAAGAAACATGTAAGAACATCATTCTATGGCCAGTTCCATATTGATAGCATAAACAAAAGAAGCAGGAATATTCTCATAAAGTTTGTTATAGTATTTAACTGGAAATACCTTTGAAAAGCAGAAATACAACTCAAATCTTCCTTGATAATTTAATAATTTTGGGAAAGCTGATACATGCCTATTACTTTAGGATGTTTCAAAGTAGATCATTTGAGAACAACAAAGTACTAATATTGTGAAGGGAATGATTTGACTGGCATAACTGTATCATGAAAAGATCAGGATATCATAATTACATATCATGAAACAGAGTCATATTGAGGTAAAAGCCTAGCAAGATAATGTGATATTATATGGACTTGATGAAATTATAGCATATAATAATGTATCCACAGACCATTTGTGGTGAACAGCTGTACAGATACAGTTCAGCAAACATATATTAGATGCCTCTAATGAGAATAGTATTGTGAGTCTGATTTTACAAATATAGTATGAAAACTATTCCTGCACTCAACAAGCTTGGATTTCCCTTTTACCTGCTCCTTTTTTTCTTTCAAAGTGGATGGGGAATAAAAGGATAAGTATACACAGAGGTGTACTGACAAATGCTCTGTGGGAAAGGTACACATATATTTTAAGCTTCACCTATATCATTAGCACTTTATTAAGTCAAGATAATAACCAAAATAATCAAGTTCGGAGTTTTTGCCACTGGCAATTTCTGAAGTGAGAATGCTCATACTGAAATTTTAACAATTCATGCACAGAAAAACATGGAAAGATTTATATCAATTGATGCTGAGTGAAGTAATCAGAATGAAGAGAATGTTATACATAGCAACAGTAACATTGTGTAATGATCAGCTATGATAGACTTAGCTCTTCTAAACAATACTCTGATCTAAGACAATTGAAAAAGATTCATGACAGAAAAAATGCTATCTACATCCAGAGAATGATATATATCCTATTTTAACTATTTTTGTGCCTTTTCTTTTTTTTTTGCTCTTCCTGTTCTTTCACACCATGACTACTGTGGAAATAAGTTTACATGATTGCACATGTATAATCTATATCAGAGTATTTGCCATCTTGGTAACAGGTGTAAAACCAAGTATGAGTAACTTTTCAGAGGACTGCTGCTGTGAATAGCTTCAAGGTTCTGATTATACAGTATAGTGAATTCACTATTTATTCTGCAGTAAATTAAGGCAAAACATTCACAGAAACCAAAGTACAGCATTCACAATGTTATAACATAACAACTTACCACTAAAATGGTCACATAGTTTTCACCAAAGTGGCCACATAGTTTTAAACAAAGTACATTCATTTATTAACTCAGTCATTTAGTAAGTCCTCAATTAAATCATCCTTAAGGAGGCTTATCTCCTTAATGGACACAAAGTACAAAGGTCAAAGTTCTCCACCCCTAGGTCACATTAAATCATAATTTTCTCAGTCAGAATCAGGTATCCAAGAAGAGATTATTTCACCTTCACTTGAGTCTGGCTCTCAGCTTTCATGGTTCCCCATCTATGGTCCCAGCTCTTGCCTGAATCTACCCAACTGACACCTGTGTTCAAAGGCAGATGGCTCTCAGTTCCTTGTCCAGATCCTTGTGCAGTTCCTGTTCCATATTGAAGCTCACAGTGTCTAGCCTACCTCAAGTACTTCATAGTTTCTCTTCCTAGGAAGACAAAGCTTAACAAAGCCACAATAATATTAATACACATTGCCAGCATACTCATCAATTCACTTTCTGACTGTGAAATCATCATAGATCCAACAACAAGGTCTGAGAAATCAACACAAATCATCAGTATAGCCCCAGGACCTCTGAAAACATCAATAAGACCCTCCTCCAGGATTTCTATAAACCTACAACAAGAAAATCATCTTTCAGGGCTTCTGAACCAACAAACAGTAAGGTCCCAGGGATTTTGTAACAACAGTAACATTCTCTATCAGCAGATGAATCTGACAAAGTAACATCAAAACAGACAGACAAAGTACTGGCACCACAGCCATGCTTCCTCCCAGTTCTTCTCAATTCTCTTCTCAGTTTTTCTCTCTTCTCAGTTCTTCACAGTTCTCCATTTTTCCACCACAAGTTCTGTTCTCCATTCTGTTCTAAATTCATAGCACTTCTCAGAAGTTCTCAGGATCCTAGCAGTTCTCTCTCTCTCTCAGCAATTCTGGATCTCTAGCTTGGGCTTTTCCTTATATATGGTATTAGCTTCTCCTTGTTCTTCCTCTTCCTGTTACATCAGCAACTTCCTCCCACTATGGGATTCACGAGTTCTAGATCTTAATATTTCATACAATTATGAACTGAAACAAGGTGCTAAATACTTTTTTGATTGCCAGTACAAGGGACATGGAAGATCTTCAAATATATGTTACCATTACAATGGGGAATGGGAATGGATGGAGGGAAAACGGAGGGAGAAAAAAAATTGGAACTCAAAATCTTACAAAAATGAATGCTAAAAACTGTCTTTATATATAATTGAAAAAAAATAAATTACTGTTTCAAAAAAAAAAGAAAGTAGCAATTGTTTTATTCTTTGTTTCCATTGGTTAGGACAATACCTGGTACAAAGTAGATGTTTCATAAATACTTGATGACTAATTGAAAAAAAGAGAATAATTTCTGTAGCATCATTTAAGTAAAGATGCCTAACATATTACCTAGCTTCAGTGGGATCAGGTAGACTGGGTAGAATGCTGCACAACCATGGCATATTCCCAGTCCTCAACTTACTGATTTACTTTATTATGGCTCATCCTAAATTCTAAATCAACAATGGGTATTGTTTTGATATTTCTCCACTAATTAGTAGAAATGCCTAATTTCTTATTCCTAACTCCCTCTTCAATCCTTTTGTGCCATAGGCATAAATAAGCATCTGGGTTACTCTCTCTACAATTGAACAATGGAAGGAAAAATACAAAGACATACTGAAATATTTCAACAGTGCACCACAGTGAGTTCTAACCTAGCAAAAATCACCTCTAATCATCAGTAGCAACTGCAAATTAATAAACAAAAGGAAAATTCCCACCATTCAACTCTTTTGGCATTGCAATCATTCTCTTAATATTTTTATCTAAGTCTCTCTAGAATTCTTTGGAAGAAATCTTCTTCACAATCTGTATATTTACTTGGGAACTATTAATCTTGGCTACCTCAGGAAATAGATCTTTGGATTCTTTCTCTGTCAAGAAGCTCATTCAGGTTTTCTGGAAAGAAGTTCTTTCTTTCCATAGTGTACTTATCTTCTCTTAAAGATGAGAGACTCCCTCTCCAAGACTTCTTTTTTCTTTTAAAGATGTAGTATCTGTATCTATGTTCTCTGTGGGAAGGGCTATTGAAACATATATCAAACCTGGAGAAGTTTATTAGTATACTGATTGTCAAATTGTAAAAGATTTCAAATGCCAAACTGAGGAATTTACATTTTCCCCCCAGTGATAATGGGGATGAGGTGAAGATGACTGAATAAGGGAGTGACATAGTCAGACTCTCATTGTAGGAAGTTCATTTTGAAAATTTCAAGAAAAACATACTGCTAAGACTAGAAGTAAGGGCTTAGGAGGCTGTTAAAATTCCAGGTGAAAGGGAGTGAGAAACTGAATAGCCCTGTTAATAAACAGAACGGTTTAAATGTGAAGTATTTTATAAACAAATAATAAGAGTATCGTATATATGTATGTATATAAAATAATTAAAACAAATAATATTGCGGAGAAGTGCTGATCATTTGAACATTTTTAAAATAATGTTTTATTTTTCCCCAATTATGTGTAAAAAATTTTAACATTAATTGTTCTTGTTTCCTTTTTAATTCTAAATTCTATCCTTTACTCCTTCCTTTCCCTGAACCTGTAAGCAATCTGATATGCATTATATGTGTGCAATCATGTAAAACATTTCAATATTAGTCATTTTGTGGAAGAAAACTCAAACTAAAAAAAAGTTAGAAAGTGAAAAATTGCATGCTTCAGTCTATGTTCAGAAGCCATCAGTTCTGTCTCCAGAGATGGATAGCATTTTTCATTATGAGCCCTTTGGGATTGTCTTGGAACATTGTTTTTCTGAGAATAACTAAGTTATTCACAGTTGTTCTTTGTACAATATTGTCGTTGCTGTGTACAATTTTCTTCTGGTTCTCCTTACTTCACTCTACATCAGTTCATGTAAATACTTCCATGTTTTTTTTCTGAAATCATCCTACCTTGTCATTTAACATTCCATTACAATTATGTACCACAACTTGTTCAGTCATTTCCCAACGGATGGACATTCCCTAAATTTCCAATTTGAATCTTTTTTTTTACAAAGCAGTAAGTAGTAAATGTCTTGATTTTCTATATTTTTCTGACATAGCTCCAGCATCTGTAATAAACAGATCATAAGAAAATTAAGAATTTTGTCCTTCTGGTTTAGTACCACTTAATTGAACTATTATTCTATTATATGTTCTATAGTCATGAAAATGTAGTTCTTTAAGTAATCACTTAAAATGGATTTCTCTTCTTTCCCACCCATCCCTATCACAAGAGGAAAAAGTTGTATTGAGCTTAGCTGTAAACTTGTCATTTCAAAATTACAAAATTCTCTCTCCCTCCCTCCCTTCCTCCCTCCCTCCCTCCCTCTCTCTCTCTCTCTCTCTCTCTCTCTCTCTCTCTCATACACACACATACACACACACACACACACACATACACACACACACACACAGAGGAGTGTGCTTATGGGGAAATAAAGACCAAATATTTAGAGGGAGTGCTCCAAAAATGAGTGCTTTAGAGACAACTTAGCACGAGTCTGCTAAAAATGCAAGCAGTTAGTAAAACTTTTGAAAACTTGAAGATAGCATCCTCACAACATAGAGCAGTTACAATACAGACTGAAGATTAATGTAAAAGATAATGAATTTTTACTTGCATGATTATTTTTTTCTGATAATGATTTCAATTTACACACACACCACTTTCTACTTTACAATTACAAAAGATTGAATGTTTTCCCCCCATTTTACGTAAATATGAGGAAACTGAGGTGTAGTAGAGAGGAAAGCTCATTTACCCATTGTCTCTAAGTGAGCTAATGACAGAAGTGAGACTAGAATAAAAATCTTCAGAATGCTAGTTTATTAGGAAATGATTCATCAACTGAAGATCTTGAAGTTATTGGAAAATAGCATCTTCATTATCAAAGACAGTTATTTGAATAAAAGAGGGCTTTGTATTCAAGTTATGCATTCTTCCACGGCAGTATTCAGACTTTGTTGTGCAAATGACCCAATTCTGAAAATCTTCCTTAACTCTTCTTCAAAAAAGTAAACCCAACACCGAAAGAATATAGGCCTGCCTAAACACTCTGGTTTTTAGCCTGTTGGCACAATGTGCAACTATGAACAAAGACGAGTTTATTCTCATTGCTACTGAAATTAGGTCTCAGATCTTAAAAATAAGACTTCCATTGATTACCAGGAGGAAAAAGGAACATAGTGTTTGTGTCTAGGAGAAGCAAGTCTTTCTGGGAAATTCTAACATTTTTTTAAGAGTTTATTCCTGGACATTTTTTGATATCAACATTTTCACTACAATACTGGATAGAAGCTTACAAAGAACAGCAAAATGACATGCCTCAAGCCCGAGATTTGAGTACAATGAAGAGACTTACACATGGCCTGTCAGTGCCATTTATCTAGTAACTGCAGCTGGTCCAGTGATTGGAGGGTAGCCAGGAGCATGCATTTTACCCCCAAGTAGATCAATAATGTCATTTGTGCCCAGCAGAAAGAAAATTTCTGTTAACTTTTAAAATACTGTTGCTGTCCTTTGCAAGGTAGGCCATATGAAGAAATGCAATCTTTATGTGTTTTCCAGGTTACTTGAGGCTAGACTTGAGATATGCATGCATGTATTTTTAAATTGTTCTGTTTGCTAATATGTATGCTCATTATGGGGCAGCTTGGTGGCACAGTAGATAGAATGCTGGGTAAAAAGTAAGGAAGACTCATCTTCTCGCATTCTACCTAATTCCTCCCCCCACCCAATGTGTCTTTCCAGAGCTGTTAGCTAATGCCTATGGAACACTGAACATAATCATACTTTTTTGACATTTTGGTTATTTTTGCTGAACTTCTTTCCTTCCTTTTTATACTTTGTAATATAGGACATTGTATTCTCAGAGGGCTTGAAGGAGAGAGTATATTGGGGTATATAGTGATTTTTAAAAATAATTTTAAATGAAATATGCAGTATATCATGTTTTACTCTAATCCATCTACATCTTAAAAACAATAGCCATAATTAAACTACTTCACTTCTTTGACAATCTATCTGTTCTCAATGCTAACACTTTTCCTGTCTTCTAAACCCTTTGAAATCTGACTTCCAACTTCATCATTCAACTAAAATTAGCCTCTCCAGAGTTATTAGTGATCTCATAGCTTCCAAATCTGACCTTTTTTCTGTCCTCAGCCATCTTGACTTTTCTGTACTATTTCATACAGTTAGCCTTCTTTTCTTCCTGAACACTTGGCTTCTGAGTTTTCGTGACACTGCTATCTCTCTGTCTCTATCTCTGTCTCTGTTTGTATCTGTCTCTCTTTCTCTATCTCTGTATCTGTCTCTGTCTCTCTCTCTCCTCCTGTCTGATCACTCTGTCTTAGTGTCCCTTGCTGGATATTCATCCATGTCATACTAATTGTTGACATACCTGGAGACATACATTTCGATAACTGTGGACCTACCTGATGGCCCTGAACCAAATCCTTTTCTCTTTTCTCTCTGTGCTCTAGAGATGGCTATCTCATCAGCTCTGTGTGTTCACTTATCTCTATGCAAGGGATTCCTATACTTCTAACCCTATTCTTTCACAGGAGCTACCATCCAACATCACCAAATGCCTAGTGATCAATTAACAACGAATATTCTATAGACATCTTAATATCAACTATTCCAAAAGCATTCCCCATCCTCCATATTCACTTCTCATACCATTGCCTCTCCTTCAAACCCATTTGCTCTTCAGAACTCTTCCTATTTACTCTCATGGATATTAACGTTTTCCCAGCCATGGATGGCTCTTACCTTGAGTGTCCTCTTAGATTTCTCACTCTTATCCTACATCTCCACTCATTTTCCGAATCATGTAATTGTTTTTTCTATAATATCTCTCACACACATCCCTTTCTATCTATTGGTAAAACCTCCAATCTAATTCAGGTCGACATCATCTCTCACCTGAACTATTATAGGAACCACCTGATTTATTGCCTTACATCAAGTCGCTTTCTTTTCCAAATATCCTTCACACAGCTGCCAAGGTGATTTTCCTAAAGGTTATGTCCATATTCCCTCTATGATCAAATAGAAATTCCTTTATTTGTTCTTTAAGACACTCCAGAGCCTAGTCAGTTCCAATGTTCCTAGTCCTTAACATATTATTCTTTGCGCATTCTGTTTTCTAAGCATACAAGTCTACTTGGTCTTCCTCATGCTTGATGCTCCACCTCCCATCCCTATGCCTTTTCAGAGTCCGTCCTCCCCTCACCTGTAATGTTCACCTTCCTAACCTCCACCTCTTAGCATTTTTGGCTTCCAGTCTGACCAATCAAATCCGGCCTTTTTAGCAGCCTTTTCTCTTGCCATCCCAACTAAGCTCCTTTCCAACTCTTCTACATTCACCATATACATATATATATATGTGTATATATGTACATTTACACAATCTATATTTATAGATATTTAGCACAAATACTGCTTAGTTTTACTTTGTATTTAAATAGCATAACATGCCACATGGTATGTAGCAAACATTTTAATAAATCTTTCTGATGTGTCAATTGATTCTTACATTTTAGCTTTATGTACAGCACGAAGAAATCTCCAAAACTGCTGAGAGATAAAAAACTACAGAGAGGCTGGCCAAAAGTAGATAAGGGCAGACGTATCAAAACTTTGCTTACCAAGATAAACCTTCAGAATAGTCTTCCCTATAATGATTGAATTAGATAGTTCTTTAAAGTTTTCAAAATGTAATCTTCCCACCAACACTTTGAAGTGGGAATCTTTATCAATCCAATAGGAATCTCTATTGTATTGACTACAGCTATTGATCTTTGCATTGTACAGAGGAGGAGACTGAGTATCAGAAAGATTAAATGACTCCCCTGTGGTCAATCAAGAATCAAAAGATTCAGACCTAGGAAGGGACTTAGAAGGCCCTTCCCCCAACCTCCTCCTTTTAAACATGGGGTAGTTAAGATTCAGGGGGAGGAAATGATTTCCTGGAGACCACAAAGGAGTAAGTGAAAGACCCAGGACTCATAATCTAGTTTCATACTCTTTGCCATTCAATGCCTCATAAAAATAGGATACCACAGTATAAGAACAAAGTATTAAATATAATTGATGAAAAATATATTTCTTCCTAACCCTCAAAAACTTCTTTGAAATCTGAACTTGAGAGGACAACTGAACACAAAAGATAGAAAGATGCATCTAGATTTTGCTAATAGATTTTCTTGTTCTCTTCTCTGAATTTCCTATTCTTCCATCAGTATTCAAACTGAACACACACACACTCATTGAAACCCACAAAAAGAATCACATGTTGAGCATGATTGATATTCAGGTTTTAATGATAATCAGAACTAATGAATGAATTAAGGATATTTGATTCATTAGTTGCTGGTTTCACATTTTTAAACAAAATTCATAACAGCAACAAGGATCTGATCCTCTTTCCAAACAAGTTAAATATTTAACTTTACTTTTTTTTCTATTCCTGTTTCAAAATAACATTTCCACAATTTACATATTGACAGACTCTTAGAGAATGTTCAAATTAAAATTGCCATTCTAATAAGAATAACTATATCCTGCATTCACCATATTGCTTCATAATAAACTTAGAGTGAATGATTTGCATTTATATTTTTTTTTTCATTTTTATAGTTGGAGGAAATATTGAGCATGGAAGCAGATAGGTGGATATGGAAAAATCCCATCTCATTCCTCCCTCTATATGGTAGGGAGTAAGAATGAAGGATGGGTCAATTCTAGTTTTGTCTAATAATTTGAAATGGTCCCTTTTAAAAGTGAAAATCAATTCTTTAATCAACCAACTATAATTTCATATCTACCCATTATGTGCTAGGCACTGTACTAAGTACTGAAAATATTTTTTAAAGTTAAAAAAATGAACCAATTTCTGATATCAAAGAAAATACTGTGTGTGTTTGTGTGTATGTGTGTGTATGTGTATGTATGTGTATGTAGGCAGCAAGAATTCATTAAATACTTTCTATGTACTGGGCATTTTGCTAAATTCTGAGAATTCAAATATAGGGATTACCAAATATTAATTTCTTGGATAAATTCTATAATTTTTAAATATATTATTAGAGATTTGTGTTTTATTGATAGAGATGCCAATATCAGGAATTTGGTGTATTACATTTTGAAGACTTTAGAAAAACTACCTAAATGTTCCCTTCTGATGTGAAGGAATGTTGTATAGGTATACATTGGTAAGCAAAACTTTTACCTCTTTTTGCTTGGCTACTTTTGGCCAACAGGAATAATCTACATGAAATTTTCACCACTTAGCAACTTTGAAAGATGCTTTATGACTTTTACATTAAGCCAGAATAAATCAACCAACAGTCATTTATTAAAAGCTATCATTAGACATGTTTATCCTGCTTTCAAAGGCTTAAAATGTCCAGTCACACATGTGCATTCTGGAGAGGAACAAAACATAGGTGACAGGCTTAAACACACTGCTTAAATTGGAGGTTTGTGAAGGAACCAACCAATCAGAGTAAAGGGCTTCAGGGGCAGAAGATACTTCCAGTACAATGAGGCCAGAGTGAACTTCATGTGTTTGTGTGTGTGTGTGTGTGTGTGTGTGTGTGTGCACTTATAACCATAATATCACATACAAAATGCTTGCAAAGAAGTAGATGAAAATCATAAGCAGAAAAGGGACCAGCACCTGGGCTTTCAAAGGTAGGGATGACCTCATTCGGAAGGTGCTACCTGAGCAATCTTTAAGAAAGCTGTCTGCCCAGAGGAAGGAGAGAGAAGGGGGAAGCCTTCTTGAAGAGTTACTTCCTTATAGTTTTCAGAGTATGGATAGGGAGAAGATTTCTCTGACATCTTTCAAGTAGAGAAATTGATTTTGTTTTTGTCATCAATTCTTATGATGATGAATTCTCATGGGAAATCATCCACATAAACAATTTGCATTCATTAGTGTCATTTGTAGAATGTTTTGCCTATGAAGTTTATGTGTATCCACTTAGTTCTAGATGTAGTTTGAAGTAAGACCATTGGTATCTCTAAAGTCTCTTCCCCTCATTGGTCTCCAAGGAGAACATGATTTCTGCTAGGAAGTGAGGGAAATTGGCCATGAACTTTAGCATTCTGCTCTTCTGAGAGAGGGAATAGGGCTAGAATTTCATCTATATGCCCCAACCCAACCCCCTAGGAATTTTTAAGTCCCTTCTGTAATCCTGATATCTCTTGCTTAATAGGGAACAACTACCTCAACCTCTGTATCCAGAGAATAGATTCACTTCCCACAAGATTCCAATTTCACAAATATTTTATTGAAAATGAAAGCTAAGTTTCATCCATCTGATGGTTATAGTCCTATAGCATTCTCTCATCCTTTCCAGCTTCCCAATAGACACAAAAGGACTCTAGATCAATAAATATAATGTAGTATGGCTATAGGTGTGCGCAACTGAGTTTGAACTGGTGGCACATGTTCTTAGCTACATCTTGCCTAAGGATGGTGTGAGGGCTCCACTGGTGATTCTTTAAAGTCTATCCACAGTCTCTTTGACTCTTCCTGGTATAACAAAGTCTGATCCTTTTGGGACTGCCAAGAGATTAAAACCAGAAAGGCCTTGGAACTGAGCAGTAAAAGCATCTAAGTGTCAGGATACAGAATGAGAATAACAAGAACACAGGACAAAGAGAACTAGAGGAAGAATAACTCGTGGAAAATGATATCCATGTCAAGAATAAGCAATAAAGCACATGACTTAGATGTAATCATAATGTTTATAATAACTTCTACCACCATAATAAGCTAGAATTTATATAGTATATTTATTGTTTTCAAATTGCTTTACAAATTTGTGTTTAATCTTTTCAACAGCCCCATAGGGTAGGTACTATTATTATTAGCAACAATAATAATATTATAATAACTAACATTTATATAGTACCTAATATGTGCTGGGCACCATCCCAAGCACTTGACAAAGAATATCTTGTTTGATTTACACAACAATCCCCTAAAATAGATGTTTTTGTTATACCTGTTTTATGAATGAGGGCACTGAAGCAAACAGGAATTAAGTGACTCAGCCAACATTACACAACTAGTAAGGGTGTGAGGGCAGATTTGAACTTGGGTTTTTCTTATTTTTAGTCTAGTATTTTATTAACTGTATTATACAGTGAGTTTAGCAACAAGGTATATTCCTTTGAGATAACTAGTTATGTACAGTGGGATATATGAATAATAGAGCATTAAGGTAAGGAACCATGGAGAATGGTAAATTAAACAATTTTTGTCATCATAACTTGGTCAGAAGGAAGCAATACAGGATAGGTTTAGGAAATAAATCATAAACCTGTTCCAGGACATAGTGTTGAGTCTTTTCAACCAACTAGACAATTGCTGGCACTCTGTATGCAAAATAGAGCAACTGATAAGATAACCTTTTCAGTGTTTTAAAAGGTTGTGGAAGTAACAAGAGCATGGATAGCTTTTTTGGACCCAAATTTGATCAGCATGAAGGAAATTGTTGATCATATAGAAATGATGGGAAAAATAAGGAGTTGAAAGCTTGAATTAATCTAAAATGTTTTCTAAAACTTTGAGAGATATGCTTTCAAAGGGACCCCGAGAAAGGGTCAGTAGCATCTGGTGGTCTAATAGTTTATATGTCTGCCCAGGAATGTTGAGAATCTGTTCAGAATGTAATTCTGAAGATAAGACAAGATATGTCTTAAATAGGCGGGCAAATGGTGTCATCAACATAGGCCTGTATCACTTCTCAGAAAACACATCATCCAATGTATGTTTTAAAGATAAAAGCAAGGAAAAGGAACTAGCATATTCAGTGGCATTTAATATCATCTGCTTATTTGGGGTATTAATAATTAAGGCACTATTCTTATAGATAATGCTAAGGGAAAAAATGTTGTTTCTCTTTATGTCTTGTTTTGTTTTAGTTGTATCAAGTCAAGAGGAGAATCATAGGAGGCAAAATGGAGGCAAAATAGGAGAATGGAAATCTGTGTATTTTTTAATCACTATATGTTGGTATCTTAGCTCTACTACTGGTGTTATCTTAGACAAATTACTTAAACTCTCTTTTCTTCAGTTTCTTTATGATTGTATTACATGACCACTAACTCTCTTCAACCATTAGATACCATGATATTCTGGTAAGTTAAACAGCTGCTTTTCAAAAAAGATGTATACACAGCACAGTTAAAGTTTGATTTGTGCCAAGCATTTTTTCCATTACCATCTTAAGTCTAGATAATCAAGAAAGCAATAAATAAATTCCTGATTTGTAGCATTTTCTGAATTTCGAAGTACAAATGTTCACATTGAAAATTTCAAAATTCAAAATTGCTCTCACCAGTCAGTGTAAGCTGGTTCCAACACACCCCTGTCTATGACCCTTTAGAGAGAAGCTTCTCTTGGGATGAACAGAATGATACATTGCAAAAAGATGGCTGCACCAGTTAACTGTTGCCTTGCTAAAAATAGAAATGTAGGATAAAATTAAGATAAAAGAGGAGACAACCATATTTAACTGCCCTTTGAAATTTCAGTTCAGGAGGCTAAAGGAGATGTATTTTGACAATATTGGCAATTGTAAGTTAAGAACCTGCCAGAATCATCCCATAAGACTGGAGGAGGCTAAATGTTTCCCTTTTTGTAGAATTTCTAGGAAAATTATTTTTTTAAAGGATGCTTTATGAACACTTAGAAAGAGAAGCCTAAAAGTCACATGGCTATATTCAGATGAAGAAATATAAACTAAACCTTATTTGCCTTTTTTTGGTCTTTTTGGAGGGGAGAAGACAGGGAAATTGGGGTTAAGTGATTTTCCCAAGGTCAAACAGCTAATAAGTGTTACATATCTGAGGTCACATTTGAACATAGGTCCTCCTGACTACAGGGCCAAAGCTCTCTATTCACTGTGCCACCTAGAGGTCCCAACTTATTTGCTTTTTGACGGTAAATCTACTGATAGATTGAGGGACAGATGTACCTATAATATAGTTAGATTTCAGCAAAGTGAATGATAAGGTCATTTATGCTACTTTTGTACAAAAGAGAGATATTTGTCAACTGAGTGATAACAATGTCATATGAATTAAAAACTGAATGCATCACAAGACACAAAGAAGTCCTCAGTGACTTCATGTCACCTGGATAAATATCACTAATGGAGGACCCCAGGAATCTCTCTTTGCCACTATGCTATCCAATATTTTGATCAGTGACTTGTATGAAGCCTATGACACAAAATTGGGAGGTATAGCTAACAGACTGGGTGACAGTCTGGATTTTAAAAAAAGAGATTTTGACAAGGCAGATTGATTTGTCAAAATCTAATACAATTAAGTTTGGTTGTGATAAATGTCATAGATACTTGAATGTAGAATGTCCTTCCTCTAGTCAAGGTTTCCTAAACTTCAATTTTCTCATTTGTTCAATAATCTAATGATACTTAGAAGGATCAGCACATATGTTTGTTGTCAGGGCCAAATGAGATAATCGTTGTAGCTGTAAACTCCCAATTAAATCTAAGCAGGTGGTTTCAATTTAACCCACTTTTTAAGGCAATCATTATCAGTGCTTTTAACCACTAGGTAGTAATGATAGTCACCATCCTACACCTAGTCAATAAAAAGGGGTAGGTCCTGGGACAGACCCATGCTTGTGTTGATACTTAGGGGCAGTGCAATCAGCTGAACAAAAGGACTAGGCACAGTGGTTCTCAACCTGTGGGTCATGACCTTTTGGGGGTCAAATGACCCTTTCACAGGGGTCACAGGGGTCACCTAAGACCATCAGAAAACACGTATTTCCGATAGTCTTATTAACTGAGACATTGCTCCTTTATCAGTCTCCAGGTAGGTCTGCCCACATGCAGATATGCCCACATATGAGTATTGAAGGGTCTCGGCATTAGGAAGGTTGAGAACCACTGGACTAGGAAGATGGCAATCTCTTTATTCATCTGAGGGAGTGGACATTCTTCTATCCCTCAGCTCTGTATTTCTCAAGGTAGCTAATCCTATGGAGTAGGTATCAACGATTATAAATTGACCCATTTAGAATTAAGGGTCAAGTCCCTAAATATGGCAAACCAGTCCTCTCCCAGAAGTAGCTAAATATTTCACTGAACCATAGGTCTCATATCTTGGTACAATGGAATCACCTCCCTGCATTTTACTCATTTTACTCAACAATCAGCATTGTTGATACTAATTACAGCATTTTAAACATCAGCATTTTAATAAACATTACATCATTTTAAGCATCAAAATAATAAAAACCATAAAGAATATGCATTACTCAGATAAAAATGTAACAATATATAATAATGCATCTTCTAATAGACTCCCTGATAACCTTTTCTCCTTGTCACAACACCCACTCCATCCTCTCCTAGACCAAGAGATTTTCAGACTATATTTGGGGTGTTTTGAGCCTAGAACTTTTAAAAAAAATGCATGGCTATCTATTCAGGCTACCAAGAAATTCTGTAATTGGGAAAGGTGTATAATATCACAAATTTCACAACTGACTTTGGATAAGGGATCCAGTAAATCTGGGCATAGGACTAATTGCATGATGGACCGGGAACTGGAACTCATAGAGACCAATGTGTTTTGTTACTGCTGTCGATATTGGTGTTGGTGGCGTTTTGCTCTGTATTTTCTCCCCTGGTTAATATTAAGGATGCCCATTGACTTTTCCTTGTGTCTAGCTCACTTTAGTTTAATTCAGCAACTGAGCCTGGCACTGGGATGTCCTATGGACATGCTGCCCCACTGTACTTCTTATGTGTCCAGTCTCATGACTTTTAATTCCTTAGCATTCTTCTTTTGCATTTTTTTTCTTCATTTTCTGTCAGACACAGCTACTGTTACTGAACAAACCCATGACCAAAACTTCTACCTTTGTGCAATGGCGGGGAAAAGACTGAAAAAACAGAAATATTACATAAAGTACAAAGGATTTACTACTACCACTGCTGCTGCTGCTTCTGTTATTGCTACAAATAATACCTAGCATTTCTTTAGTGAAGTGGTTCTCAACCTTCTTAATGCTGCGACCCTTTAATACTCATATGTGGGTGTATCTGCATATGGGAGGACCTGCCTAGAGACAAATAGAAGAGCGGTGTCTCGGTTCCTAAGATCGTTGGAAATATGCATTTTCTGATGGTCTTAGGTGACCCCTGTGAAAGGGTCATTCGACCCCCAAATGGGTTGCAACCCACAGGTTGAGAACTGCTGATTTAGTGTTTTAAGATTTCCCAAACCCTTTACAAACATGATCTAAATTTATCCTCACAACATTCCTGGGAAGTAGCTGCCCATATTATCATCCTCCCTGTTTTACAGATTAGGAAACTGAGGAAAACAGAAATTAAATGACTTATCCTGAGTCACACAATGTAATAGTTAAGTAGCTTAGGCTGCATTTGATGTCATGTTTTTCTGACTGTGAGTCCAGCATTCAATCCACACTATGCAACCAATCTGCTGAAACAAGGAAAATGAAAAAATGACTATCCTCAAGGAGCTTAAATTCTAAGAAATATATCATGCATATGCACAAATTAAAAAAAAAATAAACATGCAATTTGTGAGAATAGCAAAGGGCTGGGGTTTGTATGTGTCTGTGGGGGTGGGTGGGTGTGAAAGTGGAAAGGAACATCAGGGAGGGCTTCTTATAAGAGCTGTCATCTGACCTGAATTTGGAACAATTTCAATAGAGTGCATTCTAGGTCTAGGGGCATAGACTGGCAATGTTATTTGGAATTCAGAGAGTACGTATTCGTCCAATTTGGCATAAATATTGAGTGCATGGCACCATAGTCTCAAATGAGTCAAAAAGGTAAGTTGAAGCCTAGTTTTTGAGGTCTGGAAATGGCAGGCTAAGCAACAGGTTTCTTTCTAGTGATGAGAGTGAGTCACACTGAAAATCTGGGAAAAGAGGTTTGACATGATCAAACCTGTGTATTGGGAGCTGGAGTATGCCTGTGACTATGGGATGAATCCATACTCTTTCTTTGCCAAAGAGATAACAAAAGTAATCAAACAGAATGGAAAACCAAACCAAACAAACCTGAGAAACATTGATATCATCAGGGAAATTCTGTAAGAAGCTGTTCTTTTCTCAGTCTTGTGCTTATGTCCCTCTGTTACGTTCCTCATGGCCCACTGTTTTCAGATCAGAAAAGAACAAAGTCCAAGACCCATTTGACAGTTTCCATTTCTCAGATTCTGATTTTTAAAAGGTTATTTTTCCTTCTCAACCTACATCCTCCCTTCTTCACTTTGGAAACACAGAAACCTCTGGCATAATTTTTCTAGAATCTCATTGATATTAACTATCTTGTCCTTTCATTCGTCCAAACACTCCATGCTACATACATATCAAGGAGTATAACCACAGGAATGATTCAGGTTTTTTTTAATCTCCTGTCAGGGATGAACAGGTTCTTCTCTGAAAGTTCTTCTCAGAGTCCTAGGCTGCCATTGCAGTGGACAGGATTTTTAACCAAACAGAGATATTATGTTCAGCATGGAGAGGGACGAGGGTTTTATTCTGCTTCAAGACTCTGACAATGTGAAAATCACAGAGAACCATTTTTTTTTTTCTCTTCACAATTCATCATCACAGATGAAATCCTACTTTGAGTGTGAAGCAACTCATGAGGTTGCCAAATGCAAAAATTAAAACATGCAGCATTGGAACTGTGCAGCAGCTTGAGATGTCTTCCCCTTCATTGATCTCAGAGGAGACTATCCTATTTGCCTGACACTTCATAATTTCTCTTTCATGACTTTTAGTAGGATCTGATGAGTTTATTGTTTTAGTTTAACTCAGAAGAGAAGAAAGGCATATCCATCTATCTATCTATCTACCTACCTATATGTGTATATATGTATATATGTATATATATATATATATGTGTGTGTGTGTGTGTGTGTGTGTGTATGTGTGTGTGTGTGCATATATATATATGATATATTTAATTTTTGGAATTGTTCTTGATATATTTTAAAAGGAAAAAGAATGTATGTCTGTCTTCCCTAGGAGACTAATTTCTATGGTAGATCTTAACATTGTTCTATGATATTCTGGTAGGTATATGCATTCATAGGATCGTAGACTTATAGAGCTTTAAGAGGAGGCCCATACAGATAAACTTGCTTAGGATCATAGGATAATAAATCTATAGTTAGAATTGACTTCTGAGGACATCTATTATAGTCCAAGAAAAACCAAGTCTGGGAAAATAATTTACTTCTCAAGATCATACAGATAGTAAGATAAAGAACTAAATTTGAACTCAGATCCTTTGCATATAAATTCAGAGCTTTTCCCATTGTACCACAAGATACTTGCATTAAAAAATAAAAAACCAGCAAGAATATGTTAACCAGAATAGTAAAGTAGATAAAGTACAGAAACTGAAGTGAAAAACCTGGGTTCAAATTCCTCTCAGACACTAGTAAGTCATACCCCAGAGGTGCTAGTCTTCCCTGAAAACCCCATGTTATCCTATATAGAAATGTACATTTCTACACTACTCAAAGAAATGATATACTACATGGCTACCCAAGACCCAAAGTACTCCTGGTATGTTCAGTTGGAAAGGGAGAATTAAAATCTGTGGGGGGGGGGGGGGTATGTTTGTATGTGTACAAAATCGGGGAACTCAAATGAAACTTTAAACATCATAAAGAAGAAGGATCAGAATTAGATTTGTTCACTTTGGGTCCAAAGAGCAGAACTAGAAATAACAGGAACGCAGATTATGGTTCCATGAAAATAAGCATTCCCTAATAGGGAGCCATCCAAAAGTGGAGGGAGATGCTTAAAAAAATAATGTTTTTTCCCTCATAGACAGTTTTCAATTGCAGGCCAGGTCAGGTGAACACTTGTTAGAATGTGATAGAGGAATTTGTTTTACAATGGGTTGGACAAGATGCTTCTGGAATTCCTTCCAGCTCAGAAATCCTATACTTCTGTGATTGACTGTTTCTAGTCCCATATCTTCAGGCAAATGAATAGATAAATCATTTGGGGTAGAGAAATGCATGTTACTTTAGGCATCCTTCTACTCTTCCTGCTCTAATACAGCAGCAGTACCCTACTCCCTCCCTGGGAAAGTGAACTCTATTGGGTACTACAAACAGTTCAGTGGTGCTCATGATTTATATATGCTTTTCAGTACTAGGTTTATTGCAATCTGCAATTTTTTAAAAGTCGTCTTTACCACCCATCTCCTTCAACAGATGAAATTATCATTGTTATTTCATCCAATATAAAAATATAAGGCTCAAACTTTCCCTATCCCCATTCCTCCTAGACACCAATGATTTTCCTAAAATGTAGATTTTTTTCATATCAAGTCCCATTGAATCAATTCCAGTGGCTAGCTATTACTCCTATGATTACATATAAAATGCTCAGTTTCACATTTAAATCTCTTTATAGCCTAACCCCATCGATAGTTTCCAACCTTCTTACATAACATTGCCCTCTATTCTCTACAGTTGTGTCTGATTCAACTTGTTTTTCTGACACATGACACCTCACTTGCAATCTCTGTGCCTTTAAGCTAATTATCTCCAACTTCTTTGAACCGACCAAAACTCTGTCTTTCCTTACCTCTTCATCAAAGAATATGTGGTTTATTTCAAGATTCAGATGAATCACCTTATACTGGTAAAGTTTTTTTTTTTCCTGGTCCCCTCCAAGCTTGCCAATGTTGTCCTTTCTTTACTTACCTTGAAATAGTTTTTATATGAGTTCTGTCAACTCCTCTAGGTGGATATTGTGAATACTTGTACATGCATAACAGATCTCACATTAGGACTGATGCTCCTTTACAGTACTGTTTTATTTCTATCTGCAAATCTTGAGCTCAGTTAGAAGATAAAATATAATGAAGTTTTGCTCATCAATTTACTGAATTTGGTGATGAAGTCAGAAAATGTTCTTTTCTGAAGCTAAGAAGATTCGTCATGGGGAGAATCATGGTAAACAAGGTTAGCCATCTCCAAATGTCATCAGCCAAGCAATATAGCTGGCAATCAGATTAGGTATCTTCTTAAATCCCATTAAATGACTCAGGGACCTCCCAAATATTATCAGGAAGACTTACATTTAGGTATTGGAACTGAATCAATTGGAACATCTAAAAAATTATTTTCACAAGAGAATGGTGATAGGCATTGTCTCTGGATAAAGAAGTAAAGAATCAAAATGTCAATATTTATCTATTTATTCCCAAATAGTAGAGTCTTATCTGCAATACAAAAATATTCTGGTGATTAAAAAGATAATAATTCCATATATGTATATTTAGTGATGTGAATATATGCATATTTGTATGTATATATGCATATACATGTATACACACAGAAAAAGAGCTACATATGTCTCTCGCTAAATACCTTTCTAATCACCAGAATGATTGTGCCAAGTCTATGAGATTCTGCTATAGAGAGATGGATGGATGGATGGATGGATGGATGGATGGATGGATAGATAGATAGATAGATAGATAGATAGATAGATAGATAGATAGACAGATAGATCAAAGTGCAGAGCACCATAGCATGCTTGCATGCTTGATATTATCCTAAAAAAATACTCCTTGGGCTTTCTTAAAAAAAAAAAAAAACTTCAAAAAATGATTTATCCATATCCTCCTAATATGTATTATCCCTATCAGGAGGCTCATTGATCAAGTGCTTAGCATGTGCCAGGCACTACAGTAAGTTCCAGAGATATAAATACAAGCAAGTAAGGCAGTCCTTTCCCATAAGGAGTTTCCATTCTAATGGGGGAAGTATATATATAAAGAGAATCTACAAATAGAAAAGGCATGGTGAGTTCTGTTGAGAAGTAGATAGCAGGAGTGGATAAATCATAGTGAGGAGATGACCAGAAATTATTCAAAAAAGATTAAATACTGTACTAAGTTTGATATTAAAACAGAGTTCCATATCCTTATATAAAAAGGCAAAAATTTAATATTAATTTTTATTCCTATTTTTTGTGGTAGGGGTAGGAGGCAAGTTTGTTCATTATAGTTTCATAGCGTTCATTTTTTTTTATTATTTTGCTTTTTTTCTCCTCAGATTACATTTCATATATATGTATGTATGTATGTACATGTATATGTGTGTGTGTGTATTCAGGTTTTGCTTATCTCACTTTGTGTGTCAGTATTCTTATGATGTATAGGTTTTTTCCATCCTTCACTATACTTATCATAGCCCATGCTAGATGAGCATAGTGATATTTCTTTATACTCTTGATCCACAGCTTGTTCAACCATTCCATGAGCGGGGTTAAATGATTCATTCCAGTTCTTTACTAATATAAAACATAATATGAAAAGTGTTTTGTTTCCTATAGGTCTTTAGATTTTATTTTTTAATCTTCTACTTGGAATATATGTTTATTAGTAAATGCTCTGGCTTATAGGGGATACAAGTTCTTCACATAATTCCAAATTGCTTTCTAGAATGGATAGATCAATGCAAAACTCTACCAAGATTGTGGTAATGTGTCTCTTTCCACAAAGTATCCAAGATTGATTCTTACCATTTGTAGTTATCTTTTCTGGAATTGAGGTAAAATCTATAACTTTCGATTTACATTTCTCTTATTATTAGATGTATGTAACACACTTTTACATATTTGATGATGATTTCCAATGCTTTGGACAACTATTTGTTCATTTACTCTTTAGTCTCTTATTTTATTGTGGAATATTTTTCTTCTATATTTGTCTTAATTTATTTGCTTTCATACTCTTATCAAAGATATTTGATGCAAATATTTTTCCATAGTAGAACACTTCCCATCTTAACATGTTTGTCCTAATTATAGTCATGGTAAAGTGTTTCAGCATCATGTAATTGAAATGGTCAACATTGTATTTTTGATCCCTTCTAGCCTTTGCTTTTTTATAATTTACCTTGTGAAAATTGCCTGAAATAGACCTTTTTAAATTACGTGAACTTTAAAATTGTATATAATCATTTTAAAACATTTTTAGGATAAAGTGGTCATATCAACCTAATTTCTGCCAAATTATTTTCCAATTTTCCCAGCAATTTTTATGAAACATTGAGTTTTAAAATAAGTAGTTTAGATGTTTCAGTTTATCAGATAGTGCATAGCTGAATTCAGTTATTTCAAAGGCTTCTTTAGCTCATCCCACTGTTCTACTTTTCTGTTAGCAGCACCTGCTCATTTTGAAGATTACTGCTTTACAGCACAAGTTCAGTTCTGTAAGTCCTCCACCCCCTTATTTTAATTCCCTTTAGGATGAAAGAGTTGGATGAGATCATTTCTAAGGTGCCTTTCTCCCTAAAGCTATGATTCTTCTTGAACTCATTCTCAACCCTTCAAGGCACAATATTATCTCGAAATCCTACAAATATTTAACATAACAACTTTACTACTCACTGGGAATTTATTTGACCATTTATACTGTTTCATTTTCCCATGTCTTCCCTATTAAATGAGTTTTTAAGCTACTGGAAGGTGGGGAGTCTATTAGAACTGAGATCATAGAATCATTGGTTTAGAAATGGAAAGATGTCCAGAAACCATCTAACCCATTTGCCTCATTTTGCAGATGAGGAAACTCAGATTCAGAGTGGTTAACCAAGTTGCCCAAAGTGAATTAGGTAGCATATGGTTTGAACTCCAGTCCTTTGATAGTGTATCCTGCTTACCTTATGCTATTTTGTATATCTTCTACCATGCTATGTGTATACTGGACCCTTGCATTTGATTTCTTCCTTTTGGAACGTTCTGTTTCCTTTTTCTCTCTCCCTGTTAAAATGTGACCCCTCCACCCAAAAGTTTTGCCACATCTTTGCAACATTTTAGGGAAGAGCAATGTGCCAGGTAATCTGTCCCCTTTTCCCTTTAACAATTCCCTTCCATCTTTGGCATGGTGGGAATTTTCAGCTTCTTTTAAAAGTTTAGTGAGTGGGGGTGGCAGCTGGGTGGCACAGTGAATAGAGCACTGATCCTGTAGTCAGGAGCTCCTGAGTTCAAATCCAGCCTCAGATACTTACCACTTGCTAGCCATGTGACCTTGGGCAAGTCACTTAACCCCACTTGCCCTACCCTCCCCTCTCCATAAAAGGCAAATAAAATAAAAGTTTAGTGAATGATAAGGGTAACAAAAGGGGGGGGGGTGAAATTCCTTTTTTACAAAATCTTTGAAATGAGCAGTCAATATTTGGAGTGAATATGGGGGGCTGGAGGGAGGGAAAGACAAGTTTTTCACACACAAAAATGAGATTTTCAGAAACAAAGTAGTTCCCTACCCAAAGGGTGATTTGGGGACTACATGTTCAAACAAACCATGCCTGATTGCCAATTGCAAAAATTGCTTTTAGAATGTAATTGACAATATGAAAACCTGAAATACAAAAATTGCACATGAAAACTTGTGCCTTAAATCAGCAAAGAATAATATTCTTTTCCAATGAATCATGAAGAATTAATTGTTGGAGGTTGTGGGAAGGGAGACAACTTGTGTCACTGAAAGAGGACAACAAAATTGGTAAATATAGTTAATCAACTAGGAAACTTCTTTATTTGTATTGCTGGATTGTATGAGATGCTAAATAGGGGCAACTGAATAAACTCTAGGTTTGGACCATTCCTAATTTACAGGAACTATAATTACGTTGCTTTTGTTTGTTAAGTATACTTTGATCTGTACTAAATCATCAGAAATTGATGGCTCCAGCCAATTTTTCCCTAAAAGAAATGAATAAATAATGCAAACAAGATAATACTAAGGTGAACATAAAGTCTTATTTGTCTGATTTGATTGATTTCACTTGAGAGATCATCATCAAAGCATTAGTAAACATACTATGATAATTATTTTAAGTCATTGTTTATTTGAAACCATTCAGTTCCTTTGGAAGTAAATGACAGCACTTCTGGGCTCTTTATAACCTTGTTGAAAAGCAAAACATTATCATATTATTCATTCATAAGGTTTGGAAACTCAAGTTGCTCTTTTAATAGTTTTCTATCATTACATCATAACAAGATCTTGAATACACGTTGTTTTTTTTTAAGCAAACATTTTTTCTACATTTTCATTGGTCCAATAATATGGTAAAGTGACATTTCAAATTCAGGAGAAGATAATTTAGTTTTGGATATTCAATATTTCCCTCCAGTTGCATCTCATACGTTATTCTAGTAAATTAATGAAGCAAGCAGTAGATACACATTACCACTCTGTGCCAGGCTCTGGGCTAGACGCTGGAAATATCATTACAAGAAAGGAAATTATAACTTCTGTCAACCAGTTTCTATTTAATGGGGGAGAGAAGAAGTGCACAGATAAGCAGGCATAATATAACTAAAAAGTGAAAAAACTCAAATATATACAAAGTAAATAAATACTATATAGTTTAGGAGAGAGGGCACCAACTGTTGGGAGTTTCAGGAAAGACTTTGTAGACCTCAAGTTCTTTAACTGTTAGGGAAAAGAAGGATCATTTGAGACAAATTTAAAGTGGAAAGACGTAAGGTCTCTGTATTTCCTGATGGGACTGTGATGTCTAGGGGTTTAAAAAGGCTCTGTGAAAGAATATTTGGCAAACACTAGCAGAGAGGACTGAATTTCCATTCATTCATTATATTACTTATATTTACTTAGGGTTGATGCTCCAAGGCCCATGCCTTCTAGTTCTTAATCTTATAGGTAATTTCTGTAATCAAACTCCTTCCATGGATAAAAATAACGATACAAAACCAAACCTGTGACCCAAAGAAAGCAAAAGATTAGCCGAAGGACATTGAAAGGCAGAAGAAGTGGCTGAACCCAAAACTAGTGTTCTTTTTTAAGGTCTGTTTTGACTCTCAAATAAGAATCCTCGGAGTACAAAGTAAACTCCTCGGAAAAAGGGGAAAGAGAGAGAGGGAGAGACAGAAAGACACAGAGAGATAGAGACAAACAGAGAAAGAGGAGAAGGGAGGAGGAAGAGGAAGAAGAAAGGGAAGGAGAGACAGACAGACAGACTAGGGAGACATTTCTGTGCAAGAATTAACTCTGCTTGTCTTGCTTCTGATGTTTATTTCATGTTTCATTATGAAACTATCCATTTATCAGCACCCCAAATAACTAAGACTACAGATTAAACAAGAATCACAGGTCTGTATTGAGAGTATGAGGATAAATATGAACTGGTATTTGAAAACTATTCCTATTCTCCAAGCCAATATAGTGTCTTTTGCATTATTATGTCTCTCTCAAACTTAGTTTTAGAAGCTCTGTAATGATAGATAGATAGATAGATAGATAGATAGATAGATAGATAGATAGATAGATAGATAGATAGATAGCACAGGCCTCAATTAACAATCTGCGCAGACAAGTATATAGAATAAATAAAAGGAAATGCTATTGTTCCCTTTGGATTTATACTCTGAGGACATACCTAGAATATTTAACGAACAAGCCTCAGAATGAAGCTGATAAGGTTTATAACTAGGTTTCAGATAAATGCCCAATGAAATTTGGAGAGGGTAGAAATCAGTGTCTGAGATAGTTGTGCACAGGATCTTGAAGAATGAAGGAATTATTTGATGTTTTCATTCATTCCTTCTTTCTCCCCACCCGTATGCAATCCTGTCTGAATGGACTGATCCTTGACTGACTGGCATTTTCAAAGGCAGATCCAAAATGTTGAGCATCTTACAAATGCATCTTGCAGGCATATGAAGCAATATTACAATGTTCTGTGTTGCTTGAAACTACTTTACTGGCATCAGTTTATCATGTAACTCTTACCAATGTAATCTATTTATTCAGTGTCATAACAATAGAATTACTAAAAAATATTTTACTGAGTTAGAGAAAATAATAAAGTTCATTTTGAAGAACAGGAAGGTCAGGAACTTTAAAGAAACCAGGAAAAAAAATATGTAAAGGAAGTAGATTCAGCAGTATCAGACCTTAAACTATATTATAAATCAACTTTTGTTTATTTTTAGTTTACATCACTCATTTCCATAAGATTCTGAGTTACAAATTTTCTCCCCATCTTTCCCCTACCCACTGCCCCAAAACAGCTATCCCACTGTATACCACCTCCCCCAATCTGTTCTCTCCTATATCATCCCCCATCACCCCTCTGACTTTCTGGTAGGACAAGATGGATCTCCCTACCCCAGACAGTATACAGTGACTGTATATCTTATTTCGCAGTTTCATGTAAATACTACTACTAATAATTTTATATATATATATATATATATATATATATATATATATAAAAATATACATTTTTTAAACATTTTATTTTAAAACTTTAAATTCTAGATTCTTTCCCTTCCTCCCTCATCACCCACCCCCATTGGAAAGACAAGCAATTCAATACAGGCCATTATATGCCTTAAACTATTTTATAAAGGAGAGCATTGTTTAAAAGTAAAAAAGGATGATTTAAATAATTTAAATTAATTTTTTTAATAAATAAAAATCACGTAGCTAAGAATATAAAGAATGCAGAAAATTTGGGGAAAAAATTTTCACAGACTGGGTTGGAACGTTGCTGTGATTTAGGAAATGATGAATTGTTTGATTTGGGGAAAAAAAAAAAACATGGAAAGACTTGGACCTACAAAGTAAGACGCTATCCCACTTTCAGAGAAACAGATTACAGGTGGAATTAAGAATAGTAAACTCGCATGTGTTTGTGTGTGTGTGTGTGTATGTGTGTGTGTGTGTGTGTTTATAGATATCTGTGTCTATATATCCACACCTAACTGTAGCCTTCTTCAGGCTGGGATGGAGGAAGAGGGGAAAAGATAAAGAAAAAAATGCACAGCAGAGAACAAAAGAAAACCAAGGAAGCAAAGAAAAGCTGAGCAATTTTGAGAACAATGTATAGTATTTATTATATAGATTTTCTTGAAATGGAAATTTATCGTATTATGTTGAATCCTCTCTTATGGTCTGCTGTGTTCATGGCAATGTTATTTTTTTTTTTCATTTTGTATTTAAGTTTAAAATTTAAAAAAAAATTTACAAAAAAATATGAAGCTCAGGATCTTGTTTTTGGAAGGTTATAAAAACCCAGCCCTGCAGAACTATACCAGGGAAAAGTATTGTTAAGAAAAGAAAGAAACCCTCAAATTATTCTGTCTTGCATTGCTAGGAAGAGGTAAGTCTATCAAAGCTGATCATCACAAATGTTGTTGTCACTGTGTACAATGTTCTTCTGGTTCTGCTCCCCTCACTTATCATTAGTTTATGCAAGTCTTTCCAGGTTTCTCTGAAGTCTGCCGGTTCATTATTTCTTATAGCACAATAGTATTCCATTACCTTCATATATCACAATTTGTTCATCCCTTCCCCAAGTGATGGGCATCCCCTCATTTTCCAATTCTTTGCCACCACAAAAAGAGCTGCTATAAACATTTTTGTACTTGTGGGTCCTTTGTCCATTTGTATAATCTTTTTGAGATATAGCCCTAGAGGCTGTATTGCTTGGTCAAAAGGTATGCACGTTTTGTATAGCCCTTTGGGCATATTTCCTTAATAGCAGGATCTGAGCTACCATTTAAAAGGAGACAGTTGGGCTATCTAGTGCTTCACTTGCCCTCCCATTCCAGATTTTTCGGTCCTAGTTATGAGTTCAATTCAAACTTTTTGTTATCAATCATCAAAACAGCTTGCACTGATCATTTGGCATTTAGCAAAGTACTCACAACAGTCCTGTGAGGCAATAGCAAAATAATTACATATCCTATTTTATAAATATCAATAATAATGACTTATATAGCACTTTGAGATTTGTAAAGCAGATATACAAAGATCTCATTTTATATTCACAAGAACCTGGGAAATAGGTGTTATTATCATTGTCATTTGACAAGTAGTTGGCTTCCCTGGGATCACACAGCTAGTTAGTGTCAGAAGCCAATTATGAAATTGTCTTCCTGACTCTAGGTCCTGTGGACTACCCATTGTGTCACCTACCTGTATTAAAAAAAAAAAAAAAAAAGAGATTACTCCAATGAACCTTTAGTTGGATATTCTTTACTTTAGATTCCGTTCATTCTTTTCTGCTTGTCCTTTGTGTTTTTTATCCATGTCTTCCCCAAAGTACCCTACAGGGCATCCATCCAACATGCAGGGAAGTCCTCTTGACATCACTGTGATACTGCTAGGGTTCTGAGTCTGTCAGTCACTGATGATTGTTTTTTGTGACCTTCCAATTTCCTTTGGATGGGACCTTTTCAAAATGGAACCTATTACTCAATTTCTGTTTAATTGATTACAGTATATTTCAGCTTTCTCAAATCCACCATATGACTCCCCTTTTACAAGTAAACAGAGTGACCAAGTCAACAACCCAACCCAGATCTTCTGACCCCATCATCCCCGTGCCTTACCTCTCCATACGCCACCTCTCTGAGGTTTAAACAACCATTAAATAGTAACAAGCAATTGAAAAGAGCTAAGCTATAACAATACTGGACACTGTTATTTCTCCTTCATAAGCCTAAAGCTTTGGACAGCCATGGAAGTTAGAAGTTTACTTGCATCTGAAGATAACCCACATATAAATATTTACACATAGAGTTGGCAAATAGGCTTTCAATTTCTGGAGAAGTATACTTCCTTATAAACCAATTGCTTCAGGTTTTATTGTATGTTGGTTGAGGTTAAGAACAGCATTGTTTAAATCCCCTCTAATTGTTGAGAAACATGTTGAGGAGGTGATTAGAAGTAAAAACAGCTGTGTATCTCCTGCACATAATCCTGGAAAGATTCATTTTCCTTCCTTGCTGCCTGTCATAGCGAATAAATAGGCTGTTAGTTTATCTGTGATAAATGCACTCTGTTTAATGCAATGGGACAGTCCCTTAATTTCAACACTTAGCAGAGTGTCAGGCTAAATCTCCTTCAGCTGATTTAATTAGCAACATCTCCATGTTAATCAATTTGCAATTAAACTTTTGGAGGCTCCACAGTTTGGAGGGGGGGGAAAGTATATATAATCCTTTCACCAAACAAAAAAAAAAATTAGAATTAGCTCAGCAATAAAAAGTAATTTGCATGTTTTTTTTAGTAAATGTGTTAAACAGCTGATGAATTATTCAACGCTCAATGTCTGTGGCAGATCTGCAGATTTTAATGAGCTTTCCTAATTTGACTTCCCTACCAAATTATGCTGTTTTCATGTATGTTTATTAATTGAAAAGTGTTCATTAGTAAAATTTATTCATCAGTACACCATATCTTACTATTAAGGAGAACTGTGTATTCCAGATGCCAGGAGTTCTGGAACCAGAGGTATAGGAGCAATCCTCCCAGGGACAGAAATAGATTTATGCCTGGTATTCACTTTGTTGCCACATCCCGTGATGAGGAGTAAAATATCAGTAGAAATCTCCTTTT
Source organism: Pseudochirops corinnae (assembly GCA_028646515.1). Taxonomy (NCBI): domain Eukaryota; kingdom Metazoa; phylum Chordata; class Mammalia; order Diprotodontia; family Pseudocheiridae; genus Pseudochirops; species Pseudochirops corinnae. The sequence goes on from CM053592.1 coordinate 164,083,848, forward strand.
GTGTTCTCTCCCTCCATTGAAGTCATGAATACCTCCATGTGGCAAGCAATTATAGTGAAACCAATTAGAAATACCTTTCTCAAAGCTCTGAGGCTATTTTCATTTGTCTCACCCTTGAGCTGTCTGTCTCAAAGTTACAGCATTAAGGAAGGTTGTTGCACAGGGCCATTCTCTTTATTTCCTTGGAAGAATAGAAACCAATTATTGTTTCTTGGATATATAGCCTGATGGTGTAATTGACAGATCGGGTTCTATTTGGCTACAAGTATGGAGAATGAGACTGTGATCCCCTTGATCAAGAGCGTAATTCCCTCTACCACTTAAGGTCAGCATCTTCATGATAACTTATAGAGTTAGAAAGCTGCCTAGTATGGACAGGTTAAGTGACTTGCATAGTGTCACATAAGCAATATGTGGCAGTATTGGGGATTAAATTCAAGTCTTCCTGTCTCTGGGAATAGCTTCCTATCTACAATACACTTTCTCTCTATTTATTCAGAATATATTTTCATCTGATTAATACTAAGTGATGCCATTCTTGACAATCCAAGGTATGCTACCAAATACTAATATTTTTAAGAGCATTTTATCACATTTTGGGGTTATTCAATCTGTGAAATTACTCAGCTGTCCATTTGGGTTTGGATCCATACCTCTGAGGACATTTCTGACACCAGGCAGTAACACAAGGTGCATCTACCGCTCAAGGACTTTTGGATCAGTAATTAGTTTTATTCTTTCTTCCTGAGGCCTATATCTGTGTCTGAGTCCCTATTGATGAGACCTTGATCCATTGCTGGGAAAATATTTAAATTTTGGTTACTTGATAATGAATGTTACTATCAGCACACACTTATATAGATAAATATAAAGTGTGTGCATGTGTGTGTGTGTATGTGCATTCGTGCATGGGCTAGGGGGTAGGCAGATAAGTTGTGTCCTGGATAGAGTGCTGGGCCTGGAGTCTGGAAGACAATATCAGATGTGGTCTCAGAGACTTACTAGTTTTGTGACCTCTGTCTGCCTCACTTTCCTCATCTGTAGGCTAGAAATAATAATAATATCTACCTGGCAATGTTGTTTTGAGAATCAGACGAGATAATAATTGTAAAACTCTTAGCACTGTACCTAAAACATAGTAACTGCTTTATAAATGGTAGCAATTATTTCTAGCTATTTTATATGTGCATGTGTATATATGCACACACACACAGAGATGTGCAAATACACATGCACACACAGAGATGTGCATGCGTAAACACACATACACACACATCTTTTTGTGTTTCTACAGTGTTTTCAGATTTCTATAGTACTGTCCTAACAGAAACTCTTGAGTTTGATAGTAAAGTTATCATTTTTGTTTGATAAATGAAAAAAACTGAGACTTTTTGTGGATAATTGACTTGACTGTGGTCACCTAGGTAATAAATGTCTGAGGCTGACTTTGAGTGCAGGTCTACTAACTTCATATCTTTTTCTACTATGACATATCAGGTAGACCCTGTGCCTAGGTCTCTAACCATTGCTTTTTATCTCAGTTTATGTTCCTGATTGTTAGCCACTGTCCTCTCAGGCATCTGGAGTATAGACTTTAACTTTTTTAACTAATTGATCCTTGCTTTGATTGACATCTCTAGATTGACCTCTAACCCCTTGACAAGAACTTCAAGGTAGCACATCTTCTCATCCCTAGTCTATGCAAATGTGCACTGATGCATCAACACACACATCCTTTTGTACCATGAACAAACATATCCTTTTGTCACCCAAGGTCAAGTATGACTCCCTCTGCTGATAGAACATTTCAGACTTTCAAAACATGGGCCTCTATAGTCAGCCCCTAATTCTCTTACGGATTTCTGAGCATATTTGCTGCATGTCCAACCTCAGTTAAGATGAAAAATAGCTGGTCAGCATCCTCCATGTAATCATATAACTTGCTGCTTCCAATCAACATGGCGGTGATGGATGTGTGGTTTTACTTCTCCTTGTAAAGAACTGACCTATTGATTATGATCAGTCCAGTAATATCTTTTGTCAACAAATTTTTTTAATATTTTTTTTCCTGATGGAAAGTATATAAAATGTATGCACTTTTCTAGTAAGTAAGCTTTATTTTTTTTAATTTTAATAAAACATTCAGTAGGAACATCAGACAAAAATGACAAAAATGCATAAAATGCAGTGATTGTGAACATAGCATAAATGTCATTAGAAGATATCATTGATGACAGATTGGAAACCAGGGGACTTCCAGGAACCAAGATAGAGGAGTAAGCAGCGAATCACTGTAACTCTCACATTTTCACCTCCAAACAAACATAAAATAGAATCCAAAAACAAATCCTGGAATAGAAGAAGCAGAAAAAATGGAGCTAAATAGTGTTTTAGTCCAAGAAACTTGGAGGTTCAGCAGGAAAGGTCTCTGTCACTTGGGTAAAAAGGAAATAAAGTCTAGCATAGAAAACTTCCCATCAAGTTAGCAGCAAATCAGGAAGAGATTCTGAGCCACAGTATGGTGGAGCAAACAATTACCAACACCAGGACCCCCTATGTGCCCAACATAGCCAAAGGAACTGGCAAACTCCAACTCTGAGGATTGCTAAGTGCTTCAGCATAGCCCTGGGCAAACAAATTCATCATAGCCCCTGGGAAATTCAGAAACACTAACATCAGTCTCAGCACCTGCCAGACACAAGCACTAGCACCCTAGATCAGCAACAGGTGTACTGCCAGACTCCTATAGCCTCCAGCAGTGCCACCCACCTTCTATCCCATCCCATTAGCACAACATCATACATCAGGTCCCTCATGGGCCTCAAGGTAACATCAGTGCAGCACCAAGTAAATAGCTAGGATCTGCAGCTTCTGGTACAAGAAGCCTGAGACAGTGAGTGTCCTTTTGACCCTGGCAGCAGAGCTCAAATGTAAAAGAAAGAAAAAAAAGTGCTAAAAAGATGAGAAAACAACAAACAACAACAACAACAACAAAGAATCTCATCACAGAAAGTATTATGGTGACAGGGAAGACCAGGACACAAGGGCAAGAATTCCAAAACACCTATGGACAAAACCACAAAGAAAAGTGGAAAATAGTCTCAAGCCCAGAAAGAACTCATGGAAAAGCTCAAAAAGGAGCTTCAAAAATCATGTAAGAGAGGTAGCGGAAAAATTGGGAAAAGAAATGACAGTGATGCTAAAGAATTATGAACAAAAAAAAAGTCTATAGTTTGGAAAAAAAGAAAACAACTGCTTAAAAAGTAAAATTGGCTAAATGAAAAAGGAGATAAAAATTCACTGAAGAAAACAATTCCTTAAAAAGTAGAGTTGGACAAATAGAAAAGGAAGGACAAAAACTAATTGAGGAAAATAACCCCTTAAAATTTAGAATTGGGCAAGTTTTAGCTAATGACTCTATGAGACATCAAGAATTGATGAAACAGATTCAGAAGAATGAAAAAAATAGGAAAAAATCCATAAAAGCCTCATTGGAAAAATAACTGACTTGGAAAGTAGATCCAGGAGAGGTAAAATCAGAGTCATTGGTCTCTCTAGAAATCATAATCAAAAGCATTACCTGGACAGCATCTTTCAAGAAATCAAAGAAAAATCTCCCAGTGTCATGAAATCAGTGGGTAAAATATGCATTGAAAGAATCTACACCTTGCATGTCAGGAAAGAGATCCTAAAACAAAAACCCCAAGGGATATTAGAGCCAAATTATAGAACTATCTAGTAAGGGAAAAAGAAACTACAAGTAGCCAGAAAGAAATAGTTCAAATATCAGAAAGCCACAATCAGGATTACATCACATGGCAGCTTCTACATTAAAGGATCAGAAGTCATGGAACATGATATTCTGGCAGACAAAAGAGTCAGGACTACAACCCAGAGTCACCTACCTGGAGAAATTAAGCATAATACATAAAGGAAAAATATCATTTATTGAAATAGAAGGATTTCAAGCTTTCATAATAAGACTAGAATTGAACAAAAAATTTAATCTCCAATATCAAGACCCAAGAGAAGCCTACAAAGGGAAAAGAAAGGATAAAGGATTCAGTAGAACTTAACTGTTTACATGCCAACATGGGAATATGACACTCACGATTCTTGAAAATTATATCACTAAAATACAGTTAGAAGAAATATACATAGAAAGAGGGTGCAGGCGTAATGTGAATTTGAGGGAATGAGATAAAAAATAATTAAGGGATAAGAAAGAGGATTATACTGGGTGCAGGGGAAAGGAAGAAGTAGAATGGGGTAAATTATTTCACATGAAGAGTCATGAAAAATCTATTTCAGTATAGGGAAAGATGCGAGGGCAGGTGATGAATTTCTCATGAACCTTACTTTCATCAGTATTGGCTCAAAGAGGCAATAATATACACTGTCAGTTGAATATAGAAAGCTGTCTCACCTAAAAAGAAAGTAGGAGAGGAGAAGTTTAAGTAAAGGATAGGGGGACTGACAGAAGAGAAGGCAGACCAGGGGAAGTGGTAGATAGAAATAATAAAATGTATAGGAGGAAGAGGTGAAAGGAGAAAGATGAGAGACAGGAAGAAGAATAGGATAGAATGAAATACAGTAATCATCTGTTAATGGGACGAACTCTTCCTTAAAACAGAAGCAGATACTAGAGTAGATAAAAAAACTAGAATCCTAGGATAAGCTGTTTATAAGAAACACAATTGAAGCAGAGAAACACACAGAGCAGAATCGGTTATGCTTCAGCTGAAGTTAAAAAAAGAAGGCAAGGATAGCAAACCTGATCTCAGATAAAAAAAATAAAAACCCCAAAACAAAAATACAGCTAATTAAAAGAGATAAAGAAGGAAACTACATCTTGCTGAAAGGTACCACAGACAATGAAGTAATATCAATCCTAAACATATATGGACCAAGTGATATAGCATCAAAATTCTTAGAGGAGAAGGTAAGTGAATTACAGTTTTGTGACTAAGCAAGAGATATAGAACATTACTAAATATAAAATGTATAATTTGATTATATTAAATTAAAAAGCTTTTGCATAAAAATAATGCACCAAGATTAGAAGGAAAGCAGAAAGCTAAGAAATAATCTTTACAGTAATTGTCTCTGATAACTGCCTTATTCCTCAAATATATAGAGAACCAAATGAAATTTACAAGAATACAAGCCATTCTCCAATCAATAAATGGGCAAAGGATATGAACAGACACTTTTTAAATGAAGAAAACAAAAGCATCTATAGGCATATGAAGAAGTGCTCTAAAATACTTTTGACTAGAGAAAAGCAAATTAAAACAACACATCTATCATATTGGCTAATATAACAAAAAAGGGAAATGATAAATGTTGGAGATAATGTGGGAAATTTGGGACACTCATGCACTGTTGGAGTTATGAACTGATCCATCCATTCTGAAGAGCAATTTGACCCCAAAGGGGAAGCAAGCTGTGCATACCTTTTGATCGAGCAATACCACTACTAGGTCTGTATCTGAAAGAGATTATTAAAAAAAAAAAGGGGGCCGGACCTACATATGAAAAATCTTCAAAGTAGCCCTTTTTGTGGTGGCAGAATATTTGAAATTGAGGAAATGCCCTCCAATTAAGGAATGGCTGAACAAGCTGTGGTATATGAATATTACAGTATACTATTGGGCAATGAGAAATTATGAACAGGCAGATTTCAGAAAATCCTGGAAAGAACTGTATGAACTGATGAAAAGTGAAATGAGCAGAATCAGGAAAACATTGTACATAGTATCATCAACATCGTTTGGGGATAAGCAGTGAAAGACTTAGCTCTTCTCAGCAACTCAATGATCAACAAATACAAAAGACTCATGAAGAAAAATGCTATCCATATCCAAATAGAGAACTGATAGACTCTAAATGCTGTAGAAAAATACTTTTTCCACTTAAGTTTATTCTTTCTGGTGTTTTTTTTTTTTCCTTTTGATTTGTTTCTTCTTTTACAACTATGACTAATATGGAAATATGTTTTACATGATACATATATATAACCTATATCAAACTGCCTACCATTTTAGGAAGAAGGGAGGGAAATGAGGGAGGTAGGGAGAAAAATTTGGAACTCAAAATCTTGTAAAAATGAATGATAAAAATTGTCTTAACATATAATTGAGAAAAAATAAAATACTATTTAAGATTAAAAAAAATAAAAGATCACTTTTAAAACAATAACTTACCACAAGAGGTTGTAGAATAAGTGATCCAAGCTTGGAAGTGGAAGATATCTGGGTTCAGATCCCACCTCCAACATTAGCTGTGTGACCATTGGCAAATCATTCTGTTCTTTGGAGATTCAGTTTTCTCAATTCACCAGATATTTATTAAATCCTGCTTGTATGCCAGGGACATTTGGCTAGGTACTGGAGATTTAAAAAAAAAAAAAAAAAACAACAGTAACAAAATTCCCCATCTCATCATAGGTCATTCAGTATGCAGTGGAAATATAGTAAGTACATAGATATTTGAGTACAAAGGAATACAAACTAATTTTAAGAGGGGCAATTATAATAAGTAGGAGGATTAGAAAAGGGCTTCTGTAGGTTAGGTATCTGTGCTGTGTTTGAAGGAGATTCTGTGTTCTTAAGACTCACAGGTGGGTAGGGATTTCATTCCAGGCATTGAGAATGGGCAAAAGCACTAAAGCAAAAGTGATAAAATGAATCCCGTGGCTTCCATTAATCTGGGCCCTCTTGAATGAGAGTATGTCATGAAATCACAGACAGGGAGGGATCTTAATCCTTTACTTAGATTTCATATTTTCTAAATGAGGAGATTAGGGGCCAGAGAAGTGAATCGTACCAGATCACATAGAACATGAGTTGCTCTTCAATAGTTTCATTAAAAGTTGACTGGAAATATAAAAGATCAGCTTATCTTATTTGTTGATGATAATGTTATGCCTGTAAAATGGGAATAATCCAACCCTGTAGGACCTACCTGATAGGGTTGTTGTGATGCTCAAGTGAGAGAATTTTGTAAAATGTATCATAAACTATAGAGTACCATATTAATATCAGCCTTCCTTTGGTATGGGAAGGTTTACTTCATATTTAAGGTTTTATAATACCACATATGGCTAAAAGGCTCATCCAATGCCACAAGTCCTATATATGAGAGAAACAGAACACAACCCTAGGTTTTCTGAATTCAAGTGTTGGTATTCTTTGATACATAGATAGATAGATGGATAGATAGATAGATAGATAGATAGATATGCTACACTCTACCATTCTTGATTCTACATTGTTGGAAATGGGGGCAGGCATAAGACATTGGGATAAATTGGTACTCATTGGTTTTTGGTCCCTTTGATTTTGAGCAAACTATATCTTCTGACTTTTTATGATCATAAGGTCATTCTCTGGTCAAAAGAATAAGGAAAAGAAAGTCTCTTTCCCAAACAGGCAGCTCTTTCAGGGACTTAACTAGAATTCTTTTATCACTAGACTGTCTTACTCTTGGAATTCCTGATTCCAAGATAACTTCTAATAATTTTTATCAAATACCTAAAATACATGATCATTTTTTCATCCAGTAAAATACTTCTCTGTATCATCTAAGTCCAAACAATAATTTTATTCCTTCTAAATTGATTAAAACTGTTTTTTTTTTACTTAGTTTAATGATATCAAATGACTGATTCAGAAGAGGTGCCCTCACCTGATATAAGTAGAAAGGCTAGAATATCTTGTTACTTTTTTGGGGATAAGGATATTAATTCAGTTGACCCCATGGCTGTAAGCATATTCTATTGTGGAAGATAGCAAATACATATGTAAGTATATTATACAGAATAAATATAAAGAGAATAAACACAAATAAATGCATAGTAGTTAAATAAAAAAAGTAGGTTGCAAATAAGTACATGAGCAGTTGGGGAGATCAAAAAAGGATTCAGGGATAATGTAATGCTGGAGTTCCATTTCAAAGGAAGAGAAAGATTTTGTGAAGCCAAACTGAGGTGAATGTGGATTTTAGGAATGGGGAATGGCCAGTGTTAAGTTACAGAGATAAGAGGTGTAGGGCTTCTGTGAGGCATGGGGAAAAATATGAGTTTGATTGCAGAGTTCCAGAGAGAAAGTAATATCCAGTGATGTAATGCCAAGCAAAGGCAACTTCCAAGGTTCAGATTACCAGCATAGTAAACCCCATTTATTCAGCAAACATTCACAGAACAGAAAAAGTCAAAATACAGTGTAACTTGTTCCTTTAGCAAGTTTTCAATTCGATCCAGGTACTACTCCACCCCCAGACAGTACTTTCATTTAGTCAGTCAAAAGTCTCTTCTCAAATGGAGATTAGTCTCTAAACATACACAAAATACATTCATTTGGTCAGTCATTCAAAGGCTTCCCACCCCAGAATCTCAAAGGAGCAGCAGAGCACAAAAGGCCATCCACCCTTAAGTTACAGCAAGGTTAAGATATCATCTCAGCATTGAATACCCACAGAACAGGCCTTCTTTCATCTTCACTCAAGGCAAGCCCTCAGCAATCTCAGTTCCTGGGTAGACAAGGCTCAACAAAGCCATAGCCAGGGTCCTTATCAAGTCACCCTCTGCCTGTAGAACAGTCCCACAACCCTTAAAACTTCAGTAAGGCCCTCTTCCAGGATTTCTGTGCAGGTACCACAAGAAAATCCTCCTTCAGGGCTTCTGAACCAACAGCCATGTTCTACGACCTCTACAACAGCAGCACTGTTGTTCACCATCAGGTGAATCTGGCAAAACAACATCAAAACAGACAGACAAAATACTGGCATCACAGCCATGCCTCCTCAGTTCTTGGCAGTTCTGGGTGGCAGTTCCAATGGGTTCTTAGTAGTCTTTCTCTCAGCAACTCAGGCTCCACAATACTGGATACTGCTCTCCCAAAGTCCTTCTGGCCTTCTCTAGGCATGGGCCTCTCTCCCAATTCACAGCTCCTCCCACTTCAGCCCTCTCTCTTCACATCAACAAGTCCATCCCACAAGTGGGATTCACAAGCTCTGGGTTTTAACACTCAACCCAAAAACAAAGCTAATACAGGGACATCTCCAAATTCCATTACCAATACAAATGATAATGGAAGAACAGGTTGAGACCCAATTGTAAAGGACTTAAGAAGCTGATTTCTATTTTATCCTTGAGGTAATAAGGAACCAGTGAATGATTGGCTGGAGAATAATAATCATATCTGATTATATGGAAAATAAACGGGAAATGATTTTGGTAGCAGTGTTTAGGATGATCTAGAATGTCAAGTTACTTGAGGTAGGTAAGAGGTGATGAGGACATGAGCTAAGTTGGTAGCTTTATGAATTGAGAGATAGTAATAGAGGTTGAGAGATGTTGCGGATGTCACAACAGCAAGATATGAACACAGATTGGATGTGTGGGATGACAGGAAATGAGGAGTTGAAGATAATGATGATATTAGAAACCTGGGAGAATGGTGGTACCTTTTGACAGATAGAGTGAAGTGAATGAAGGAAAAAAAAAAGTTTTCAGGGAAGATAATGAAACTTCAAGTATTTGAAGGATTGTTACCTGGTGAAAGAAATAAACTTATTGTCTAGGGGAGATGGCATGGAGCAGTGGAATGAACACTAAGCTTGCTTGCCATTTGGAATATGTGAATGAAATTCTGTTAATTAGTTAATACTTTTGTGACCTCATGTCATTATCATCAGTGTTGCTATCCCTGCTCAACCAAAGCCACTATCATTGTTAGCATGTATTTTAACTCAATAAGGTTAACAAAGGGATATACTAATGTATATCTATCTATCTATCTGACTATCTATCTATCTATCTATCTATCTATCTATCTATCTTTCTCTCTATCTATCTATCAATCTATCATCTCTTCTATCTTTCTATTTTTCTATCTTTCTATCTATCTATTCAACCTGTCAGGGCTTCTGTATTCAGATTTATAAAATAAGGAAGTTGGACTCAGAATCAAAGTTTTAGTCCTAAGTCCCTGATTCTCTGAACTTCTATTTCAGTCAAAGAATTAATAGGAATTAAGATGAGGAAATTGTTGAAGAATGATTAATTCTAATTCATACAAAATTGTTGAAAAAATAGGTGAGAAAGTTCTGCCAAATTGCTTTAGTTTTGATAACTAAACCAGGAAGAACAGAAACAGAGAAAGAAAACTAAAGGCAATTTCCTTAGTAAATAAGGATGCAACAATTTTAAATAAAATATTAACAAGGAGGTTATAGCATTATGATACAAAGATGATACACCATGACAAGGCAGTTTTTATACAGGAATGCAGAACTTGTTTAGTATTAGGAAAATTAAGTATAATTGACATAGCAATAAGAGAAAATTATATTATATGAACAGATGAAGAAATGCTTGTGGCAAAAAATCCGTTCTTATTAATAATGTTAGAAAGTACAGAAATAAGTGGAACTTTCTTAAAATGGCATCTAGTATACACCTAAACCAAAAAGCAAGCTTTATCTGTATTGAATGAACTAGAAGCCTTTCCAGTAAGATCAGGAGTGAAACAAAGATGTGCATTATCACCTTTATTATTTAACATTTTATTACTAATTCTAGCTATAGCAATAGGAATAAGACATTGAAAGAATAAAAGTAGGCAAAGAGGAAACAAAACTTTTAGTCTTTGTAAACAATATTATGTGCTTAGAGAATCAACTAAAAAACAGGTGAAACAATTAACAAGTTTAGCAAAGTTGCAAAATATAAAATAAACTGATGGAAATCATTAGCCTTTCTGTATACTACCAAAAAAAAAAAAAGAGAGAGAGAGAGAAATTCCGTTAAAGACAACTAGTTTTTATTAAACACTTAGGAGGATACATGGCAAGACAAATCCAGGGACTATATGAACACAATTACACAAAATTTTTGAGAAAATTAAGACAGATCCAAACTAGAGAAATAACAATTATTCAAGGGTCGGTGAAGGCAATATAATGATAAGGACAATACTAACTATTTTTATTTACTTATTCATAGCCATAACAATCACATTAGTGAATAATTATTTCATAGAACCAAGAAAAATAACAAAATATGGAAAAAAAAAGTCAGAAATGTCAAGGGAATCAATAAAAATAGAAATTATGAATGAAGGCAGTAATACTAGATTTCAAACTATCTTACAAAGTGGTAATCATCAAAATGATCTGGTACTTGTTATTATTTATTTATTCATTCATTTATTTATCTATCTATGTTTCTATCCATTTATTCATTTATTTATTTATTTCTTCATTTACTTGTTTATCTATTTATTTACTTTTAGATAACAACATTCAGTTTCACAATCCCTTGAGATCCAAATTTTCTTCCCCTCCACCACACAGAGACATGCAATCTGATATAGGTTCTACAAATACCTTCATGTTAAATATTGGTCAAGTTATAAGGAAGAATTGTAACCAATGGAATTAACAACAAGAAAGAAAGAATGAAACAAAACAAAGCACAGAAGAGAGAGAGACCGAGTAGTTTGCTTCAATCTGCATTCAGATTCTATAGTTCTTTTCTCTGGATGTGGATATCCCATTCCATCACTGAGTCTTTTGGAGTTGTTGATCTGGTACTTGTTAAGAAATAAATCTGAAGGTCAGTGGAATGGATTACGTACACAATATACAGTAGTAAATGATCATAGTAAAGTTAATCCAAATATGATAAGCCCAAATATCTAAACCTTTGGGGAGAAAAACCCATTATTTGGTAAAAGTTGCAGAGAAAATTAGAATGCAGTTTGGCAGAAAATAGGTATAAACCAATATTTCATACCAATATCAACATAAGGTTAAGATGGATATATGATTTAAATATAATGGATAAACAAAATAGGAGAATATGCAAAATTTTACATGTCAGATACATGGATTAGGGAATAGTTTATTACCAAAGAGATAAAGAGTATTATAAGAAATAAAATAGATAATTTTGGTTACATGAAATTAAGAAATCTGTTCACTGATGACACCAATGTAGCCAAAATTAGAAGAAAACAAAAAAAAAAGTAGAAAAAATGTATAGTATTTTTATTTTTTTTTTATAAAGGCTTCCCTTCTCAAGTATAAAGGTGACTGAGTAAAATTTATAAAAAAGAAGAGCCACTAAACAATTGATAAATGCCAAAGGTTATGAACAGCATTTTGGGGAAGAAATTAAAGCTATCAATAGTCATATACAATGCTCTAAATCAGTATTCATGGGGAAATGGCTAAACAAGTTGTGGCATATAATTGTGAGGGAATATTATTTTACTATAAGAAATAACACCCAGAATGCTCCCAGAAAAACCTTGAAAGAACTGATGCAAAATGAAATCAGGCAGAACCAGGAGAAGATTGCATTCAATGGCAGCAATAATTTACAATGAGCAAATTTGAATGATTTAAGTATTCTCAGCAATGTAATGATCCAAGGCAATTTTGAAGGACTTAACGAAGGAAAATGCTATAGATATCAGAGAATGAACTGGAGTTTGAATGCCGATTGAATTATCCTTTTTTTTTTGAATTTTTTTTGGGGGGGGGGTGGGTCTCTTTTTTTTCTTTTTACAATACGAGTGATATGGAAATTTGTATTGGATGAGTACACATGTATAACCTATATCAAATTGCTTTGACTTCTCAGTGAGGTGGGAGGGAAAGGAGGACAAAAATTTCAAATTAAAAATTAAGAAAAAAGATATGTTAAAATTATTTTTGCATGCAATTGGGAAAAATAAAATAGTAAAGTAAAAACAAAAATGAATTCCCCAAAGGGACAAGTAACCAACAAAACTATCAAATCCAAGGTCATGGAAACTACACCTCTCTGCCTAGGTAAGCTAGATTTTTAATTCAATAAGAACAGTATGCTCTCGGTGCTAATGCTAATATGTCTTACCTCCTGGTTCTGTGTCCCTGGGCAATCGGCATAATAGAAGAATCATTTTAGGATCACTCTATTTTTGCAGAATTGTTATCAGCCCCTCCAAGTCAAGGCTCAGCAAATCTAGGAATTCATGCTGAGTGCTTTAAGGTTTCCCATTTGAAAAAGAGAGCAAATTGTTCAAACAAAGAATAGATTTTGGCTGAAGTCCAGAATAAAACAGCAAAGCAGCAATCTCTAATAGAATAGGATTTTTAAAAAGAGAAACAGCAGATAATGTCCTTTCAAATTCTAATCTTCCGTATATTTTTTGGAGTATCTGCTTGCTTATATGACATGAAGTTTTCATTTTTTTTTTCCTCTTGTCCCCTAAAACCACTCTGTGTTAGCACTGGAACTGGTAGCATAAGACAACAAGTACAGAGAGTAAAGGACCACCTTATCACTAGTCTGATATCACCTGCTGGTAAATAGTCCTCCAAAGACGTTGGTGAGTCATGTCTAGTTCTTCATGATCCTGTGGATAATACTGTCCCTGGGATTTTCTTGGCAAAGTTATTGGAGTGGTTTACTCTTCCTTTCTTCTTAATCCAGTAGATAAAGACAAATGCTGGTTAAGTGACTTGGCCAGGGTCAAAAACTAGTAGGTGTCTGAGGTCACATTTGAACTCAGATCTTCCTGACTCCATGCCCTGCACTCAAGCTAGTGAGCAACCTTGTTGTCTTCAAGAAAAAATAGGTTAAATTACTTGCCCAGGGTCATACAGCTAGCTGTCTGAGGCCAGATTTGAACTCAGTTCTTCCCGACTCCCTGCCCAATGCTTTATTTACTGAGCCACCTAGATGGATGGTGATAGACTCTGTACAGTCTTACAGAGTGGAGAGGAGTAGATCAGGGGGATCTTTCTCCTGCCTTAGCATGAGGAAGACTTGGGTTCACATTTTGTCTCTCATGCTCACTAGCCTAGTGATCCTGGACACATCACTTGACTTTCTTTGTCTCTGGCAACTGCTAGGAGTTATCTAACAGTCTAATTATGGTAAAAAGCACTCTAGTACCAGAAAACTCTTACATTAAGAAAAAAAAAATCACACAAAGTGCCTTCACATAGTAAAATACTGAAACAAAAGTAAAAATAATGCATTCATCCTTTCTTGTTGATGATTAGACAGTGATTTTCAAGGCTCTTCTGAGAGGGGATAGGGGATCACTTCAGTGGTGACTGAGTCCAGGACATCCAGTCAAAGCCTAAAGACATTTCTCGAGCCTCTCTTATAAGTTATTGGGATACTTGGGATTTTGTGCATGGTGTCAGGATGCAAAGGATCACAGAATTGAAGGGGGATGTATATTCCGTCTAACCCATCCTTCTCATTCAACAGTTGAGAAAAATGGTGGCTACAGAGACTAAGTGATTTACCCAGGTCCATGTAGATCAAGGCATGCTGTAAAGCCTGGTCTTCTGACTCATCCATCATTGCCCTTTCCAGTGTACCTCACTGGCTTCCTAAGCATATGTTCCAACTGTGTTCCATACCAGTAAAAGCAAGGACCCTTAGGGAATGTCTTTCCTCACTCCCACCCCATACTCATGTATATATGGGTAGAGGAAGAATCTGGGAGAGAGACAGAAATTGGTTACTATCTTTAGAAAACTACTATCAATGATAAGAGAATTAGGGCAGGGTTGGACTTAGACAATTATTATTGATAAGATCCTACTACGTTGGCTTCTTCTTTTTCTCTCACAGAGCGGCAGTATGATGTGCAGAAGGTATTACCAAGCCACTGTAGAATACAGAAAAGGTGAGGGCTTACTGATGAGTATGTGCTTTAAAAGTCCCTACAGCCAAGATATCATTCCCCGTGTACTACCAGGTAGACTTGGAGAAGAGGATAATTTCAGGGAACTTGTAGCTCCTGTATTTCCTCATTTACACATTCCCTGATAGAATCTGCCCAACTGAAATTGTTCTTTTCGTCTGTGACTTCTCACAATTGACATGCTGATATTCTCAGTTACCTCTTGCCTAGGATAGCCTGATAAGGAAAGATATTTGCGGCCAAATCCAGGAGGGGGCTATCCCTTGGCATAATATACTTAGTATACCAATTGAGCTGTAAAATAAATGATGGATAGGTCAGGGATTACTCAAACTGCCAGTGTATAAAATATACACCTTTAATCTATTCATATAGCATACATACCATATTAACCTAAAAATCCATCAAATTATGATTTATTTCTTTAAGACTTTAATATGTTTTCACATCTGAGGACATAATTTTTTTTAAGATTTAAAAATCTTAAAAATTTAAAAGACAATAATATTTTCATATTTGGGGACATAAAAGATTATTTGTCTTATTTACACCCTACTAAAACATTCTTATTTACTTTATATTATCTGTTGATATGGATGGAAATAATAAGTGTCATGAAAAAACATAACAATCCCCATCCCAACAAGATGCTCATATTTTTAATGGCAGTAACTATCAGATACTGCCATAAAAGAAAATGCATGTACTTCAGGAAGCCTATTTGAAAGAGAAACATGAATTATCTATTGGCTCCATAAGATCTTGCTGATCTGGCCCTCCTGTCTAACAAACACAGAAGTATTTGCTACAATGAGGACTAATTGCTGTGCTCTCAGTTTCTTTCACATGAATTTCAACATTAAATATATTATACCTGAGTCTATTCTGTGTTTGCTTCTGATTCTTTGGAGCTGAGTCACTGAATAATGGGAGCCACAATGAAAACCACTTATCCTTTATTAACCATGAAAACAGATCAAGTCTTATTTAATGAAAATTTATGACTTTTTATAATTTTTGCTTCTTTGAAATTCAGGTCACTGGAACTAAGATAATCGGCTCGCTAGGCCTCTGAATCTGTCTAAAAATGAGGCCTTTTTTGTCCAAGAAGACGATCCATTTTTCTTAGTTTTTATTATGAAAAATGAAAACTTTTAGTTAGATGTCTTGGGAGAAAACAAACATCCTGATTGAGTTTTAGAAATAAAGCCCTTTCTAAATGACAATTATGGTACAATAATGGCTTCTAGGCGCAGTCCCTAGACTGAGAGAAATGGTTGAATTTAGATCTACCAAATAAAAAAAGAGGGGAGAACAAGATCTGGATGGTTGACCTCCCAACTCATCAAGAGATTTTGAACCATTCAGCTTGGAGATTACTTCGGTTTCCAGATCTAGGGAATGTAATCTCAGATTGTGAGTTGGAAGGGATATTAGAAAAGATCGAGTTCAATCCATACGTGAAAGCAATATCCATGGTAGCCTAGCAAACAAGGCATTCTCTAGTCTCCACTTGAAGACCTAAAAGGAAGGAAAATTCACAACTTCTCCAGTAAGCCTATTCATCTTTTTTTTTTTTTTTTTAGCCCAAGTCACTATGAATTTTTTTTTTCTTCTTGTTGTTTGGATTTTGTTTTGTGTTGTTTCTTCCCCTAAATCAAGACTTTATTTGTCTCTTGGCAGCTTCTAATAATTTCCCCTGGTTTGACTTTGTGAGATCAAAGAGAATAGTCTAATCTGCCCTCTACATGGCAGTACTTCAGATATGTATGACCAATTATAATATCCCATAATCCACATTTTTTCTTTTCCAGGCTAAATATGTCGTTTCTTCAACCTGTCCTTCATTAGAATGTAAATTCTGAGGACAGAAAATCCTTTTGTCTTTTTTTGTACCCCTAGCTCCTACCACAATGCTTAGCAAAGAGTAGGTACTTAGGAAATGTTTCTTGATCAATTGATATTATTGGAATAATGGAAATAAATTCAAGTTTCAGATATAGCTTCTTATTCCCACAAGCAAGCATTCATGACTATTTTCTATCAAAGATGATTCGGCAACATTACCTTGTAAGAATAGAGATTTATATAACCTATTTCATGAAAAATGGGTATATTCAACCCTTCATCATTAGGAGGGGATGGATGCCCTTGTGAATTGTTTTAGCCTGTCTTCTCTACCTCTTACTCCTTTTTGGGCTAGTCTTACTCATATCACAACGCTAAAAGAGAGTCTTATAAAATCACCTAGTACTATACATTTTATCTATGAAGATACTGGAATGGGTTTGTTAATTTCTCAAATCTTATATATAATCTCTCTGGTATATCTTTGGTGGTTGAAGTATAGAAACAATTCCTCTACAGGAAAGAAGGGAAAATATTAGCCAAATGTGAACTTTATGAAGAGGGATAGTTGGGTAACAGTTTTGTTGATAGTGGAAAAGCCTAAACGAAGGCTTATGAATTATCAATTTGTTGTTGTTGTTGTTGTGAAGTGTGGGTTGTTTTCTCTTCCCTTCCTAGCCTTAACACTCTGGTGCAACTAATTAATATTTTGTAGTTTTATGTGTCCAATAAAATGATGTCCGTGCTTCAAGAAACAAATGTGAATCCAAAAAAAAAAAAAAAAAGCAAAAAAAAAAAAAGCAGGGTGGCTAGGTGGCTAAGGGAATAGGGTACCAGCCCTGGAGTCAGGAAGACCTGAGTTTAAATCCAGCCTCAGACACTTAACACTTTCTAGCCATATGACCTTGGGCAAGTCTCATAACCCCAATTCCCCTGCTTTCCCCCTCCCAAAAAAGCAAAAAACAAAAAAACAAACATGAATTAAGATCTTCTTTAAGGTCATGGGAAATAGGTGTCTTCCTTCTTAGAAGGACTGTACTATATTTAAGGAATCAAGTGTTCTGAACTCCTTTGTGAATGCTGTTCTGATCATGGTCAGAGTATGTTGTTTTTTGTTTTTTGGGGAGAGATCAATGAAATCTAAAACGAAAGATGTTTTCCCCTTTAATTGTTATGAAGGAGAGGACTCTAAAGGCTCAAGGTGATTCCCCAAAATGTCATTGACAGAGAGGGCATTGCAGAAAATACTTTGATTTTCCCGAGTAAAAAGAGTAGTGTCAATGTCAATGGGAAGCACTTTAAAATGAAACATGGCAAGCAAGTTGATCTATATTCTTGTTATGGGAATCTAAAGATCTTCCCTGCCCCTAGGCCCTTTGCTAATGTGGCTACGTGACTTTGAGGACCCTTGGATATTTGAAAGTATACTCTGTTCCCTAATAGGCTGAATGTG
>CM053592.1:164102365-164142103 GCA_028646515.1 Pseudochirops corinnae
TTCCCCCTGAACTAGGTAAATGATATGTTTGATTAAAGTAAGCTTGTTAACCCATTTTGAGTTGCTTTCCTTTAGAAAAGCAGATCTAAGAACCTGTGCTAATAGCCGCCCTAGGTATGCTAGGGTGCTTGCTGTTACAATTCTATAAACCTGAGATGAGATATGAAGCCTTAAACTTGAGAAGTCATTTCTGTTGGTTAATGGAAGTAGTAAGACAAAAAATGGTGATATAAGAAACCAACAACAATAAAAATAAATTTGAGTCTATCATTGGCTACCAGAAATAACAACTTCATTCTGCATGCTGAAAAACTGATAGCAGGATAAATATGGGTACCTAGAGATTATCAATTATTTTGCTTATTTCAAACACTAACAAGAAAAACCAACACATTTTCCTCTATGGGTATTATTTATTAAAAAGATGCCTGGGCTCTGAGTCAGTGTATGTGTGTGTTCAATTTCAGCTTCCTAGCTGTTTTTCTCATCTCGTTTAATTTTTCTGAGCCTTGATTTCCTTATTTGTAAAATGAAAGTAAAATATATATTTAGTATGTTCCTTATAGAGTTTTTGGGAAGATTTTAGGATTCCAGGATCATTAACTTAGAATTGGAAGGAGCTTTAGTTAAAAATAAACTCAATCCATTTATTTCACAAAGGAGAACATTGAGATTAGAGAGGTTAAATGACTTCTGCAGAGTCATATAACTGCTAAGTTCCAGAGGCAGGGTTCAAACCCTGCAGTGCCCAAGTACACATTGAGTAATTGATCCAGTATGCCACACCACTTCTGACAATATTAGAATTGCAAGTTTTTATAAACTTTAACATTCAGGAAAAATGTTAACGGCTATCATCATCATCATGATTAATACCCAGTTCCATTAAACCAATAACGCAGGTAAACAGAGGAGAAACATGATTTTATCCTACGTTGAAATTATTTTTAACTCAATCTAGACAAATGCATTCTCTTTATATAATGTTTAAGAATTTAGTATAAAAGCAGTTTCCTCAGCGAAAATCCTGCTGGCACAGAGGAATACAATGAATGAACATACCTTGGCATCCATTTGGCCATCTAACCAATGATATGAAGTACCTATTCCTTGTTAAAAAAAAAAAAAAACAAAAACCTAAACACAGAGTTGATTAAGCAAGGAGTGTGTGTGTGTGTGTGTGTGTGTCTGTGTGTGTGTCTGTGTGTGTGTGTGCACGTGTGTGTTTGTCCATGTCTCTGTTTGGTGGTGGTGGTGGTAGGAGAAGAGAGATACCCAAAATAAGCAATCAAAAATATTTAGTAATCATGGGTGTGCCAGGCATTGTGCTAATGGTTGGGAAAACAAAGAAACACTAGGGTAGATAGGTGACAAATTAGAGAGATCCCTAGGCCTGGAATCAGGAAGACCTGAGTTCAAATCTCACATAAGACATTTGCTTGAGATGTGGCCCTTGGCAAGTCACTTAACCCCATTTGCTTCAATTTCCTCATGAGTAAAATGAACTGGAAAAGAAAATGGCAAACCTCTCCACTATCTTTGACGAGAAAACCACAAATGGAGTCACAGAGCCCTGGACCCCATTGAAAGAACTCAATAAAAAAACAAAGAAAGATTAAAAGAAAGGTTCTGCCTTCTTGGTGCTTGACATCTACAATGTGTCATAAAGACAATCCAAGTAGACCTGATTATTTCCAAATGATAGATTCAGAAGTTAAAGTGAGAAAATATCTTAGTGGTCCTCAATTTGAACCTGTACTTGTCTCTTCTATAATCTATCCCTTCTATAATTGGCAGTAAGCCGATTAAAATTTTTTTAAATTTATTTTTAGTTTTCAACATTCATTTCCACAAGACTTTGAGTTACAAATTTTCTCCCTGTCTTTCCCCTACCCCCACCCAAAGATAGCAAGCCTATTGAATACTCCTTGCCCCAATCTGTTTTCTCTTATATCCTCCCCCATCCCTACCTTAACTTTCAAGTGGGGCAAGATGGATTTCTGTACCCCAGTGCCAATATATCTTATTCCCCAGTTGCATGAAAAAAAAAACAACAAACCAACCATTTTTTTTAATGGTTTAAAACTTTGATTTCCACATACTTTTCCTTCTTCCCTGTTCACCTACCCCCACTGGGAAGACAAGCAATTCAATAGAAGTTGTACATGTGTAGTTTCGCAAAACATTTCCATACCAGTAATATTGTGAAAATAACTATATTTCCCTCCATCCTATCCTGCCCCTGTCATTCTATTTTCTACTTTATCTCAGTCCTTTTCCAAAACTCTTTTCTTCTAATTACCCTCTCCCCCAACCTGATCTCTTCTCTATCATCCTGCCTCTAATCCCCTTCCCCCTTTCCCTTAATGTAAATTACCCAGTTGAGTGTGTATATTATTCCTTTCTTAAGCCAAAGAGAATAAGGTTGACCCATTCCCTTTCACCTTCCTGCTCTCCCCCCCCATTGTAACTGTTTTCTCTTGCCTCTTTTATATGAGATAATTTACCCTGTTCTATCTCTCCCTTTCTCCTTCTCCCAATAATATTCCTTTCTCAACTCTTAATTTTATTTTTTTAGATAACATCCCTTCATATCCAACTCATCCTGTGCCCTCTATCTATGCATGTACATACATATACACACATAGACACACATACACACTCTTATAAATACAAAAATACATACATATATATGTGTGTATATATATATATATATATCTATATATATATATATGTACACACACACATATTCCCTTCAACTATCCACATACTGAGAAAAGTCACATGAGGTACAATTCTCTTTTTTCCATGTAGGAATATAAATAGTTCAATTTTAATAAGTTCCTTATGATTTCTTTTTCATGTCTACCTTCACATGTTTCTTGTACTTGCAGGTAAAATTTTCTTTTCAGCTCTGGTGTTTTCATCAAGAATCCTCTTGTCCTCTATTTCACTGAATGTGTATTTTTTCCCTTCAAGTATTATACTCAATTTTGCTGTATTGGTGATTCTTGGTTTTAATCCTAGTTCCTTTAACCTCAGGAATACCATATTCCAAGCCACTCTCCCTTAAGGTAGAAGATGCTAAATCTTTTCTTATCCTGACTGTGTTTCCAAGTGCTCAGATTGTTTCTTACTGACTGCTCATAATATTTTCTCCTTGAGAGGTGGAGTCAAGATGGCAGTGTAGAAGCAGGAAAACCCCAAGGACTCCCCCCGTAACCACCTAAAATATCTATAAAATATGACTCTAAACAAATTTTAGAGCTCCAGAATCCACAAAGTGACAGAGAGAAACAAATGTCCCTCTGAAGGTAGCCCAGCAGGCAGAAAGGAAGGGTACATCACAGTATGTTGGGAGCAGAGATCAACCCCACATGAGCCCAAAGTTTAGCCCCAAGGTGACCCCAACCAGAAGGAACAGCTCTGTCAGTCTCCAGAATTATCAACCCATAAATGCAAAAGACAAAGTAAAAGGTCAGTGTGACTCTGCTGGATCTAGGGGATAAGGAGTGCAGTCTAGCCTCTACCTCTGGAGCGAGAAGTGGCAGAAGTGGCAGCCCTGCAGCTGCCTCCATGTGGCAGGTTCAGAGCTCCTGGACCACAGATCATGGTGGGGGGGGAGGGAAAGTGATGATACAGAAGCTAAGCACTCTTGCCTTAACCTGCCTGGATCTGGACTGATGTACTGGGTGGTGGTCCTGATATGTGTGCCCAGTGAGCAAAAGTTGGTGGGGGCTGTAGAGATGGTGGCCTCTTAATAGCTCTGGTAGTTGCAAAAACCACAGCAATTTGGGGCAAAGCTCTTCCCTCTGGAAGCAGAGTTCTACTGTGGCAAAGAGCTCAAAAATCAAGTAATTGACTGGCAACACGAGTGAGCAAAGGAAGCAAAGCAAGCACAGCCACCCAACTTTAGATTCCATTTTAGGGAAAAATGGATCAAAGCATGGAACAGGAGGAAGACAACACAGTCAGAACTCCTGCACCAAAAGCTTCCAAGAAAAAATGAACTAGTTACAGGACATGGAGGAGTTCAAGAAGGATTTTGAAAATCAAGTAAAAGAAGTGGAGGAAAAATTGGGAAGAGAAATGAGAATGATGCAAGAAAATTATGAAAAGAGAGTCAACAACCTGACTGAAGAAAATAACACCTTAAGAAACAGACTAACTCAAATGGCAAAAGTGGCCCACAAAGTTAATGAGGGGAAGAATGCCTGAAAAAGTCAAATTTGCCAGATAGAAACAGAATTTCAAAAGCTCACTGAAGAGAATAATTGCTTCAGAAATAGTTTGGAGCAAATGGAAGCTAATTACTTTATGAGAAATCAGGGAGGGGAGTTAGAAGCACACACTTTTGTAAAGGATCAAAGTAGACAAAGTAGAGAATAGAACAAGTGGGGGGTGGGATAGGATGGAGGGAAATATAGTCAATCTTTCACAACATATCCACTATGGAAATGTTTTGTGTAACTAAACATGTACAACCTATATTGAATTGCTTATCTTCCCAGTAAGGGTGGATGATGAGGGAGGAAGGGAAAGAATCTGGAATCCAAAGTTTTAAAATAAAATGTATAAAAATATTATTATTATTGTTATTGTTGTTGTTATTGTTATTATTATTGTTGTTGTTGTTGTTGTTATTATTTGCATGCAGTTGGGAAATAAGATATACAGGCACTGTGGTATGGAGATCTGTTTTGCCCTGCTGTAAAGTCAGAGAGGGAATGGAAGAGGATATATGAGAGAGCAGATTCGGGGAGGGGGTATACAGTAGGATTGCTGTTTTGAGGTGAAGGGTAGAGGAAAGATGGGGAGAAAATTTGTTTCTCAAAATCTTATGGAAATAAATGATGTAAAATAAAAATAAACATAAAAGTAAATTTTAAAAAATAAAAAATATATATATTTTCTACTTGACCTGGGAACTCTGGAATTTGGTTACAATATTCCTAGGAGTTTTCTTTTTGGCATCTTTTTTCAAGAGGTGATCAGCAAATTCTTTCAATTTCTATTTTGCCATCTGGTTCTAGAATATGAAGGCTATTTTCCTTGAGAATTTTTTGAAAGACAATGTCTAGTTTCTTTTTTTGATCATGGCTTTCATGTAGTCCAATAATTTTTAAATTATCTCTCCTGGATTTTTTTTTTCCTGGTCAGCAGTTTTTCCAATGAGCTAGTTCACATTGCCTTCTATTCTTTTTTTTTTTTTCATTTCTTTGGATGTGTTTTATAATATCTTGATTTCTCATAGAGTCATTAGCTTCCAATTGCTCCATTCTAATCTTGAAGGAGTTATTTTCTTTAGTGAATTTTTGAAATTCCTTTTCCATCTGGCTAATTTGGCTTTTTAAGGCATTCTCCTCATTGGCTTTTTGGGCCTCTTTTGCCATTTGAGTTAGTCTATTTTTTAAGGTATTATTTTCTTCAATGTATTTTTGGTTCTCCTTTAGCAGGCTGTTGACTCACTTTTCATGATTTTCCTGCATCATTCTCATTTCTCTTCTGAACTTTTAATCCACTTCTCTTACTTGATTTTCAAAATTCTTCTTGAGCTCCTCCATGTCCTACAACCAATTCATATTTTTCTTGAAGGCTTTTGATGCAGGAATTTTGACTTTGTTGTCTTCTTTTGGTTCTGTGTTTTAATCCTCTTTTTCCCCCCAAAATGATTCTATGGTCTGATTATACTTCCTATGTTTGTTCATTTTGCCATTCAACTACTTGACTTTTGAGCTCTTCCCGAGGGTAGAACTCTGCTTCCAGAGTGAAGAGTGCTATGTCCCACATTTCTGGGGTTTTGGACAGCTGTTGTCAAAGCTATGAGGAGGATGCCCTTTGTACAGCCACCACAAGCTCTGGCATGCTAGCGTTCTTCACTTCAGGACCAACCCCAGAATGTGACCCAGATCCAAGCAGGTTAAAGCAAGAACTATTACCCTCTGAATGTTCATTTGGTCCCACTACAATCTCTGGGCCAGGAACTCCAGAAGTAGCCATGTGGCAGCAGCTGCAGCAACTTCTGCCACATCTGCTGCAAAGAGGGTAAGAGACAGACCATACTCTTCTCTCACCCAGTTCCAACAGAATTCCCTACTGACCTTTTACTTTCTCTTTGACATTTTTGGGTTGAGGAGTCTGGCAACTGCCACAGCTGCCAGTATTTCACTCTCCTGAAGTCTGCCCAGGCTGGTCTGGGCCACAAGTCTGTGCCACTGCATCTCACACAGGGCTGCACTCAGCTTTCAGCCTGGTGTGATAACCCCTCCCTGTTGTCCTCCCAGGCTACCTTCAGCAGAACATCTGTTTCTCTCTGTGGTTGGAGTGGGAACTCAAGGAAATTCCTGCTTTTACTCCACCTTTTTGCCTTTGCCCCCCTGAATCACAAGTCAATTTAAAAAAAAAAAGACTTTCATTGACCTTATCATTTATTAGGCTTCAAAATAACCCATTCAACTTTTTCACATTTTCAATTATGAGATACTTTTTCCTTTGCTTCAGCCAAAATTTTAACTTTTATGTTTTTTTAAATAACTATACCTTATTTATTTTAACATTATTTTTTAAAGTTTTGAGTTTTCAGTGCTCTGTCTCCCTTCAACCTTTCTTTCATCCATTGAAAATATAGGCAATATATCAGTCATACATATGAAGTAATGCAAAACATATTTCCATATTAGCCATATTGCAACAAAAGAGAAAGAAAGAAAAAGTGAAAAAAGTATTCTTCAATTTGCACTCAGAGTTCATTGTTTTTTTCTCTGGATATAGATAGCATTTTTCTTTGTGGGTCCTTTGGAATTGTCTTGAAACAATGTATAGAACAGAGTTCATCATAATTACAATACTGCTCTTACTGTGTTCTATGTTATCCTGATTCCACTCACTTTGCTTTACATCATTTCATGTAAGTGTTCCCAGATTTTCTTTTTTTCCCTTAAACCATTTCTCCTTATTATTTATTATACTACAATAGTATTCCATCAAAATCATTTACCACAATTTGTTCAGCCATTCTCCAATTGATGGGCAATCCCCTCAATTTTCATTTCTTTACCACCAATTAAAGAGCTGCTTTAATTATTTATGTATATATATATATATATATATATATGTCCTTTTCCTTTAAAAAAAAAAATCTCTTTGGGATACAGATCTGATAGTGGTACAGCTACTCCAAAAGATATACATTCTTTTTTATAGCCCTATGGGCATAGTTACAAATTGTTCTCCAGAATGCTCGAATCAGTTTACAAATCCACCAATAATGTATTAGTGTCCCTATTTTCCCACATCCTTTCCAAAATTTGTCTTTTTTTTTTCTTTTCTGTCATGTTATTAGCCAATCTGATAGGTGTGGAGTAGTTCCTCAGGGTTGTTTTAATGTCCATTTCTCTAAAATATTTGGACTATTCTTTCATATGTCTATAAATAGTTTTGATAACTGTATCTGAAAACTTCTTGTTCATACCATCTGACCATTTCTCAATTAGGGAATGGCTGTTATTTATTTAATTATTTTTTTTTACAAATTTGACTGAATTATCTATGTACTTAAAAAATGAGTTTTTTTTAAGAAGTCTTCTATTTTTCATATTGTGCTGGCACATATGCAGTCTTCCAGAAAATCAAAGGACAAGTCAGAATGACATAAGTTAGAACATTGCTCAACAGGTACAATACATAGCTCCTGTCGTTGCATTCCCACATTTGCACATTTGTAAACCTGCTCTTTTGCCGTGATACATAGCTTCCAGTGGTATACATATTTTCTTAGAAGTAATATTTAAATAAGTTTAATTATGACACCCAATTTGAGACACTAAGTTTTTAGCTGAATTCTAAAGTTACTCAATATTGCCTTCTCCAGTGCGTCATTTTCCTTGCAGTACAAGTTATATTTAACTGATCATTCAAAAATACTTTTATTTAGAAATTATTTACACAATATGCAAGAGGTAACAGACATCTTAACTTCAATTGTATTTACTTATATAAAAGTACTTAGTTCTTAAGAAAATATTAATAATCATTTGCATTCTTAATATTGACATTTGGTTATTAATATGTACAGATGATACACAGATGATAAAACAAGACTTTTTACATATGTACAAAAATATTTCCAGGTATACAAACCTCACCATTTTTGAAAACTACAAATTAAAAACAAAAATTTTAAAAAAAAACTTCTCTAAAGGCCAGTAAATGTGGAGGTTGAAGACAGGGAAAAGAGAAACATGGACAACAAGCTATTCCCGTTTTCTTCCTCCCAGATCTCTAACACTTCAGGAAAACTGTGCTTTGCTGAACAACTTGTAAAATCCAGAAACTCAACTGTCTTCACTGATTTGAAATAATTCCACTAAAGACTGTATTGGTGAACTACACATACCATTTTAGTGTTTTGTAGTTGGAAATTCTGATTTGATCTTTAAATAAAATTCCTTGTTCTGCTGATTTCATTTTTTGTTTCTATTTAATACTATTTTTACTTTTTGGTGCAGTTTCCCTGAAGGCAAATGCCCTATACTTCCTTTTTTTAAAATTTTTTTTTTTTTGCTTTTTTGGAGGTAATTGGGGTTAAGTGACTTTCCCAAGGTCACACGGCTAGTTTTTGTTTTAAGTGTTTGAGGCCAGATTTGAACTCAGATACTCCTGACTCCAGGGGTGGTTCTCTAGTCACTGTGCCACCTAGACACCCTCTCTGTACTTTCAATGACCACATCTTTGGGTTCTTCACCAGAATAGCATGACTATGGAATATTATTTTGACTTGACCAGTAGGTTGTTCTGGTGAATTGCTGTTGACTCTGAGATTAGAGTCATTACCATGTGGGAAACTAGTGCCTTTTTCTTGTAACCAGTGTCTGGAAAAATAATGCTATCTGACTTTCATTTTAGTTGAGACATTTTTGCTTGTTTCATCAAAATCAGAAAGGTGCATAAATGTTGCTAGGATATATGGGCAGCATTCTGTTTTTAGTTCTTAGTCTTTTTCATTTATAGTTCCTTTATGGTCAGAAAATTTAGGAGTATATTCCTGTGTTTCTTTATTCAAAGGTAGTTGTACCAAATACAGCCTAATGTCCTTCACTGGATTTATTGTATAAAATTTTCTTCAACATAAATGCTCTCCAGGTTTGCTTGTTGATTTGGAAGGAAAGGGATTGCATGAAGCAAATGAATCAATGGGCTCTAAACTGAAGGCAACCTTCTGTTTTCTTGATATTGGAAATCCTGTTTCATCTCCTGTTTGGTAGTATTTCCCTGAGAGTCATTCAGAGAAACACAGTGCAATTCCAGCTGTTTTTCAAGTTCAGTCCTTTTAAGCTTATTTCCAGTGATGGGGACAAAATGATCCAATACTGCAGCTTACTCTTCTGGATATATTGCTTTTGTATGTTATGAAGTCATATACTGACTTGAATATGATATCAACAACTTGAAACTGAGCACTTTGAGCAAAGTTTCTCTTTTGTTCACTTAGAAGATGGCCTGGAGCACCTCATAATTCTAGGAGGAGCATGCTCAGTAGCCTTTCTTCTTGTTCTCTTTATAGGCATTTCTGGGGTGAGTGGGTATGGCATTGCACTAAGGGCAGTACCCTTCATCAGCTTCATAACCCATTCTGTTTCTTTGTTTAGCTTGTGTTTGTTTTTGCACACTAGACATTTTAACAAATCAAAAGGACTTGCAGGGCTTAGCAATGGAAGAGTTTATAAGTACATTAGTAAAATGATCTGTAATGGTAACTCTAATCTTTCACCTTTGCAAATGACTTTTTGAGCCTTCCTGTTTTTGTTTTCTGAATACCTAATCATTCCTCACCTATCTTAGTGATATACTTGATTTCTTTATCAGATACAAGTCTTTTTTTTTTCTTTTGTTCAATATAGTATTCAATATCATCAATTTGAAGACTTTTCACTACCCAGGATAAAGTATTTCACAGGATAATATTTGAAGGGAAGAATTCATTTTCCTTTATAGCTTTTTCAACTAACAACTTTACTCTGCTCATACATACAGGATCTGGAGTCTTGAATGAACTTACATTATGGTAAAGATGAGGCGAAGTATTTCCAGTGTACATATTGATTCCGGACTTGGGACAGGAGCAATGCACCCCAACATCTGAGTATATTTTGTTTCCTTTTTATTTGAGATTAGGTAACATATCTTTGCTGATAAATTCTTCAGCTCTCCAGGTGATGGCCTTTGCTGCAGATTCTCATGGAAGCTCCTCCAAGGTCTACATTCTGTGACTGGCTCCCATGCAACCCTCCTGCTCTAGCCAGACCACACACCAGGGTGGAAAGGGAGAAGGCTGAGTCTGCTGCCTCTGTTTCTGGAGCAGGGTGGAGAAATGAGGTTTTATCAGAGGAACTTGCTGTAATTTTTTTAAAAATTATTATTGCTGTGCATTTCTCTCTATCCTATTTCCTTCTGTTCATCCTACTCTCTTTCTCCTTTCACCCTGATCATCCTCAAAAGTGTTTTGTTTTTGACTAGCACCTCCCCAAATCTGCCCTACCTAATATCTCTCTTTACCCTTCTTTTATCCCTTTGCCTTCCTATTTTTATGTAGTGTAATCGAGATTTCTATCCCCACCTATCTGTAGTGGTTTTCACTTTGCTATCTTTTGAATTTTTTTTGTTTTGAACTTTACTATCACCATGGTAAGTTTCTATGGTCAGGTCTTTTATTTTTGTTGTTGTTTGTACGTTTTCCAGCTGATTTCTTGACTTTTAATTATTTGTTAAAGTGGAATTCTGTACCTGGGATGGAGGGCAACTGTCACACCTTTAGGCTTTCTTGATGCTACTTTCAGAGTTAGTTTTTGAAGATATGTAAGTTTTTAGGTCTTCCAAGGTGGTATAATCTAAGGGAAGATGTAGTCCCTGTTCTTGTGACATGTGTTCTGGCCTGTGGGTGACCACAAACACTCTTCTACTATGAAACTGGGACCATACTCCTTTATCTCCTGGGGCTACAAGCTCTGGTGTGCTAGTATTCCTCCTCACCCTGAGACTATGATCCTGGATTGTGACTTAGATCATCAGTCCAAACTAAACAAAGTCCTCTATGCGCTGCCAGCAAAGGGACCCTTGTTACCACAGTATGATAGTTGTCTGATCACCTAACCATCTGTAGATTTAAAGATTTTGAAGCTGCCTCAGCTGATTCATTTACCCCAAAGACCTGTTACTGGACTGCTCGATCATAAACTGTGCTCCACTCTCACCTGGGTGGGACAGATCTTTCTTTCCGAACTTCTTGTACTGGGAAGTTTTTTGACCCCATCTTTTTGTGGATTCTGCTTCTCTAGAATTTGTGTTGAGGTGTTATTTATAGATGTTTAGAGAGGATTCTTGGAGAGTTTAGATAAGATCCTGCCTTTTCTCTATCATCTTGGTTCTGCCCCAATATTCATTCATTCATTCATTCAACTTTATTTTGTTTTTATTCATACGCTTTTTTTTTTTTACCTTGTAGTATAGTAAAACTCCTTTGTAACAAAGATTTTATAAACAAAGAGAGGGAGAAAATTGGTTTAGGTAAATCAATCAACATATCAAACTTTTCTGAAAGTACATGCAACAATGCAAAATCACTTCTCCAAAGAAGAAAGGGATGAATATTTTTTTCTTAACTTTTCAAGACGTTCAATTTGTTTAGTATAATCTTTGTTTTTTTTTTCTTTTTCCATTTATATTATTGTGTTTATTATAATTTTATAGATTTGTTTACTTCATTCAGCATCAGTTTCGATATCTCCCGATACTCCTCTGAATTCTTCATCTTTGCCATTTCCTATGGTGATATGATATCCTAATACCTCCATGTAACCAAGTTCATTTAGTCATTCTCCAAAATGCAGACATCAGTGCTATTTCCAACTTTTTGTACTTATGCTTTCATTTAATCTCCTTTGAGAATGATAGGAATATTTGGTTTCTTGATATGAGAGAAGTTAAAAATTAGTTATATTGCAGGGAGACTTCATTTAATAGCATGATAAAAATAAGAAGTAGCTTAAGAGACAGACATCTTTTTATCTCTGTCCCTGACTGGGTATATGCTTTTGGGACAAGTCATTAACTCTTTTAGAGAAATGTGTCTTTCTGGCTCTGATTTTAGTATCCTTTACTTGTTCTTTAGTCATTTCAATTGTGTCTAACCCAGCAGTTCTCAACCTGTGGGTTATGACCCCTTTGGGGGTCAAACAACCCTTTCACAGGGGTCGCGACCTAAGACCATCTGAAAACACATATTTCTGATGGTCGTAGGAACTGTGACACTGCTCCTCTATCCTACTCCATGTGGGTCCGTCCACATGCAGAAATGCCCACATATGTGTATTAAAGGGTTGCATCATTAGGAAGGTTGAGAACCACCCTTTGTGACCCCATTTGGGGTTTTCTTGGCAAAACTACTGGAACCATTTGTCATTTCCTTCTCCAGTCATTACCTTTATGAGGAAACTGAGACAAACATGGTTAAGTGACTTGCCCAGAGTCACACAATTAATATATATCTGAGTTTCAACTCAGGTTTTCCTGACTCCAGGCTCATAGCTCTATCCAATATGCTGCCTGGCTGTCCATTTCATTATCTAGCCAGGTCTGAATTATAGAACCTTAGTTTGGAACAGACTTTGGATGCTGAAATTATAGTACAATTCTTACTAAAAGCATGGAGGCTTTATGGATATGGCTCCAAGCAAGTACAGATCATTTCTCTGATTCATCTTCCACAGCTAACAGATTGCTTTTCCTAAAGCACAGGTCAGACTGCATGACTCCTTTGCTAAAGAACCTCAAGTGGCTACTTATTGCCTGTAGAATCAAGTAGAAATTTCTCTCTTTAGTATTTAAAGCCTTTCACAGTCTGGTTTCAGCAAACTTTTTCAGGTTTCCTACTGCCTCTAGAAGCAAATACAAAATTCTCTGACTTTGGAATCCCTTTGTAACCTAACCTCCTCCTACCCTTCAGTCTTCTTATACCTTATTTCCTGGCACATACTTTTCGATCCAATGACAATAGCCTCTTAGCATGGAGTATCCATGAATAGGTTGCTCCATCTCTGGGCTTCTGGCATTGCCCTCTGGCTGTCCCCCATTCCAGGAACCCTCTTGCTTCTCTGAAGTGACTTCTGACCTCCCTGGCTTCTTTTAAGCTCCAATTAAAACCCAACCTTCTATAGGAAGCTTTCCCTTCCCCCACTTAAATCCAATGCTTTGCCTCTGCTAGTTATTTACTATTCATCCTGTATATAGCTTGCTTTGTACACATGCCTCTTCCTTTAGATTATAACCTGTCTGAGAGCAGGGACTTTCTTTTGTCTCTTTTTTGCGTCCCTAGCCCTTAACTCAGTGTCTGGAACATAGTAAGTACTCAATAAATGTCTACTAATTGATTGAGGGCTGAAAGAAGTCCCAATAGTGAGACTGGAGTTAAGACATGATGTCAAAGTTCAAAATGTCCAAAGGAAAGCTAAGAGGAGAGTGAATGTTGGCCAGCTGGCACCTCCCAAAATGTAGACCCTTGGGAACAAGCTCACTGACATCCAGGACTTGGGATGCCATAACGCCATCTTCCCAGAGAAGTAAAATGGGGCCACTAATGCCTGCCCTATGCTCCATAAGATTGTTTTGGCCCAATGTCTACAGATGTATTTTGAAAATTGTAAAGCATATTTTTATGGCTAATCAGCAAAATTAAGGGGTTGGACTGGATGGCTCCATAATTTCTGTTGATTTACAAATTTAATATACTCATGTAACTATACTCTGAAGAATTCTTGTTCTGTTCCTGACTTTCAGCTACTCATGTGTGTGTGTGTGTGTGTGTGTGTGTGTGTGTGTGTGTGTGTGTGTTACTGTGGGAGAGGAGGGAGATTAGGAACAGGAGAGAGAATCACTGAGTAATAACAGAGAGCTTCCTCAATACTATTACACATTAATCCTAGAAAAAAAAAAAAATCATCTTTCAACTAGCACATTTTTATCAAGTTGATGCTTTAGGGGAACAATATTTTAAAAGTCCGCCAGTTTTCTTCAAACTACATGAAACAGATGAACAGTTATATTGCCTAAAAGAGACTAGTTGACCCAGTAGATAGAATGCTGGGCTTGGTGTCAGGAAAGACCCAAATTCAAATCCTGCCTCAGACAATTACAAGTTTTATGACCCCAATCAAAATCATTTGACGTCTCTCTACCTCAGTTTCCAGAACTGTAAAATGGAAATAATAAAATACCTACCTCCCAGGGTTTTTGTGAGGATCAAGTAAGGTAATATTTGTAAAGTACTTAGTACAATGTTAGGGATATATATTGTACTTAATCTTCATTTCCTTCCTTCTTTCCTTCCTGAAGTACAAGTATTTCTTAAGTATTTTGTTCAGAGTATTTGATGGTAGAAGTATGTTCTAAATTTTATATTTTCCTGTAACTAGATGTTAGATTTGCCCATTTCTTTGTAGACCTCAGTTTTCTCATCAGGATAATGAGGGAATGAGACTAGAGGATCTCTTCCAATTCCAGTTCAGAAGAGTTCCAACTTGGAAGGGATCTAAAATGCCATCTGTCACAACCAATACCTGATTCTTATCTCCTCTATATGCTAGTGGAAAAAAAAATAGATATTTAATTGTTCTTCAAAATCTTCCATTGAAGATAAACCTGTCACTTCCCCACTCTCAAAAATGTTTGGGACATATTAACAGAGACTCTTAATTTAGCCCCAAAGTGCACAAAATATTAAATAAATATTTGATTAAAAAAATCAAAGTAACATAAAAATAATTCAAATTATCAAGAGAAGTAGCAAATAACTGAATATAGTCAAGGAAAGATGAATATTCAGTGAATGTAAAATTGAAGAACCAACCCAGAATGTAACTGAGCTTAAAAAAACAATTAACACATTCATATTAAATGAACTCATTTAGAAGATAGAGTAAGAAATTTGAATCTTAAAGTAAGTAGGATTCCAGAGGGCATCAAAAGTGAGCCAGGAAAGGGGAGAGGGATTGGACACAATATTTGAGGAAATGATTACAGCAGATTTTCAAGAATAGAGGTACAAGTAATCGTCCCCAAGTAGTAAAATTAAATAAAACTAAAAATCACAAGATAGCAGCAGGAAAAATTCCCTAAAATTAAGATATAATTGTTGAATTTCAGAATTATAAATTAAGTGAAAGAATTTTTCCAAATGTTGAGATGAAGAAAGCTATTAATTTGATAAGGACATGCATACAGACTATGATTGGACATTTAAGAATTGTACAGAAAACCATAAAGAAGTACAACAGCTAAAGAATATTCAGATCAAGCTGCTTGGAATGTAACCTAGAATTATGTGTGTTGAAATCATGTATACAGTTTTGAAGGCAAAAGAAAATATTTAAAACCAAAGAGAGCTCAAATAATTTATTAACATAAATCTACTATTAAAAAAAAAGCAAAAAAATGTCCCTCCAAGTAAAAAGAGATCAATGTCAGATGTAAAAATAAATTCTTAAAAGTGATAGAGTGCTTTAAGGTTATTTCTACTAGTGACAACTGTTAAAGAAATATAACCACATATAAACATAATGGAGGCAATGTGTAATTTGAAGTTAAATTACATGTTATACTTACAATGAAACACAAAGTTTAATATACCAGTCTTTAAAAATAAAATTTCACTTAAAAATAAAATAACTTCTGAGAAGGAAAAGAGGTGTTAGCCTTAAATAGAAGACTGCTATCTCTAAGAATAAGGGAGATGAATATTTTAGAGTCATCAATATTTATTATATTCAAAGTTAGAAATGCATTCAGTTCACTAAGTAGACTTGGCAGTGGAAATAGTTATAAAAGGAAAAAACTTGTACTCTAGAAGATACCAAAAATCATTTTTGGGAAAGAGAAAGAAACTGCCAGATGACAGCTCAAATTAAATTCATAAACTTGTGAATAGCTTTTATTTCCCTATTTGAGTAATACTATATAAAGCAGTGGTTCTCAACCTTCCTAATGCCACAATCCTTTAATATAGTTCCTTATGTTGTGGTGACCTCCAACCATAAAATTATTTTCATTGCTACTTCATAACTGTTATTTTGCTACTGTTATGAATTGTAATGTAAATATCTGGTATGTAGGATGTATTTTCATCATTACAAATTGAACATAATCCATAGGTTGAGAACCACTGGTATAAAGGGTTAAACTTTAAAAGATATTAAAAATTAAAATTTCTTAAAGTAAATAAATTTAATGGAAAAACACATAAATAAAGCAACACTAAGATATTTGTCTAAACTACATCATAGAATTGTCAGTTGAAAACAAAAAAGAAGCAAGATTGGCAGCAATGATGTAAAAAACCAGGAAATTGAAAACTGAGAAAAAACAAGGAATTTAGCAATTAAGAGATGACTGCTTATAGCAATTTCAGGTGAGTAATAGGATCAGAAAGCATGTCATAAGACATAGAAGAGTGAATGGAAGAGGAGAAAAAATCAGAGAGAATTTATTGTTCTGTGAAATTATCTAAGAGAGTTTTGTTTTCTTTTAATAATGCCATAAAGGATCTTTAACAATAGCTTACATAAATGGCATTTTTAACTTTTCAAAGTTAATTACATATTTGATATATGTATGTGTATATACATGTATATATGTGCATACATATATACATACACATATACATATACATATATATGTATGTGAATATGTGTGTGGATAAAAAGATGGATGAATGGATGAATGGATGAATCCTCACAATAATAGTGTGAGGTATGTCAAATAACTACCCCAATTTCCAGATGAGGAAACTGAAATTTGACATGGGAGGCTGTTGATTTCCACAGGATCACACAGTAAGAGATTCTGAGGCAGGGTTTGGTCATCTTTAAGTTCTATACTATACCATATGCTTCACCTCAATGACTTTAGCAATACATTGGAAAAGACAGAAGACAAATAGGCAAGGAATTATAGTTGGGGGGCTTTTTTTGAAGAAAGAAGAGGGAAATAGAATCAAGGGAACAAGTAGAACATTTGTACTTGTCAAGAAAAAAATGTCAGTCTCATCCTCGGAGCCTGGAGAAGAGGGGCGGGGAAAGGAGGCAGATAATGGTGTTTTGGAGATGTGTAAAAGTGAATATAAATGGTCATCTCTGTAAAATAGAAAGTGAGGACTTCTACTAAGAGAGAAGGGAATGAAGGTAAGCTTGGGGGATTGAAATGGAAAAGATAAAAATTTGAAATAATAATTATAGAGAGAATAATGAAGTTAATCAGTGATTAGGGTAAAATATTTGGCATGGAGAGCACTGTCATGACTGGAAAAGGATTTTGTAATGAATACAAGTTATGATTCATTATTTCCTCTAGCACTGTGAAGATTGATCTGGGGTCGAAGCTCAGCAAGGTACATGGTAACTAAGGATGGATGAAAATTTCTCATTGAACTAACTTTAGAATCCATATATTTTATTATTGAGAGATGAAGGTAAAGTAAGAATGAATTGGTGGTGGCTAGGTGGCACAATGAATAGAGTACCAGCCCTGGAGTCAGAAAGACCCGAGTTCAAATTTGGCCTCAGACACTTAACAAAAAACTAGCTGTGTGACCTTGGGCAAGTCACTTAACCCCAATTGCCCTACCTTCCTCCCTCCAAAAAAAAAAAAAAGAAAAGAAAAAGAAAAAAAAAGAATGAATTGGTGGGAGGAAAATTGGGGATATAGGTAGGGACTGAGGGATCAAGACAAAGAATGGGTGTAGGAGGAATGAAGAAGTGAGACAAGTGTAGATAGTGAAGACAGGGAAAAAATAGGGGAATTTCAGATTGTAAACTCTTGGAGAGAAATAACCTGTGATAATAATGGCTAAAGTGTAACCATATCTGTGTCTGGTTGAGGTTAAATGGAGTCGGAGGTCAAGGGAGATGAAGAGGTTGAGGAATTAAAAGGCCATGCTTTTCAATGGGTCATAAGGTTATTATTATTATTTTTTTTATTACCAGGGAGGATGGCAATGGTATGGAATGCAGAAGAATATTGTGAGTCAGATGAGAAGCTTTAGAGTGGAGTGCCTCAATAATCTATCCTAAGTCTTTTGTTGTTTCTTTCTTTAATCAGTGATTCAGATTACAATACAAATAGCACAATATGGGATTTTAAGATGATAAAACCATAAGAGAGGGAAAGCTAACATGAAGGATAAATCAGTAAGTATCAAAAATGTCCAGCCTAAAACCATGTTCTGGATCTAATAAGATGACATTTAGTATTTGTAAATACAAAGCTGTTTACTTGGGTCCAAATAATCAATTTCATAAATAATGTCTTAGAAGGGCATAGGCAGATCACATAGTACACGTGAGGGAGTTCTGTTGATATTAGTGGCCTATAAAAATCAGCCAACGGACAAAGCCACCACTAATGAGATCTGAAAATTCATTAAGAGAGATTTCATATTTAAGACTAGGGAGATGATTGTTCTCTTGTATTCTACCTGTGTTGGATAACACCTGGATGATTGTATTGCATTTTAGGATCTGAGGTTTTAGGAAATGACATGTATACAGTCACAAGAAGTGGTGGTGTTTTCATAGGAAGGCAATCAAGGCCACACACTTTTGAGCTCATTGAGCAAGGAGAAAACCCTGTATTGGGTATAAGTGGACCAAAGCAAAAATGATCTCGAACGTAAGAGGAATAAAAGAAGAAGCATTGACTATAGATGTATAAGATAAAAAAAATACATGCATTTGAAATAGCTTTTAAAATATATCTATATCTGTGTATGTATGTGTTAGAAAAGGAAATTGAATGGTACAAAGGGAATGACTATTAAATTGTTACATATATATGCACGCATACATTGATATTAATATATGAATAGTTATAAAGCATGCTTGTTTTATATTTAAAGTAATTCTGTATCCATGCAGATATATTTAATATAACTTAAGATATACATATGTAGATATACATATGTGCAATTCTACTTTAAACATCAAAAGTTTTCATCTTTTAAATATATTTTTAAAGAATAAAGATAGGGACCAGAACTATATTTTCTTTGAGAAAGAAAACTTCAGCTTGAAGAAATTTCCTCTACCAATTATCTACCATCTTCTGTGCAAATTACAGTTTTAAAGAGTGCTCCAGAGCACTGAGCCATTCATTGAATTTGCCAAGGTGGAATGGTCAGTTTATGGCCAAAATGGGACCTGAACCCAGGTCTTCTGGTTTTTCATTCCAGCTCCCTATCCCATATATAAAGTTGCTTCTCTTTTACATAGATTTTATATTACAATTTAACTTGTTAGGTTTGGTAAAGTGTTCTAGCCTGTCTAGAATGTTGTGTGTCCTGAATATCTCTTTTCTATCTTGACACATCATATCCTCTCCAGCTTGAGACACTTCCTAGCTCTGTGACCCTAGGCAAGTCATATAAGTTCTGTCTGCCTCAGTTTCTTAAACTGAAAATGTGTATAATAATAGCTTATAACTCTCAGATTTGTTGTGAGCATCAAATAAAGTGATATTTGTAAAGCAGTGAACACAGTTCCTGGTATGCAGTTGGTGCTTAATAAATTCCTGCCTTCCACTCCTCTACACATATGTAAATAGATACATATGCATATATCTACATACAAACTTTGGACTTCATTTTAAAAAAGTATGAATGCTTGAGAAGCAGAGGGGCTTAATGTATAAGGGATCCGTCACAGAATGAGCAAGATTTGTTTACATGTCCCATAGGTGCTTGTGACTTTCAGCATGTCACTTAATGTCTAAGTGCCCTAGGAAAGTCTCTGAGAAAATGTTTCATTATAGGTGCTGGTCTATACTGACAGAAGGGTTTTTATTGCAGTAATTCCTTATCTTAATGGAAAGAAAAATTGTCAAGTTTATATGCGTGTATATATGTTTATCTACAATACCCAAGTGTGCATATAACATATATCCGTGCATATATACACATATACTCATGATGGGGTTGAGAAATAAACTGGATAATTCATGTGATCTGGAACAACAAGGGAATTTGACATCAAAAGGACATCTCACCCCTGAGTATACCTTCTGAGCTTCAAAATTTCCAAGCAGAAGCCAGAAGCAGGTCGAGTGAAGAAGAACTAACATACCCCTCTTTAAACAGGCAGCATTCACCATGGGACAGCAGTCTCAATTCTGCTGTGTGACCTTGGGCAATTCACTTAACCTCTCCACATTTCTGTTGTGCCATCTGTAAAATTGAGATAATAATCCCTGACACCTGGGCTGCATGCTGCGAAGATGAACGTGATTGCATTTGTGACAAATTTGGTGCCCTTGGGAGGACATGTGCCATATACAATAAAAACAATAATAATAACAATAATAGATATTCACTAGGGGGAGTTGGCACACCTCTTGCTCTGACCATATTGGCCTTTAATTAAAAACAGACAAAACCTGCCAGCTTTCATTTAAGTCTGTCCCCTGTAAGGATGGCTATACTTTAATCTGTACATTGAGTCCCATGAAGATTAGTAAACAGTGTGTGAGAGCTCCTCCTGGAGTGGTTCTCCTGCCAGAAGGTGAGGAAGTTTACAAGGATGTATTCAACGACCCTTGGCCTTTCAACTTGTGGAACTTTTCAGTGGGAATTTCCCCTTTCTCTTAAGCAAATATGAATTACCTTGGGCTGGAAATGATACCAGATTGTTTCCAGTTTGATTGTGCAGAGTGACTAATCACAGTTGATTCCATGTACAGTGCTTCATTGTGGTCTGTTCTCATTCATTTTGGCTGTAGTCCTGCTCCTGGTTCTCCATAATTAATATCTGTGGAGCACATTGACATTTAATGGGAGATTGTCATTTTTCAGCCTAATTTCTTCAGTCAACAAGCATTTATTAAGCACTTACAAAAAAACCACTAGCACTAGGAATATGTAGACTGACTTACAACATCCCTTTAGCACTCATTAGATGGATGTGTCTGTCTGTTTTACAAATGACCTTAAGTATTTGTGAAAGACCTTTCTTTAGGGAGATGTTATACTCTCTGCCCATAGAAGAGAATGAGAGTAGTTTGAAGCAGATTCATTGTCCAACCAAGATGTCTGTAGAGAGAGCAGATCTTTGTTTGTAGATCTGTCATTAGATAAAAGGAGAGCATTATAGAAATAACCTTGAAATATTTTGGCAGTTGAGGTGAAATCTAGGCTGTAGAGAGATGGGAAAAAAATATCCTTTTAAGAGTAGAACAGTATCCTAGCAGGGGTAGAGCTAGGGCACCAAAATTAGAGAGGAAAACAGACTGCCTTTCGAGTACATGCTTTGTCCCTTTAAGAAAAGAATCCATTAAGAACGTCAGCAATCCGTAGAACTCAAACAATCTCCACTTTCCCACATCCTGTTACACAGGGTAAAACTTTTTATTTTATTTATTTTTTTCGCTGGAGGATCTGAACAAGAATTCAAAATTATAAAAAAAGCTGACTTGGAAGTAGTGCTCTCCTGTTAAGGGAGACCAAAGGAGAGTGTAGGAAGAAAAAGGGAAGCTTATTTGTTAAAATGCTAAGTGGTCTTCCATGCTGTTGAAAGAGCTTTTTGTTTTCATTAGAAACCACTGGCCTGGTTTCTTGCAATATTGGTGAGAACCAAAAGGTATGTCTTTATCCTGCAGTCATGGGGCTTCCTTACTGAGTTCTAATTTGGCTTTCCTTTTGTTAAAGCAATTTCCTCCCAGACTTTTGATTCAGATGGGGAAGGTGGAGTACAGCCATTGAGGAAGAATCATAGGCTAGCAAATGTGGAGCTAGAAGAGACCGTATACTGATGCCATCTCAGGCTTGCAGATGTTAAATGACTTGTCCAAGGTTATATGGCTAATAGCAGCAGATATTTTTATTCAAATACGGTTCCTCTCAGTCTGGATATTTCCATTTTCCATTGCACCAAAGGAGGAAAACACCCCCAAATCAGTAATCCAGGGGCCTGGCATGATAATGAACAGTTTAAAGGTTGATTTTTTTTGAAGATTAGTGGGATATGGGGGCAGTGGCTGAGATTAATGTTAAATAGACACCAGTGAGCATCAGGCTTAACAACCAGTAGGGAGGGACAGATGAAATCTGGCAGGGATGTGGAGGTCACAGTTACAAATAGCTTCCAAAACAGGAGAAAAAAAGGTAAAGGTCTTAGCAGGTAAAATGGTACAGGACATTGATGGGGTATAGTAGTAGATAAGGGGTCTAGGGAGAGATAGGCATTTTCTGTATATACAGGGATTAGAGATAGGCCCTGAATCACATGGAAGGAGAAGACAAGACAGGACCCCAGATCCAGGGGAAATTGAAAATGACAAGGACTTAATCTCTCTCCCTCATGGGCCTTGTGTAATTAGCCTTTGGTCCCTGCCTTTTCAGTGCTCAGCAACAATGCAGGCTTGTCGGATATCAGTAGTTTCCCAGGGCATATTTCTCTTATAGAGAATAAGACAGGACACAGTTATGGGAAATGGCATATTAGGTGACACCTTAGTCCCTGAGGAGAAAAGTTAAAGTCCAGTTACTGGAACTGGAGGCTAAAAGGTCTAAGAGGGATCAGTGCCAAGGCTGAAAATCAAGCCAAGTCACCCTGCGAGAAGACAGAATCTTTGTATTCTGGATTTAGAACCGGAATGTACCTTTAAGTCCATATTATCCAATGTCTTCATTTGACAGAAGCGAAAACAGAAGCACAGAGAGGTTGGCCAACCGTGCCCAGCATCAAATAGGTACTGAGTATCTGAAGTAGGATTTGAACCTACTCTTCTTGACTCAGGGACCTAAACATTGTATAGGTGCAATTGAATATGTAAGCGATGATTAAATAGTCTCAGAAGTTGAGTTTATCACTAGTATAAACAATAATAGCTATCATTTATATAACATTTTAATGTTGACAAAGCACATTACAAATTGGATTGTATTCAATTCTCATGACACGTTTGTGTTTATTATTATTATATTAATATAATTATATATGCTTCATATAATTATATCATATTTTATAGAATCATATAATTTATATGTGTAATATATTATATATCGTATACATAATTTACATAAGCTCATATAATATACTGATTGCCATAATATAATAAATTATTACATTTGAATTATTAGTATTATCCCCATTATGCAGATATGGAAAATAATAAAGAGAGAGGTTTAGTAATATGCCCAAGGTTACCCAACTAGTAAGTGGCTGAGCAGAATTTGAACTCGTGTCTTCCTGGCTTTGGGCACAGCACTCTATCCACTGCACCACCTTTCTCCCTCTAAGATTAGATTAGAAGGATATATCCTCAGTTACCTAAGCAGTGGTTCTTTTGTGGTAACTAGAGAAAAAGTACTTTCCTCTTAATTTGATCTCTACTTAAAAGTACAGGTCAGATGAGTAGGGCCTGCCTTCTATTTCCAGGTTATGAGAATGCTTAGTATGTAGGTATCCCGCCTAGTCATTGCCCAGAAGATAAAGTCACAAGCATGTTCTCTGCCTCTCTCCATCTCTGGTCCACCCCCTTCTCTCTTTGACAATGCCAGAAGCTATTGACCTCATGTTTACAATAATGCCCTTATCCTGCCTTTACCACTCTTCTCCAGCAGTGTTTCTTGTTCCAGACCCCTTCTTCCCCTAGCAATCAAAATTGACTTGCCCTTTATCATATTTTCATTGAGTCCTACCATCTATGAGGCTTAATCTGCTGAGCTAAACTAAGTTATGGCCTTTTTATGTTACCCTATTGTCTCTCATAATCAGAATGCATTCCTTCATTTCTGCCTCTTTGAATCCCTAGTTTCATTTAAAGCTCAGCTCACATTTTATGTCTTAAATGAATTTTTTTTCTCATTACCTCCCCTTGACCTGTTAGTATGCCCCCCAACCCTCACACATCACACATAAATATTTTTATTAATTTTGTGTCCATTAAATATGTAGCATGTGTCTATGTGACCCTCTCTCCTCAAGCCACCCAAGCTACATTTTCTCCTCAGTCATTTAGGGTATCTTTAGGGGTTTCTGGGTATTTCTTTTCTACTGCTATCAACTCCCCACAATGGTTGTATCTCTCCCTCCCCCTTTTCTCATGGCCAGTGCCTTATTCCCAAATTTCATTTAACCAAATAACTATCACTGATGGGATTATGCAAAGGGCTATTTCTTTCAAAAGTATAGCAAGAACGAAGTAGAAATATTTCACTCAATACCTCAAGTGCATAATGTTCCCTATTGTCTCTGTGGAGATTAGTCTTATAATTTAGTTCAAGTCCTGCATACCATGGGCTTCTCTAAATTCACTTCAGAGGCATAATGACTATTTGATGAGATTTAGTCTTGGTTACTACTGGGCTGGCATCCCAAAGTTGACTTTTGAAGGATACTTCTTGCTCCTTGAGGCATTTATATGGCTCTGGCACTTGAACCCAAACATCTGTATGCCGGAACACTGTCCTGACCTTTTTAACTCACAAGATCAAATGCTCCATCTTCTTCATCTAAAAGTGGAAAGAACAACAGAGAGGTCAAAGCCTGAAACCCTTCCATAGGTCTCTGTGGCCTCAGAAGAGGAGAGGCTTTCATGGCCCATTGTCTCTAGACATCATATGCAAAGGAGTCCATCATCAATCAAGTGACCAGAGCCAACTCAGCTATTTGAATGCTTTTGAGACAGCCAGTCCAAGAGTCTCCTTTTCAACAGATGGTTAG
The DNA here is from genome assembly GCA_028646515.1 of Pseudochirops corinnae. Taxonomy (NCBI): domain Eukaryota; kingdom Metazoa; phylum Chordata; class Mammalia; order Diprotodontia; family Pseudocheiridae; genus Pseudochirops; species Pseudochirops corinnae. The sequence goes on from CM053592.1 coordinate 164,127,124, forward strand.
CAAGACAGAACCAATTACACAATGGCTGCTCAAGTTCCTTAGTCTCTGTGAGGCACATGCAATACCTGTTATCATTAATCTTCTGGAAACAAGCCTCTCAGATTCTCCAGTGGAGAAATATGCAAGCAACAAGAAAGTTGATGGGGTCTGCATACCTGCCTGGCCCTCTACTTTATATGTATGCATCATCACTACTCAATGGAAATTAAGGTATTTGAAGGCAAAGACCATCACATTTTGGAGTTTTATCCTTGGTGTTAACTTGATGTCTGATATAGAGTAGGTCCTTAATATGAAATCTATTTTTTCTGTTTGATACTTGAAGCTTGTCACAAATAAGTCCCTTATCTCTCCAGTCTTCTTACAAAGTTCTCCCTCCCGCACACCCCAGGGTCTAACTATATTGTCCTCTTTACTGTCTCTCACAAATAATGTACTATGTTCCATCTCTGTTCCACTAAATGATATCCATGCATAGAAGGCTCACTCTTTTAACCTTGGCCTGTTAGAATCTCAGGCTTCCTTTAAGTTTCAAATGCTGCCTTCTGCAGGAAGTAATTCCTGGTGTTCTAATACCTTCCCTTCTAAGGTAACTTTCTATCTACTATGTATAGATTTTGTTGTTGTTCAATCGTTTTTGAGTCATGTCTGACTCTTCTTGACCTTAGTTGGGGTTTTCTTGGAAAAGACACTGGAGTGGTTTGCTATTTCCTTTTCTGACTCATTTTATAGATAAAGAAACGGAAGTAAAAAGGGTTAAGTGACTTCTCCAGGGTCACACAGTAAGTTTCTGAAGCCACATTTGAACTCAGAAAGATGGGTCTTCCTCACTCAAGCCCCAGCTCTCTATCCACTGTGCCACCTCTCTGCCTTGCACCACCTAGATGTTGTATGTACCTAGATCTTCAGGTACCTACTTATAAACATGGTGTTCCCATCATTAGAATATAAGATACTTAGGGCCAGGGACAATTATTATTATTATTTTCCCCTCAATGTTTAGTACAATTTCTAGCACATCATAATCAGTTGGTGATTTCCTGTTGGTTGATTGCTTGGTTATTCTTCTTTCTGGGAATAGGAGCCTTTACTGCCAAAGGAAATGTGTCACCTTGGGGTGGCTAGGTGGTGCAGTGAAAAGAGAATGGGCCCTGAAGTCAGCAGGACCTGATTTCAAATCCATCCTCAGACATTTAACACATACTAGTTGTGTGACTTGGGCAAGTCACTTAACCTCAATTGCCCTGCCTTCCCCCCTCCAAATAGACAAAAAGAAAAAGAAAGAAAGAAAGGAATATCTCACCATTCAAATTTCAGGCAGACTGGTAGATGATAAATGAATGAAGACTTTCAGAATGCCCTACAGTCATACTAGGTATGTAGCCATCTATTGTTTTAGGCATAGTCTTTCTTGAAAAACCAAAAGGTAAGCATTCTCAGTTTGCACTTGTCACCAGTGTTGCATTTTTGGGTGAAAGAATGAAAGCTAAAAATCAGTTGAGTATCAATAGTGTATGTGTGTATGTGTGCAAGTTCCTCACAGAAATAAGCTACCCCTTTAATTGGGTTAAAATGTCAGATACTTTAGGAGTTAGCCCAGAGGCAACACTGAAGAGGAAGAATTGCTAATGGCATCTGAAGCTTTCACTAGGTCACTGGTTTACATTAGCCTAGGTTGATAATGACTGAAATTCATTTTTGTTAAATGTTTGGGAAAGGAATCCATGGTCCCAGCCCAATTCCTGCTAGGTATAGAGTATATTACACCAACTGAAATGTAATTGTCATCTCTATTGCCATTTGCAACAGAGATTTGAAGGATTAGTCATGCCCAAAACCTTTAATCCTAGTCTCTAAGAACACTTTAGGAAATGAGTCAACTTTGCTGAGAGAGCTCATTAAAAAGGTATGATGACCTAAGTTTTCGGATAAGTTAGGCAGTAAAGAAAATACTTAAATGGCATCATGAGGGTGGCAAATCGAATGTGATCCCCTTTCTGTGTATTTCGCTTTGCTAATGAACAGATGTCAATGATGGGGCAGGTTTGACAACTGAACTATACCTTGAATTGCTGAAAGGGGTCTTCCATTTTTGTAATGAATGCATGTACTCACATGACCATAGATTTAGAACTAGGGGGAAAAAAAACACAAATATTATCTAGTCTAATGCCCTTAAGTTTTCAAATGAGAAAACTGAAGCTCAAAAAAGTATCTTTTAACTTAGGTTAAAAAAATTGACCAAGATCACACACGTAATTAGGGACAGAGGTAAGATTTGAACCCTGGCCCTCTGTTTCAACATTTAGAACTCTTAAACTCTTTACAGTAACAATACAACTCTTTTGCAATAACCCTCCATAAAAGTGGAGTTTCAAGTTGAACCCTGATATTTATCCCCTCTTCTGTATTCCTAATGGTATTCCCTTTTTTCAGGTCCTCATCCCTTCTTGCCTGGAAAATTTTGATACCTTTGAAATTGGTTTGCCCTCTTCCAGTCTTTCTTTTCTTAAAAATAAACGTGACCATCCTAACATATGAGGTTAACAATGTCATTTCATTGCTCTAAAGACCTTCTGTAGGAGTTCCTAAGATCAGGTTTAGAGTTAGAAGGGACTTTAGAGTCCAGTGAGACCACATACACACACACACACACACACACACACACACACACACACACACACACACACACAGTATGACAGTAGGCCCAGAGAGGTAATATTGCTTTTTTTAGGTCACAATCCAGTAAAATTCTGAGTCTGGATTTGAAACCAGGGTTTTCTGACTCCAAGTTCAGGGCCCTCTTGACTTAGCATTCTGTCTCTTCTGCCTGTAGCTCTCTGTTGTCTGCTGAAACGCCTAATCTTGACCTTTAATGTAATCCATAGCTGGACTCTGTCTCTACAGAGTCATTTCACACTTATTTTTCCTCAGGGACACTGCCTTATTACCATGCTCCTCTCCCACCTCCGCCTTAGGAAAGCTATCTTCTATGTTTAAAATGGCTATGGGGTGGTAAACAATTTAGATTTGGAAGGGTCTAATTTTCCTTCTATGGAAAACGAGTGATTAGAATAGATGTTTTCTGAGGCCTAGAGTAGGGAAATTACTCACCCTAAATCATACAGGTAGAATATTCAGCTAAAAATTCACAGTATTATCTCAACTCATGAAGAATTGAAAGTTTCTCCATAAACCTTCTTTGATTGACTTTCACCCTCAGTTAAAAGTGTATTTTCTTTTCCTAATCTACCTTTTGTTCAACTTCTCCTGATCATTTTATCATTCTTAATCTTCTTGGTGACTGGCCCGTGTCCCTAACAGAGTATAAGTTCCTGACAGTATCTTTCATCTTTGTGTCCTGGCATCATATATAGTGCCCTCTGTATGGTAGGAACATATTTGTTGACTTGAACCTCGGTCCATTAGTTAACTTCTTGCCTCCTGGAGTAATTTGCCTACAGAAAGATATATGTGATGCATTTTTTTTTCCAATATGTAGTTACCCTAATGATCCAGAGCTAAAAGATAATAACTTTGTAGCTCATAGTCATATTTTCACTGTTATTTGAATCATTCCTCATCTTCCACTTAATAATTGTGCTTGGCCATCCAACTTACTGAAGCCTGAGCCCATGTACCAAAGATGGATTACTCAACACCAAGATGCCAAGGAAAAGTGAAAGGGTTGGAGTGGGTGGGAAGTATTTGAATGTGTATCCAATTATTGGAATCCAATTATGAAAATATAAAAAAATGTATTTTCAAAAGCATGGGGGATTGTGGTTTGGGAATTCTCTCCACCAATAGGTCTGTGAGCTATTAAATAAGCCCCAGGGATTATACTGTTGTACACCAAGTTTAAATTACTTTAATAGGTTTACAGTGTTTTTAAGAGTCAGAAGTGGAATTGGTATCCTTCTCTTCCTGACTCCAAACCCTGCTTGACCTTTATCCATTAATATTATTCCTCTTCTGTTCAGCATAGTACAGGGGGAAAAATTACTGCCTTTGATTTCAGAAGATATTTGTTCCAATCCCATATTTATCACTCATCATCTATGTGATGTTGGGCACGTTAGAGAGCAACTTCGGACCTTGCTTTCCTCATACATCAAATGAAGGTTTTAAACTAAAAGCCCTCTAAGGTTCCTTCATGTTCTAAATGTATGGTCCTAATTTACTAAGGAACAAATGCTTATTAAATTTCTCCTAAGGAGGTAAAATTCTTCCCACTGGAAATATCTTTCCTTCTCACCTTCACCTACCCAAAGCCTAAATTTCCTTCATTATTTAACTCAAGCCTTGAGTTTTGCGAGAGTCCCTTACCTGCTGTTCTGCCTCACATTGATCTCTCCCTTCTCAGTGTTCCTAAAGCACTTATTACCTATATCAATCATGTTGGCACTTCATCCCACTCTGCCTTACATTCTTAAATCTGTTTTTTACTTATATCCCCTGTCCTCAACTAGATCGGCACAACAAATCAGTTAAGGACAATAGCTAGACTGCATTCCTTCTGTATTCCTGCTTGACAAAAGACTCATGAAAAACATCCTGAAGAAAGAAAGAAAGAAAGAAGAAAGGGACAAGGGAGGAAGGAAGGAAGAGAAGGAGGGAGGAAGGAAGGAAGGAAGGGAAGGAATCAAACTAGCTATGTTATTTCCCACTTAGTATTTACTTCCCACTGTTATTTCCCACCCACTCGTGCCCTTTTCACTTTTCCTTGGCCATCTCTTTGTTGGGTAACCAGTCTTTGGTCCATGGGTTCACGTTAAGGGATGATGTTCAAGAAAGAAAGATTGGATTTCTGTTCATTTTTCTCAGATGTTTTCTTATGCTTCAGTGAAAGGACAAGGGCTTAAGAAGAAATATCTCTTTTTCTGAATGTTTACATGACTGTTTTATAGGGAACTATTTTTTAAAAGAAGAAAGATCTAAAGAGGTAGTTATTCTATTGGTAGGAGCTTGGGTGTATTTGTGTTGTCATCTTCTCTAATGCGGCAGAAGGGTATATGGAAAAGAGGAGAGCAGTCATGATGACCTTTATGGGAGTTTAATGGAGCATGAAATAAATGAACAGAAACAACATATTTTAATTATTTTAACCCAGTTTGTGAGTCCGCAGAAAGTTTATTGTCTAGGAGCTAGCAGACTTTTGTGCTCTCTTGTTCATTAATTCCAATAGTATTATATCTGTTGGACTTGAATTGCTTGAGTCTATCCATTTTTTAGATCCCGGTTGTAATCTGTTTGCAGAGAAGTATACAGCACAATGTGCCTTGGAAGACATAGGCTATTTTAAATGACAGTGAATACTGGTCTAGGGCTGTGTTTCATTGGAATAGAGACCTCTCTGATATCTGTAGTCCCTCTACCTATGGAGGTCAGCAACTGTTTTTCAATTTATACATTTAAAGATCTAAGTCACTGTAAGTTTAAGTGACTTACCAATTGAATCCAAGAAATGTTTAAGTGCCTAGATAGTGTGTCCAGGCTGACATAATAAGTGATGAGATGTAGAGTACAAAGCCAAGTCTTATTGAATTTAAGATTAGTTATCTATCCATTATACCATTATAGTTTCTTATTTTGAACAGATACATAAAGTTATAGAAAGCTAAATGAGACCTTGGAGAGAACATCTAATAAAAATCCCTCATTCTACAGGTGAGGTTCATGGTAGCTAAAGGTCTTGTTCCATTTCATGTAGGTAGTAACTGTCATAACAGGGGTCAGATCCCAGATTTCCAGATATACAAGCCAGTGCTTTTCTATATACCATGCTGCTTCAATAAATCAATCAATTACAGTTATATTATATGACTAGTATATACAAGGCACTGTGCTAAACATTGGAGATACAATGACAAAAATAAAATGGTCCTTGTCCTCAAGAAGCTTATATTCTTTCTATTGTGTTGTTGCCATATTGTGTGTTTTAATTTACTTTTTTCAAGACTAGAAATTTACTCTGAGACTAAATTGAAGGTGAAATGATTTTACAATGAAGGACTTCTGATCTACAAAGTCACAGCTAGAAGCAAGGCACAGTGAAAATTATTCCATATTTGGAGTGAGAGTAGTTGGGCTCAAATTTTCTGTGTGATGCTCACTAACTATGTAAGTGTTAAGTCATTTAAATTCTTGAGCAATTGGTTTGCTCAGTTATAAAATGAGAGAATTGAATTATATAACATAAAAGACCCCTTCAAACTCAGATCATATAACGGTTCTGTGTTTGGACTGTGTAGACATTGTTCATATGCAGGTAATAGAAGTCTAATAATGGGCAAAAGATAATTAAACTTCTGTATTTAGAAGTTGTCTAGCAGGTTGGAGAGACCTCCATATCTCTTGGGGTTAAGAAAACTGAGGTTCAAATCCTATTTCTGACACTCTGTGACCTTTAAGAAGTCACTTAAACTGCTTCAATTAAGGTTAGAGATACAACTATAAAAAATGAAACAATCTCTGTTTGTGAAGACATCAATCTGATATACCACAATAAAACTAAAAGATTAATGCTCTAAATTATAGGAAAATTGCATTCTCTTGATGACAAACCTTCAGATAGGCCTATGACTAATTATATTGGCATTACTTATGTTGAAATAATTATTTTTCTGTTAAATTTGCATAATTGGTATGGACGCAATATGTGATATTAAGTTTTATAATGATTAAGTTATAGAATGTAGCTTTAACAAGATTAAAAATAACTGGAAATCACAGGTTGGCTTTTGGGAAGAAGCATAAAAGAAAGGAGTTGCTAAAAGTCTGAAGCACTCAGTGGGCTTTTCTGGTTGGTGTGAAAAGGGGAAAGCACAGGACAATAATTCCCATGGGTTTCTTACATGCTAGTGCCCAAGAGTGGATGGAATTTTTAATAAGTCTACTGGGTTAATCATAAACTCCAAGGTATTATGAAATAAGGTGGTGTTGCCATAATTGGCACAGAGGCCATGGAAAACCCATGATGGTCTTGAGAGCATTGCCAAGTTCCTCTAAATCTTCTAAAATTGACTTTTTTGGAAGTTCTCAACCACATGGGCAGCTAATCTTGGTCTAATATGTGACAATAAGTCTCAGGATTGGAAGAACTGTGAGATGAAAAGGAAGACTTAAGACTAAGAAAAATTTAGCTTAGATAAGGAACCCTGAGTTTTCAGGTATCAACTTAGTAGAGAAGTAGGCCTTGGGAACTTTCTGGAGATATTATTAATGTATACCATAGATTGTTGCCAAGATCTCTCTTTGTTCCACTAAAGGCTATTTCAGGGTGACCTAAATATTAGCAACATTTCTCCCATTTTTTAAGGGAGTACAATTTCTAGGTTAAGTTTCAGTTCATTAGCTTAGATGTCAGCGGAATCTTTATCTAAGCATTCCAGATGTTAATGTACTTTTGGAGTATTTTGAATATCATCCAGGCACAGGGAAGAAATGGGACACCATTTCAATAGCAGTCGATTCAAGAGAAACCGCATGTGCCTGAACAGATACTCTGTGATTATACCATAGGCATGCTTTCAGAAATAGAGAGCTTGTATACACATGTCACTCTTGCAATAATGCTGTGCTTTCTCAGATGATTCAGGTCATTAACGACTACCACCAACACCAAAAATATTCCCTCTGTATGTACTTTTCCCCATTATAAAATACAGGTCTTTTAAGATCAGTAACTGTCTTTTGTCATCCCCCCCCCCTTTTTTTTTCTCTTTAAATATCTCCATGGATTAGTACTGTGCTTAGCACATAGTAAGTGTGTAAGTTTTTTTTCTCTTTTCCTTTTCTCCTGTAACTTTAATAAATTTCTGCGATAAAAAAAGTTAAATAAGTAAATGAATAAAATTAAATAAAATATTAGCTAAGCTTCTGGTAATCAATCTCTTTAAATTTATAAAGACTATAAAAAACATGTCCATAGGGTCCCCATGTGGACATCAGACTCGTCAGAGCATGTGCCCCACTAACCATTGATTTTGAGAATATGAAGTCCCTTTCATTCCATTTTGAGCCTTCAAAGGTATACGTTATTGGTCACATGTATAGAGGTATGATCTGGAGAGCCTGATCAACCCTATGAGGATCAAGGGATATTATAGTCATTATCTGGGACAAAGTTTATGTTAGAAGGGATCTCATTGCTCCTCATTTCTCTATTTTTAATAAATGACAACTCTCTGCCAGGTGCTGTCCTAGGCATTGACGTATAAAGTCAAAAAGGAAATCATACATTGACTCTTAGGAGATGTACATTTTATAGTATGCTAAGGTTTGCAAATATATAAGACAAATGCTAAATATTATTGTCATTTTACTAATATCAGGGATTTAACTAGAATGATGTAGCTAGTATCATCTAAGGCTGGCTTTGAGTCCAGATTTTCCTCATTCTAACTCCTGTTCCTAATCACATAGATTCCTATGTGCTTTGTTATCTAGATAAATTTGAAAAGGATTTCCTTTTCATGTATCTTGTCCATATATATATATATATATATATATATGTATATATATATATGTATATATATATATATGTATATATATATATTTATGTATATATGTATTACATATATTATAACTATGTCAACATGTCATACTTGTTTTATATAAACCACATATATTCACACATATTGAAATTTTTTATATATAAACAGCCTCACAAAGGCAAGCCAAGAGCCATTTAGACATTGTGCTGAGTTCTGTGACCAGAAATGCAAGCAATAAGTACTGACTCTAGTTGCAAAAAAAAAAAACCTTTCCATTTTAATACCAGAAGGTAAGTGTAATGGTAATGGAAATCTGAAGATCTTCCCTGCCCGTTGGCCCCTTGATAGACTTAAGTGAATCTAAAAACCTTTGCTGATTTGAAAATATACTCTGCCCCCTAATAGGCTGAATGTGGTCACATGGAGCCAGTGGCAGGAAGCTTGTTTTTCAGGAACACCCACACCTTGTTACTTTGTGATTGGGCAGTGGGTCAACAGGTTGTGACCTTCTCTGACCCAGGAGAAGGCTATATATACCCTGATATGAGATTTTGGTTTGGGGCTCACTTTGGGAAGAGTTGTGTGATTTGGCCAAATGAGACTGTGGGCAGCCATTGAGCCCCCTGGCTTTGAAAACCCAGATGTTGGTGCTTCTCTCTCTGGTAACTAACTAGGTATGGATGTAATGGTCAAACGACTGGAAGCTTTGTCTTCTGAATTGTGTTATTTTCTGTTGTAACTTCTGTTTGTATTTTCTGAAGTTCAGGGTGCTGACTTTTTTTCCCTGAACTACGTAAATGATACCTTTGATTGATTAAAGTAGGATTGTTAACTGATTTTGAGTTGCTTTCCTTTTGAAAAGCAGAACTAAGAACCTGTGCCAGCAGCCATGCTGGGTATGCTAGGGTGCTTGCTGCTACAGTAAGATAAGAAGGGGATCTAGAAAGCCTGAGTGCTGGCTAATGTGGAAAGGGAGAAGGACATCCAAGGGAAAAAAAGAAGAATGGCAGCCTTAATCTTGGAAGAAACTTTCTATTAAGAGATTGGGAGTGACATACAGAAGAGGTATTCCAGGGTAAGAAGGCCCTAGGTCCTAAGGAAATTTCAAATTTCTAGTATGGGAAGGTAACTGAGTCATGGAGGTGATGCCCATAGACTTGGTAGCCTGGCCAGGAAGGGAAGCTGATATATTGACTGCCAATTACGATTTTATTCTGGTTGCCTAAGGAACATTAGAATACAGAAATACATTTGCTCTGTTGCTTAGGAAAGGAGGAGCTTAAAAAGAGAATTTCATGCCACAAGGATTAATGGTCCCCTGAGCAATAGAATCAATACAAACAACTGATGACTTTGCATTCTTTTTCAGCACATATATCAGGAGGTCTTAAAGGAGTGTCACTTTTGTCATGGTAATTTTGAGAAATTTACAGCATAACCATTAGGCACCCAACCATCACTCCCCTGTGATTTGGCAGAAACATTTATGAAAGAAATTCCCATCGAGATATATATGCTGTCTTTATAATACTAATGAAAGTTGTCTTTTTAGAATTATTTTTAAAAGTCTTTTTGAATTTAAAATTTTGCCTTATCAAGTCTTTCATTTGATCTACTGTTGGTAAAGTTTCAGCTAGATCAAGCTAAAGAGATAGAGACCTGTCAAAAGAGCATTGATTTTCTTACTAACCACTTTTAAAAATTATTAATCATTTTGGAAGTCTGACAGAGCAGAAATGACATGGCTCTTCCCTTGGGGTACCCACAGTAAGCTGTGACTAATATTAGTGCCTTTGAAATTATTTCTCATGTAGCATGACATAAATCTGACATGATGTCCACACCAGCCAGTTATAGAGGTTCAGGATGAAGGTGTCATTCTGGATAGTGTTAAAGCATGATCACAAAGAAACACAGTAGACAGTCACATCGTCCTAACTGATTTGGCCTGAGGACTTAAATAAAGCCATGTATCATAAGTATGTCCATAAAGATTAAAGTTGCTAAATTAAATACTTAGAGGAAAACTTGGTCTAGGTAGTTTATTACTTTTCTCGTTAGCTTATTTTTTTTTTTTTTAGGGTCAAGCTTAAAACTGACATGAAAGTTATTCTGTGTGTGTATATATGTATGCATTTATCTGTGTTTAATAAATAAAGTTGCAGTCTGAGGATTCTCATGATTTGCATTTCCCAATTGAATTTTAGGGCTAGAGTTTGAATTTTAATTAGACTATGCTGTCATAGTTAATGGATCATCTCCATTATTTTGACCCTCAGTTGAAGGTGTTTTTTTTTTTAATTGGGTTTTTCAAGTTTCAGAGTCTTCTTCAATGACATCGACCACTTATCAAACTATCTGATTAATTCTGTTTTTAAAGTGTTAATGAAAAGCCAGACTTTTCTACTTCTTTTCTATAATTCCTGCCATGTATTTTATAGATATTCTAGAAATAAAGATTCCATTGGATAAACAAGTGTTGTGGAGTTCTGTTACATACTTCAATGATTTGAGTATTCCCAAAGTATTTTAAAGTTGAATCATGTAATTATAAGTGAAAATCTCTTTGACAAGATTATGAAAGTAATGGGAAAAAAGGAAAATTAACCCACTGAAGAGTATGGACCTAAGATTAAGTCACTGAATTTATTTAATTTATTAAACCTTTTATGATTGAAGGACCAAAGTTGTATTAGTATATATTGTTGCAATGTGGAGTTAAACCTGGTTCCAGAAAGCTATGTAGAATGCAATCTAGCACACGGTTGCATCATGTGTGTATTATCCAAGTGCCAATCAAAACCTACCAACAAGCAATTGTTAGACACTCATTATGTGCAAGGAATTGTGCTAGGTGGTAAAAGGATGCCTCTCCCAGGAGCTGATCACTACTCAACTCACCACCATGTTGGTGAGTTAGCTCATCACTGCATTGAAACCACTACACTTGTCTCCTTTCTCCTCTGATTGGAGAGTTGGAGAGCAGAGGAGCAAATCCCTCCCGATTCCTTTTTTTTAGATGACAGAAATTGGACTCTCAGCTCAATCTGTTTTGCATTTGTGGATATACCTGGTTTCAACTCCCTGGAACAAGATGACTCTTGGTGTCCCATCCACCCATGTCTGCCCAAAATATTTCTGCCTCAGTTTCTGTATTGTCTTTGTCAGCTAGCTATTCAAGGGTACAGACTATCTTCCTTTTTTTTAATTAATTTTACCTAGTACTTAGCACAGTGCCTGGAACATAGTAGTCATTTAATAAATATTTATTAGACAAAAAGATGAGTATTGGGAGGGAAAGCACCTGTCATAAGGCCATTATGGAGAAATCCAAAGGTAGGTAGCTAAGCGGAAAATGAAAAGATATGTGGCTTGGGTGTTATCCTTCAATGGAAGATATTGGAGGAGTTTTCCACCATCAGCCCCAGAACTGGAGGATACTGATAACTTTTAAGTTCCAGGGCTAATGTGATCTTATAAGATGAAGAGGTTTTGGGGGCATGATGAAAAAGTCCAAGAGACAGCAGAGAAGTAGGTAATGATATGTGAAGCAATGCATTATGGAGGTAGATTACCATGAGGTATTTTTATAGATTTCTAGGATACATCAATCAGAAGCATATTCGATGAAAATTCTTTGCTTCTATGCAAAAGTAAAGACTTGATCATTTACCATATTGCCTTGATTTGACCAAACCTCTTCATTTTTTCAAGGAAAAAAATATTGCTATTTTTTTCTACTTAGAGTTTATAGAGTTCTATACAGAAGCATTAGCACAGTAATTCACAGAAAGTGTAAGGGTTCAGAAAGCAGTGAATGATGTTGAATTGGGATCAGGAAAACCTGAGTTCAAATCACCTCTGACACTTATTTGCTGTGTGGCAATGGATAAGAAACTTTACCTCAGCCTCAAATTTCTCTACTACAAAATTGTCATAATAATGCCCACATCAAGGGCTTTTAGTGAGAATAAAATGTTGTGAAGGCTGGTTGTAAAATTTAACATATTGTATCAACTCAGTAATTATAAAAAAATCCGTGCTTTGAAGAACCATCTTTGGATGGCATTCAAGGATAGATAAGCCCAAAAGATATATTTTTAAAGGGGAAAAAAGAGAAATTGTAAGTAGACAAATATATAGAAGCTGAATATAAAATTGTCGAATTGCAGTTATTCATTATAAAGATAATAAATATTTGAAATACTTGGAAGTGAGAAGACAGAGAAAATTAGATCTAAAATGATGTAAAAAAAACAAAGTTGGATTCAAAATGTCTTATATTTCTTAGTCATTGGGATTTTTACAGAGGGAGATACATTTCCCTGGCACCCTTTCTCCTTATATATCAGTGTGAGGGCAAGAGTCAAATGTCCTGGTCAAAATTTTCTTTGGGTTCCTATCTTCAACAGGGAGTGAAAAATACTCATGTAGATACTTTTTTATAGTGAAAAATATAGAATAATATATACTTCAGAGACCATGGGGCTCTCTTAGAGAATTGTACACCTAAAACAAACATGATAATATCCCCCAAAATGAATAATATGTGAATAGATTTATCAATTGCATTCATAAAACAGTTTGTTTGGAAGCATAAGAAGTTTTGCTAACGTGGAACAAATGTTCATTCTCTCTGTTTCCTTTTATGTTTGGAGAAAATAAGAAAAATACATCAAAATGAAAATTTTAAAGATTTATAACTCTACTGAGGTTCTTAGGTTGTTTTTTTTAATCATTTATCACAAGACCTATGAATTTCTCTGCATGTTATTTTTAAATGCATAAAATAATATGTATAGGATTACAAAGGAAACCTATTATGTTAATATTCAGTGATCAAAATATTTTATAGCAAGTTCATAAACACTAGGTTTAAGAACATCTACTCAGGGGGCAGCTAAGTGGCTCAGGGAATAGAGCACCAGCCTTGGAGTCAGGATCACCTGAGTTCAAATCCATCCTCAGACACTTGACACACTTACTACCTGTGTGACTTTGGGCGAATCACTTAACCCCAATTGTCCTCCAAAAAGAAAAAAAAAGAAAAGAAAAAGAAAAAAGAACATCTCATGTACTCAGATTTGTTCCTAAAGTCTACTAGCTCTCTTTTTTGTTATAAAGATAAAATTGGATATGTCTTTGAATTATCAACTGCATCCCTAAATACTTCTATCTCAGCTACCTCGAATCATATAATATTTAAAAAGAATATTGTTTGGATAATTATGGCATCAGAAAATACTGTAGAGGGTGACAAGATTCAGCTACAGTTCTTAAACCATTTATTTGAAGGTTGATATTTCCAGTATCCAACCAAATCATCAATACCATTCTGGAGGAAATGAGCCATGTTTCTATTGACATTCTTGCCATAACTGAATCCAGAGATATAAAGAAGTTGTTGGCTAGATGGAAGAACATAACTAAAAGAATTCTTCAAATCATAAATGAAGGAGATGGCAGTATTGGCCTGATTGAGTTTCCAAAGGCAACAAAAAACAATTTTATGAGATACTTGGTCATTGACACTTCCAGTAATCTGATTGAGGTATAAGCAAACAGATGAACAGGAAAATGATGATAATAATAATAATGATGATGATGATGATGATGATAATAAATAAATATGTATCAATTTGGCTGTGAAATATATAGGAGCAGAGAAATTGTAAGAAAATGATGGAATTTTCCAACTATGTCATTATTTATCTTAATTCTCTGTGACATCAATGTGTAAGTAGGCACAGGGATACTTGTCTAAATTATATTGGAAAATATTTGTAATCAAGAAATAAAAGAAAATAAAGGTATGTGGGTTGTTCAGAAGCTTTGTGTCTACATCTCTGAATTTTTTTTTTTTTCACCAAGGAGAAAATTTGAAGGTTCTAGATGTAGTGAGCACAGAAAAAGAAACTCTTAGGGAAAAACGAAATTGAAGTTACTATAGTGAAAAAATAAGATATATTTATTTAAGTTCAACTCATTATTTAGTCAACTTTATGTATTTAATCTGATCATTGCTGGGTTAGGGCACAAATTAAAAAGAAAAACAAGTGAAAAGACAAGAAGGAAAAAAAATCACTGCAAAAAAAATAATTGCTTCTGTAATGTTCTATTTAGGGTTAATTTAAAGGATGATCATGACCTAGCATTGATGAGTACATCCATATTGAGAAAACAACCAATACTTTAAGAGCTTTGTCAGGTTTTTACTAGTATATGCATGGTATGCAATGGAACAAATGTTAAGGAGGATGACATCACAGAGATTCAGAGGTGAAGTATTCTGTCTCTTTGAAAAAGGAAGTGACAAGGAGTCCATCATTTTAAAAATAGTCTTATTGACCCACTTTTTATTGTGGGCTAAATATGTTTCACTTCAACTCTTTCTGATGTGGAAATGCGGCAATAGTTTAGCCCGGGTATTCTCCAGAATCCTTACCTAGACTTTAAATTCATAAGGCCAAAGATGTACAGAC